>CM075437.1:6634113-6759915 GCA_037832385.1 Rhizophora apiculata
TATATGCCTGCAGTCAGCCATGGGAAGATAACAGTGCTCATTAGCAATGGTTGCTTTTGTTGGGGGGCGGTGGTAGTGCGTGTTGTTTTGTTGGAAACTTGAGAGTCGATTGAATAAAGGGATTTAAGAACAAATGTCAGTTAAACATTTTCTAAAGTGGCAATCGCTGTCGTGGGTCTTTGCGTTCATTGAAGACATATCTCTGTCCTGAACGACATGGACTTGTTGATTGATTGCATTTCACGTTGTTGAATACATTCCCTCGTTGCATTTATTATACGACCAGTTCTTGAAATGGCATTTCATGTGGTTGATTGCACAATTGTTTTTCCAAGTTCTGCCCCAAATTCCTTTCGCATACCTAACCTCCATTATTATAATGTTCCTGTCTTTTATGGGACTTACAGTTGAAATTCCTTCTTCCACACTCTCCCCTACGTTGTTGCCTTTTCCCCTACTCCGAGTCTTCTATTATTGAAAATCCTACACCGTAGATTCCTGTTATGCCTTTTTCCTCTTGTTGAATGTTGATCAGACGCATAGTAATCACGTGTCATTTTTACATTTAAATATAACCCTATAGGTAGAATAAATATTTACAAAGCTAGCTATGAACAGTGCATTGTTGGGCGTTGCAGCTGGACTAAAATCGGAGCCTTAGTGAAGCACAGTAGCTCATATTGATTGTATGCCCCCAGTAACGGCAAATGTCATCATCTTCTTTAATGACATTAATTGTTTAGGACTTCATTTTTATTTTTATTTGACTAAACAAAAATATTAAATAATATAATTATTAGCGTCACAATCCTCATGTATGCCTTGAGATAATTAATACATTTGAACTTTATTTTCAGCAAATTATAATTTTCAGATTCACAAGCGTTGAATTCAATGACTTTCAAATATAATTTAATGATGTTACGGGTAGAAGCAAGAGAATTCAATCGTTGTTAAATTTCTTTCTTCTTTTTTTTTCTTTTCTTTTTCCTGTTGAATTGAATAGAGGGGTTTAATTATTAATTAGGTATGAGATTCATATTTCAGCCTCATTCCAAGTTTTAAACTTGGTAATCACTATGCTATACTTGGTGGTTTAAATTTTTTTTTTTTTTTTTTTGAAATTGCTTTTCTTCCTTATGAAACGTTTACTTGTTGTGCTACCTATCTATGTAATGTAATTCCGTTTTAAATTTATGCACAACAATTGTTGCAGGCGTGACAGTTTCATCACACATAGGGCCTTCTGTGATGCGCTTGCTCAAGAAAGTGCAAGAAATCCTCCTCACAGCTTGAACACCATTGGCAGCCATTTATATGGAAACAGCAAAATGAGCATAAGCTTATCTCAAGTGGGTTCTCAAATTTCCTCGATACAAGACCACGGCAACCAATCCAGCGATATCTTGCGACTTGGTGGTGGAACAAGGACTGGACAATTTGATCATCTCCTTCCTCCACCAATCGGCTCATCGTCGTTTCAACCCCAACAGCACTTGCCCTCGTCTGCTTTCTTCATGCATGAGTCAAATCACAATTATCATGATGAGCACCAATCTCCGGAAGGGATATTGCAAAACAAGCCATACCATCATGGACTAATGCAATTCGCTGATCTTCATAACTCCGCCGGCAACCCTACCTCTAATGCCAATCTTTTCAACCTTAGTTTTCTTTCCAACAGTAGTAGCACAAGCAGCATTGCTAACAACAATAACCCCAACAGCTCCAACAGTAATCTCCCATCTTCAGGATTGTTAATCTCCAACCACTTCAACGACCAAAACAGTGTGGGCGGCAGCTTGGAAGGGTCCAACATATTCATGGGAGATCAAATGGGCTCTGGTGCTCCTTCTTTGTTCAACCCATCAGTGCGCAATGATAATGTACTCCCTCATACGTCTGCCACAGCACTTCTTCAGAAGGCTGCTCAAATGGGTTCAACATCAAGCAATGCCTCACTGCTAAGAAGCTTTGGAAGCTCTTCCTCGAGTGCTACTAAGTTCGGCGGTGGCATTTTCGGTGAAAATGTGGGCAACCTGAATGACTTGATGAACTCCTTTGCAACTGGAAATTCCTCCATTTTTGGTTCTACAGGTGGGCATGCAGCAGAAAACCCTTATGCCGCGGCGGGATACAATTCCAATAGGGCCGGTCTGGATAGAGAAAAGCACCCCCACCAGGGCCCGAGCTATGGCAACATGGACGAAGCAAAGTTGAACCAAAGTCTCAACATGGCCATTGGTGGGTCCGATAGGTTGACAAGAGACTTTCTTGGGGTTGGACAGATAGTGAGAAGCATGAGTAGCGGAGGGTTTTCACAACAAAGAGAGAAGCAGCAGCGTGGCATAGATATGGCCTCTTCCTCCTTGGATTCAGAGAGAAATATTGCTGCTGCGCCGACAAACCAATCTTTTGGTGGAGATGGGAACTTCCAGTGAGGAAAGTGATGAGAAAGTACAGGTACGTAAACAAAAAACTAACTGAACTACCATGATGAATTTTCTTTTGTTTGTTTTACTGATTCCCATTCCCTTGGTAAATGTGTGTTCTTAATTGTTTGTTTGTTTATTATACTCTTCATTTGGGACTTCTAAACTTTACTCAAAAAGTATAAAATAAAAATTTCTGCGTTTTGCTGTCTCTCTGACACAGTTTCTTTGCATGGGGGCAGTCATGAGATGGTCTCCAGATGGGTTTTGTTTCTTTCCTTGTCTTTTTGTTTCTATTTTCTCTACCTGTTTTTTCCTTTCATACGATGCATATGTTTGTAGCCATCTCTCTCTCTCTCTCTCTCTCTCTCTGCGGATACATATGAGTGTACACATGTATATGTGGCAGAGTCACGAGTGCAAGTTCTTAGATTCTCAAACAAAATGTCCTTTCTCATGAGGTACATTTCATATATAATACTACTCTGTTAGAGTATCTAATGTATTAGTATCAGTCCCACACCAATCTCGCAATTAGCATAGATATTAGACAAGTAGTTAGAATGAAGTAATTATATTAAATCTACAAATTTATTATTTTTTTTTTGTTTTCCTTTTTTCTCTTTCCTTTCCAAAACATGGAATGAAAACCAAAAACATTGACGTATGTACATACAGAGATCGGTGGATGTGGTACCACTTGCGTAGAAGACAGAACATCAAGACCTCTCTCAGAAATAAGAATTTAACATGCTAATAAGATAGAGAAACCTTTTACCGCCGTGAATATTTGAATTAGATTTATACATTATAAATATATATATATATATATATATATATATATAGCGGCATTCCATTTTTCTCCATTTAACATACATCCATAGATTTATACGTACCATTTCGACTTCCTTGTATTATTTTTATTAGTGTTCTTCAGTGCTACATGTCACCTAGGGTTACACCTCAAAAATGTCACCGCTGCAGTACGTTTAACCATATTTGTCAATCTAATTGCAGGTTATATTGTTTTTGTTATATATTACCTTACAAATTAACTCTTTTTTTTTTTTTTTAAGTTTATTGCTCTAAGAGAATTACGTACCCTGTGTTCTGATTTCAAATTTTGCCTGTTTATAGGGAATGTAGCTTGTTTATGAAGAGATGCATGGCGTGTTGTCTCAGGGAAATGAAGTGCTAGAGACAGCTGTAGTTTCCCTTTTCTGTCTTCTCGCTTCCATTCAATTGTAACTGGATGCCCCTCAATTTTATATTTTGGATATTTACTTTAGCCGGAACATTTTCCTGTTTACTTTATTTTCTGGTACTTAAAACATAGAACAGTTTAGGAACCTTCGTGTCTTGAAACTTTCTCGTCATGTTTTATCATGAGGAGTCCTTATGCATGATGGTTTTATAAAGTAATTTTCGTTAGATAATTTTGTAGGACAACATGTGGGACAACCCTTTTTAAATGAATTCACTTTCGCATCCCCATATGCTTGTATGATATTTCCTCATCTTGGAACGATATTTCAACATCGTGGGCCTCATTTAGATTCTCTGAGACTATGACATGAATTTCTGAATGGCGACATGCCTAAACTAAACTTCCATGAAGAAAGTAAAAGTATTATTGTCATTACTAGAGGTCGTGGAATTTTCTAAGTTGAGTCAAGTGAACTTAACGTGAAATGTAAGGGAAAACAAAAAATTGATGTTAGAACCAACTGAAATATAATAATAATAATAATAATAATAAAATAGATTTGTAAGACAATTCATGTATGTGCTACATTCACAGCAAAAGTACGAGAGTATAGCAAACAGGAATTTCTTTGGAAAGTAGGAACCGCAAGAGAAAAATTTTAGAAACCTAACACAGTGAAAATTTTATAGGACATTACACCAAAAGAAAAGAGAAAGAAAGCTTTGTAACACCGAAAATTTGACTGTTACTGTTTCATCTGATGGGTGCAGGATTCATTGATGGACCAAATTTACGGTAGAATCTCTTATGAAGGTATCTAGTGCTATATCACAATATTGATTAATCATGCTTTTATATTTTATTGTATGTCTAAGTAGTCAATCGGCTGATTAGTGACTTTTGTACATATTTGATATTTCAAGCATAACATGATTGAGAAGGAGTGATGGGGTGATGAGGTCTATGTTTTCTACGTGGGAGAGAGTGGTTGATTCAAACTTAGCAGATCAGGTAGTGGTTAAGAAGGCAATTGAGGTGTTCTTCTCGAGGTGCATGGATAGGAGCAGATGGTTTAATGGAAAAGATAGATTCCAAATGCGTATTTGATCAAGCAAGGAGGAGTTGAGACTATAACGGTATACCTCCACTTTCCTTGACATTAGGAATATAGTTGTAAGAAATCAAATAGATGTCATGTTTGTGCATAGAAAAAATGGTAGTAGCCATCTTATAGATTGCTTGGCGAAGATGGAAGGACAGGGAAACGACATTGTGTGCTTGGATATGTGGGAGAGCATGTGGGGGAGTTGATGTGGAGCTGAGGGCGAGAAGTTTGGATATTGGCGTGGATGGAGTGTTGGTGCATGGGGTACAATGAACGTTTCTTTTTGTATAGTTGGGTTGATATCGGTTGGTGTAGCTTTCTGGGTTCCTTGGCTGTGTTTTTATCGAATGGTATAAGAATGTTGCTGATTTTTCATAACTGGATTGTGCTTTTGTGGTGATTTGGCCAGTATTGACACTTGAATATTATGCTAACCTGCTGTTTTTTTATTGGTAAAATTTTTTGATGAATGAAGATTAGTATGTATAATGCAAAAAATAATATAAATGTGTAGAAGAAATGAAGCAACAGCCATTTATAAAAAAAGCATGACCACTACTTGTATGGATACACCAAGGAGGTGTACAGTGTATGTAGCAAAAGCGAAATGTTCTTTATAATCACTAGTCAAACTCACCCATTGGTTAATCATTCATTATGTTGTGGTAGCATCAATCAGGTTGAGAGTTCTTCCCTACACACATATGGAGACTATCCGTTAAACCATCTGTTTAACATCCCTTGAGCTATTCTTGAATAGCCTCCTATTTCTTTCCAGCCATAAATGCCAAAATATTATTGTTGAAATTATTAGTTGGAAAACCTTGCTTAGTTGGGATGGGTGTTGGGCTATTCATGCGAGTATCTAAACAATTAACAATAGGTATTCTTTATTTTTAGTTGGTTTATCTAGATGATATAATCATCAATAAATTCTAAAAATGAAGTTTATGAGATAAATATAATTTACAAAAATAATTGTTATAAAAAGATAATTATGAGATATTTATTATGTTAAAATTATATTCTTAAATATTGATGGTAAAAAA
This sequence comes from Rhizophora apiculata, assembly GCA_037832385.1. Lineage (NCBI taxonomy): Eukaryota > Viridiplantae > Streptophyta > Magnoliopsida > Malpighiales > Rhizophoraceae > Rhizophora > Rhizophora apiculata. Next base: position 6,639,907 of record CM075437.1, read on the forward strand.
AAAAAAATTGAGATGGGACATTGATTGAGCAATGATAGTGACAATTTTTATGTTTCTTTATTCACACAAATTGAAATACAAAAATATTTGATCAATTAAATATGTATTTATTAGATAAACAAATTTATTAGATTAACTATTTTGAGAATTTTCAAATTAAATATTATTTGTGTGTTTGGTAATTTTTTTTTTTTTTCATGAAATGCCTAAGTGACTATTATATTTGAGATTACTAAAGCATTGATCTCACAATTGATGTATTTAATTTAACTTTTGGGCTAATTTAATGAAAGATTGCTTTTAAGAGTGAACATTAGGCATACTATGGATTATATAAAGACGAGTAAGTGATCAATCATAAATTTATCATCGTAACTAATTATAGAAATACATTCTATTATTCTCAATAAGTTTTAATTTAGTAAACCCTTGGGTAAGGTAAAACGAAAATTTATAACAAATTACTATCTTATTCAAATATTTAAAAATTAATATAATTAAATAAAATAGTAAATAAACATTAATTTCATATTTAATGTGTAATAAAAATATTAGTATCAATAATGAATTGATTTACACTAAAAAAATATACATTGATATTTTAAATCAAATAATTTTAGTATTTTTGATATTTGGGTGATGATAATAAATTATTATGAATCATTTTAATTTTTAAAAATAAATTGATTAATTAAAAAATTAATAATAAATTAAACAAATTATAATTTATCTAATTTTTTAAATTATAATATATATTAATTATTAATAATTTAAAATTTTAATATGTATAAAAGTAATTAAAAAATAAATAAAAAAAAAATAAATTAAGTTATTCTTAATTAAAAATATTTTAAAAAATTTTAAAATTAAATATATAAAATTTAAAAATTTTTAAATTAAAGTATAATTTTGAACTTTGTGCCATTTCCCTGACTAATCCTATATGAAATATCTTCAACGGGTCAATCATACTATTTTAGTACAACGGGAACTGGCCTCTTCTCTCTCATCCCGAAAGAGTTTTACATTCACAAGAGTTGTTTTTCTCATTACTTGCACAAATTTTTTGTTACATGTTGCTTTTCTTGTTGTTTGCACATATCACTGTTAAGACTGGATTATTGAACAGTAATAATTTGTAGATGTCCATTGAATAAGTCAAGAGAGTGAGATAATTATTTTTTTTCTATAATCTAGTCATTTTTTTTTTTTTTTTGTAGACCTACCAGCATCGTATCAGTCATACTTAGGCTATGATCAAAGCCCTGACTCGCAGGTTATGCCTAGGCATAGGTCTTGATTGCGCTATGTCTTTGTTTGTGAAAATTTTGATTATAGATATAGGTTAACAAGAGTGTGACAAATATTATATTATTTTGAGATAATTTTTTATTATAAAAAATATTTAATAATAGGTAAATATAAGTTTAATAATTTAAATTTAAATTTAAATTTTATTAATTAAAATTTATGTAAAAATAATATATATATATATATATATATTATATTTTTATTAAATTTAAAAATTTTATATTTATAATATATTTTAAATTTTAAATTTAATAAAAATTTAAGTTTTTAAAATTTTAAATAAATTATATTTTTATTTATTTATTTAATTATAATATATCAATTTATAATTTTATTTTTAAAATAAAAAAAATTTGTTATTCTTTTAAACGTTGCAATCATGCATGATACAAACTAAAAATAAGAATTAACCTAAACACAACACAAACTAAGAATGGGATTTGATCAAGGCATGACACCACATTAACTCATAGTACTTAACTTTATGAATTATATGAGATTCATTTTTTGAATATTTTAGCATAGTACGACATGACATAAAAGATAAGTGAGTTATACCAAGGAATGATAAAATACAATAAGTTTGTTAAAAAAAAAAAAGTCATACCAAGCACAACATAACTTATTTTACATGATATTACTAACTAGTGTGCATATATGCTAATGTTATTCTCCTGGCTTCTCCAATAATTTAATTATATTAAGTGATTTTTGGTATTTCTTATAATATTTTAAATTTTTTTCTTTTAATTTATGTGATAATCAACAAGGAACTTGAACTTGGTATGAAAGCAATTTGAAGAAAATGATTGCAACAAATAATGAAATCTAAAAGTCAAGAAAAACAAAAGGCTCTTAAACATCCTAAAAACAACATTAAAAAAATTACAAAACTTTTTAATAAGTTAAACATATTTTCTCTTGTGCTAGTTTAATACCTTTAGATGTTACTTTTTTAGGTTTTTAATTTGAACTTTATGACTCTTATGATTTTTAATTACAACAATCATTTTCATTTGTTAGATATTGTGCTAAAATGATAAGGTTGAGATGTTAATAGTTAATGGGTATAAGAAAATTAAAAAATATATATATAAAGGGTTTTGAGTCTAATATTAAATTAACCTACTTATAATCTAATAGGAATTGGTTAATAGTAATATTGAGGAGTCACCATCCTAAACATTTTCATTTTTTTAATTTCTGTCATTGATTTGTAAGAAGAAGGATATTTAGTATCTAATTAATTTGTTATAAGAGTCAAGAAAGAAAATGCAAAAATTATAATTTCTTTTGCTCCCTTACTCTCTCTCTGTCTCTTAATTAAGACACTCTAGTTGAGCTCTAGTAATGACAATCTTATATCATAATAAGCTTTATTCTTATAGTTACCTAAATAGACTAGCAAGGAAGAACAAAGGCATAGTAATGGGGAGATCATGTTTAATACCTAAAAGAGATAAGTTGTAAAAAAGATTTGATAAGCAAATCTAAAGTCTGAAAGAGCAAATGTGCCAATAGAAGATTTCTCTTAGCTAATGGAGATGCTAAGCTCAATAGCTATGGATTGTGTTGATTGAGGAGAAACCTAAGCGAACACATGGTTATTACCTCTACAAAAAGATAATCATCAAAATAAGGGAGCAAGAGATGTAATTAAAGGGAAAATTGATAAGGCAATGCAACTATATATCCCTATAGTAACACTCCTTTACTTTTAAGGAGTTAACTTGTGAAAATGGGTTGTTAAACATAATTGGTTCTTTTGTTTGCATAAAATGTTAGAAAAGTAGTAGGTGGAGACATGTATAATGTATTTTAATGATAAACTAAAGGTGTGGATCTAAGGTTGGTTATTGGATCACCCTAAAATCACACGGCACAAATTTGTAGAGGAAGCATACATGAGGCTTAGAAATAAAAGCTTGGTGGACATTATAAAGGAATTGAACAAACTGATGCAAAGAGGCATGAGGATAAATTATTGAGAGCATTTTAAGGAATTAAAGGCTTAAATAAAATAAGGTAACCCTGGCCTTACTATTGAGTATTTTATTTCCAATTTTATTAGTAGTTTTAATGAAGCTATTAATCTCTCAAATATCAATGCTACAATCTAAAACTTTCAACTAAGTTTGTGGGTTAGTTAGGTCATAAAGCCTTATTGTTTGGCCAAAACTCTTCATAAAGCCTCACTATTCAATTGGTTAGAGTGAAATTTTAAATCATTAACTAAAGAAACATTTATTATATATAATTTTTTTAAAACTAATTCAATAGAAAAAATAATTGTATTTAGTAGAATGGTGGTAAAATACCAATTTTCATATAAATATAAAAATGAGACCCTTCCAAGCCTTATATGATCGCATTACCTTAACTCTCTATTAGCTTATGGTATTAGTATAGCCATTATTAATGGATTTTTATAGGAGAGAGAATTGCAAACTAATTTGTTGAAGGACTAATTCCTTAAAGCTTAGAACATGATGAAACATTAATAAGGTATTTAATTTTAATGAATTTATATTGATAAAATTACTTTTAATTTTATAATTATAATCTTTAGAATGAATATTTTAAACATGATAAAAGATTTTTTCTTATTTAATTTTAAATTTTGCACATAATAAATTAATTATATAAATATTTCTCAAGTACAAGTGAATAGAAACTTTCTCATCTAAATATTTGTATCATAATTAATAAGTAAAAGATGATATGCTAGTATACAATCTCTAACAACTTTTCTTTTGAATTCAAGATAAACAAAAAGAATATATGGAATTGTATAAAAGAAATCTCCCTTTTTTTATAAATTTTAATCTACTAGATCAATTATATTAATATAACGAAATAAGAAAAACTAAACTTTTACTAAAGAACATAAACTATATTATTTTAAACTATTCAACTCAATCATAGTATCATTGATTTCAATATGCAATGACTAATTAAAATCTAAGGTACAAAAAACAAAATGGTACAAAAGGATTTGATATGAAATTTTTTCAAAAAAAAAAATAATAAATATTTTGCTCTTTACAATTTTATTGATAATAATAGTTTGTAGACCAAAAATTTTTTAAAAAATGAATGTGAAATAATATATGGTAAAACCAATGATATAGCCATTGTTAAGTTGTCTTTAGAAATTTTTTTTTGTTTTAACCCCATTTAAATATCTTTTTAGGATACTAACCTTATTTGAACTTTGTTTTTGTTACTCACCTAGATTTAGACAATCAAAAAGTTACTTGATTAAAAGCAATAATATATGCTTTTGATACTCTTATCTGATTAAGTCATCTTTTGTACTGTGTAAATTATAACTATTCACTAAATTATTGTATTGATCTCCAATTTTTTTGACATTTATTACTTAGCTTATAATTGATATTGTCATCCTTTTATGCTCTTGAATTCTTAGTATAGATTTTGAGCACTATATTGCAATCTATCTTGATAGTTTTTACCATTAATGCTCCATTTAATTTTTTACATTTATAATTCAGTTATTTTGAGTTTTCATAATATTTATCATTATGTTAAGTTGTGGCTTAAAAGGTAAAGAGTAGTATTATTAGTTTGAGTTGTTTTATTGTAAACTAAATAATATTGAATTGAATGTTGAAGATTTATTGATAATTTGGCTTTAAATTTTTTATGATAATGTTTTGGATTATGTTAATAAGAATTTGGTTTTAGTATAAGGTTGAAGATGATATTGTGCTTGCTTTACATTGAGGCTTAAGATGATATTTTGTCTTAAGTAATGTGTTTATCACAAATATTATTTTCTCTCCTTGCTTTTTCTTTCTCCCTCCCCACTGCTCTTCCTTTTCCATTCCTAATACCTCCAATGGAGGCCATAGACATATTAATGGTAGTCATCTTGGCCTAGTATTATGCCTATCAATGATGATATTAAGCAACATGATGGATACAATTCATCTAGTTGATCTACTTTTTAATGACATTCTTGGTTTAGATTTAGCCATCATTAGTGTTTCCTTTGCTAATTGCATTCTTCACTCTTGTCTATTTTGCTTCTTTTTCTTTCACTTTGTGGCCCTCTTCTATAGCATATTCACTATCAAATTCAAATTTGAGTTAATTTTCTTCATTTCCAACCGAACCCTATTTTTGAAAATATTTTAGTTATGTGTTTCTTTCATTAAGTTTTTTTTCTTTTTTCAATTTATCGATTATTTGTTTGTTGAGAAAACATTGAGAAATGATAAAGAAAAGCAGTTTTATTTATGTTCTCCTTATAGATCCTATGACAAGAAATCAATAACATATATCAAGTCAATTGATCTTTTTCATCTTTCCTTTGGATTCCTTAATAATTAAATATCGTGATTGGGTCTTGCATCCATAACTTTCATTTTCTTGGCAATTTATTTTCTTGTTTTGTTTTTGTTTCATAGATTGAGAGACTATTGTTTATAAGATTTGTGAAATCAAAATCCAACATTAATATCTAAGAATTGAAAAAAAAAAAAGAGAGAAAGAGAGAGATAGAGAGAGAGAGAAAAAGGGCAAAAGAGAATTTTTAAGGTTTATATATATATATATATATATTATCTAATTATATTTTTAAAAAATAGTTAAATGACATGTGACATATCATATGCTCAATTTTTTTATAGGTAAGTGTGTCATATTTATAGGTTATTGGAATTTAACATCTTAAATTTGTAGTTATAAAATATTACTTTTTGATGATCATATTAGATTTTTCAAAACGTGTAAAGTTTAGAATATTATAGTATATTAACTCCTTTTACATCTAAGTGACTTTGTTAAGAAGAGGCTTTAACTCTTAGTTTTGATTACTAAAATTAGAGATATTTTTTTGTTTTTCTTTTGGATTGAGTTTTAGTTTATACTTTGAATTTTAAAATTCTGTGGTTAATGTTTGCTCATGAATTTGGCCTTAGCATGATTTCCCTGAAATTTTTGGTTTTCACAACATTTAATTCCTTTATTTTTGTTCAATGTAGATCATTAAGTATACATAATTTAGTTTGGAGTTTTACAACCTTCGAATTCTTAAAATTGTCTCTCAAATTATGAAGTTAACTTATAATGATTTAAATCTATACTTTTATTAATAAATAAAAATTTAAAAAAATTATAAAAATATCTCATTTTAAATCTTTTATATTATACATATATTAACCTATTAATGGGTAGGTTTGCCAATTAGTCATTTTTCAATTATAATTTAGGTTTCTTCGTAATGGAGTTTTCCAACTTCTTATGTTCAATGTAAAACATGTTTGACATGGCAAGTCTCAAGTTAACCAAGGTTTCTATTTAAATCAATTTCACTTAATTTATATTTTATTTTCTTTTTATTATAACATTATTTTTCTACTTAATTATTAAGCAATTTCAATTATGAATTTGAGTAAGAAATCTTAATTCTAAATCAAAAGTGGATATAATTAATAAGGCAATAATTATTGTTTGAATGTAATATTAATTAAATGAATACATCTAAATCAAATTAATGATCATAATTGGTTCATTCAACATGGCTTTAATTTCCCTACAACACATTATCCTTTATTTATCAAAGCAATATAGCAAATAATTAATCAATTACATTTCATAATCAATAAGGCCCATTGGAATATTAAGCCTAAAAGTGAATCTAACCTAAAGGGTTTCTTTTCTAACACTTAATTCATATGAAAATAACAAGTGGAGTACCAAGAAGGAGTCAACATAATATTTGATTAAATAAATATTGATGTGATCATCAACTAAAAAGTTATGTATATAGCATATGATTTATAGTTAATTTGATTATATATATAATGACCCTTTTTTTTAATAATTATTTTTTATAAGATCCTTTATGTTAATAATCATTGGTAATCAATATTTTCTATACCCACCTATGTAGCAAAACCAAGAATTAAGGGCAAACTAAGGAATGCATATCTTTTTACTCATATATCAATCTTTTAAAAGATTTAGTCAATAGAAAATCAAAATGTTGTGTTTTACTTCAAAAGGACTTAATTAAATTTTCTCAATTTTAAAAGGAGATTAGTATTATTGGACAAAAAGAGTTATATAGCAATTTAGGTATGACTCTTTAAAGATAATAGATGAATTATATATTTATAAGGCAATAGAGACAACACTTAAACTAGATTCAAAGGTTAGGGTTAACGTTAAAAAAATATAAGGAGCAAGTAAGCTTTATATATTTTTAAGGGAGCATTGAGGCACTTAAAAATATTTATGTGATAATTTAGAAAACTATATAATAAATGAATATATAAGAGGGCTAAAGTGACAATTAAAAAACTTATGATACAATTTTAAATTATATATAAATATAAATTTATATGATATAAACCTAAATGAACTTTATTTTCTAGTATTTATAAAAAGTTTAAACAAACTATTATATAAATCTAACAACTTAAGATAGATATTTTAGAGTTAAGTTCAAGCAAAGGCAGTAAATTTGAAAAATTCTCTTATGCATATTTTAGAGGAAAGTTCAAGCAAATGTAAAGACTGAAACAAAGAAAAAAAAAAAAAACATATTTTGCTTACTTAAGATTTTTATATATTAGCAATTGCAAATCAAAATTAAAAATATGAGTAAAGGGATACTTAATATTGAAAACCAAAAATTTAAATTAAATCCAAACAAAACCTATTATTGTAAGAGGATTCAATATAGTTTTATAATTTGTCAAAGTTAAGAGGCACTTTAATAAAGTTAACTACTACATGGAAATAAAAATCAAATGCATTTATATATTAAGAAAATTAATAAATATTTTATCACAAATTACAAAAGTTATACTACTATTAGTAAAAAAAATCATCATTCCTTTCACTAAAACCCTTTAACATTTAAAGATTAAGACAAATAGTTACATCTTCAACTAAATTATAAATTAAAAGCAAGAGTTGTAAAATTTTTGATGTTACATTGGATATGTAGCAATTTACTCTAACAGATAAATAGACAAATTTAAATGAAAGAGGGGCAATTTGCATTAGGGCAATTGCTCCCTTTGTCCTTATCTAAATACATCTATAATATATATTACGATTATTATTATTATTATAAGTGGCCACATGTAACTTTTGTCACAAATTGATGAATGTTTGGTGGAATAAGAAATGGCAATAGGAATAAATGATGTCAATCATCAATGAGAAATTATCTATTCAAGGAAGCCAAAAATTAGACTTGTATGATTATTGCATAATTATTATATTCTTATTTGCAACAAAAATTTTAGAATAAACATATAATGGTTAAGAAAGATTTATTAAAGGAAAAGCCAATGGAAAGACAACGACATTAACTAGGTGAAAAAAAATAAGATTATAATTATAATATTAATTCTAGTATGCAAAAAGTAAAAACTAAAAGAGAAAAATAAACTGAAATTGCAATCAAATCAATCCAATTTGGTGAAAGTATCTACTGTCAAATTTAGTTAAGTAAGAAATAAATTTTTTTGTCACATGTGTCTAGCATTATATCAAGTTATTGTTTTTTAAATTTATAAAGATAGTTTAAGTTACATGTGTGACAAAAATCACTTAAAATCTTTCAGTTACTTTCTAAAAGATCTTTTAATTTGCATAAATACTCCTTTTATCAATGAAAATAATGAGTTCTTGAATCCCAAAATTTCAACCTTTAGGCCAAATCTAATTTTTTACATTATGCATGTTTCCTTGTCTATTTATTATAATTTTTCCTATTTCACAACACTTTATCCCTCACTTTTGTCACTATCATTTTAAACCTTTAATATCTCAAACTCTCATAGAAAATGGTATTAAAGCTTTATTGATCTTAAAGGATTTGTGAAAACCAATTTTTGAATCAAAAATAAATAAATTATAAAGCCAAAACTTTAAAGTTTAAGCCTAAAAAAAAAAAAATAGTTTGATGCTTTCCATAACTTCAAAAGATAAAAAGAAGAGGCTTACTCAATCTTAAGTCTAGCTTCCAAACCAAAAAGTTTAAAATTGTGTATGTAAAAGACTTCTTTGACTTTATGAATAAAAATAAAGAAGCAAAAATCAAATTAAAGTGTAGTTGATAAACCATAAAGTTTTAAATATCCAAAAATTAATTTGTAGCAATTTGGAGACAAATGAAACATGAAAATATTTAAACATGGTGAAAAACCAAATTTTACTTTTTAGAGTTTAAGAGATTTTTTCAAATTTTTATCAAAATAAAAATTTTAGTAAAAATCAAAATTTGGGAAAGTTTTTAATAAAAACACATTATATTTAAATATTAGAATATTTTTAGAAAATTTAGAAAATAGTTTTAGATTAGCTTTAAATTATGTGTTCTTGTAAGAGTTTGAATTGAAGAGAAAGAATAAGTTTTGAGAAAAGAAATTTTTATTAATAAATAATCATCTCCTTAGCAAACAATATGTTTTCAATAACCTTTAAGTTAAACATTAAGCAAAGTGTTGACAAGTAATGTAGAACAAAAAGACTTCAAATGCAATATCCATTCTAGTATGTAAATAATAATTAGATCAAAAAAGTAAATTAAGGTTCCAGTATGATCAATTCAGTTTAATGAAAGTTTTCAACACTAAATTTAATAGATTTAGGTGCAATTTTTATGGGCATTATGCTCATGTGCATATAAAATCACCATCATTTTCTCTTTACTAGCATAATGAACATGTTTAAAAAAAAAAAATTACCTTTGGTTTATATGTTTCTAGTCTTGATTTTTAAATCTCATTTCAACAAAAAATTTACATGAGAAAGAAATAAATAAGTCAAAATGAAGATAAATTCTAATGAAGAATTACTTTTATTTACTAAGATTTGAATTTATAAAAGGTATGGTTCTCATTATTTCCTTACAAGTTTTAGAGGCCTTATACTTGTAAGATGATTGTCCTTCTAAGAAAAAAGATGTAAAGATTAATATCTTATATAGATAAAGATGGTGGAAATTTGTCATTAACTTTGTAAACTTGATACTTAAAAGTGTAAATGGTAATGCCAAAATGTTAAACAATTAGTTTGGATATAATGATGTATTTTAATTGATATCACTTCTATATTTTTTTCCCTTTTTTTGGATACTGTGATTAACCATGTAAAATTCAAGCAAAAAATCAATAATGAAAAGCAAAATGAATCTCTTATAATGAATGGGTCATGTCATTTTTTTTTTCTTCAATGGTATAGCAATTTTTTGTGCACAATAATTTAATTAAATTCTCTCTCTTTTTTTTTTTTTTTTTGAATTGATTGATGATTTCAAATTAGTGATTCTCATCAAACCATGTGAGTTGTATCTAAAAGTTCTTGTAACTAAATATGATATTGTTATAACTTGAATTTTTACTTATAGATTTAGTTTATTAAGCCCTTCAATTTACATTTTATGCAAATTATTCTGTGAATTGTTATTTTGTAAGAATAATCTTATTCAAATGTATAACTAGTAAATAGTCTCTAGAAATAATCTTTTTTTTTAAAAAATTTATAACTGGTATTTTACCTTTTATTATTGAACATTTTTAGGTGTTTTTCATATTCAACTCTTGGAGTGTTGATTTCTCAAAGTATAGTGCTCTAATAATAAACATTTTGGAATTAACTTTTATGAGTTGTGTAACTCATAAGCCTCATTATAAATAGTGCCTCAGATTACATAGGAAATAATATACATAATTATATATATAAAAGAATTATTTGTGAATTATTTTATGACTTTATAAATGCAATTTAGATAATGATTTTTGAATTCTTTTTTGGCTAGATTTAGGCTAATGGTTTGTCCTTATTAGTATACAAATTTTAAAATACTTTAATCTTATTTGTCATTAATACTTGTAGTTGATATAGTTACACATTAAAATGCACTTGGTGTTATAGTTTTTCCTTATAATTTTGTCATCTTGCAATCTTGCAAATCTTCACTAAAGTGTTTATTGTGATTCCAAATTGAACATTCATGTCCAATACTTTAAATGAATATTTTTTTTTAATAAAAAGAAATTACCATATATATATATACCCATAATTTACATAATTTATCATTTATTTTTATTTGCATCATTCTAATTTAATAAGTTACAATTGAAATAGTCAACTTTAATTTTATTTTAATTTAATCATTTTATTTCTTAATAAGATTAAAAGTTATAAAATTCATCTACTAGAAAATATATTTTTTTAATTAAATCCACTATATTTATTTTTATTCAATTAACATGTACAATAACCTATTACTCTATTTTGCTATTTTATTTTAATATTTTTTATATCTTCTTTATTTTTACTATAATAAATGATTGTTTATTAGCTTAATATAGTTGTAACCTACTTATAGTTTTAAGTTTTTATATGAAAAATAATCACAATTCAAATAATTAATAAAATATAGTCCCTTATGATTGAGTTTTTTTATATAAAATATTGGGTTTCTTTATTCATTATAAAAATAAAGCCAATTAGTTTTTCAAAATTACCAAGAATTGTATGTTGTAAACATTATGTAAAGAAATACATTAATTAAACAATGATCAAGAATTACATGAATTTATAGTATCTTTCCAATTCTTCTTAAAATTATATTTTTATATATCAACCAAAAGTACATATTTAATTATAAAACTCACAAGAAATGTTATCTCTCAAGATATTAGGATGGGTTGTAGAATGATATTATCTTTCACAACTTTAAAATGGAAAAATAGTCAAATGCCCAAAATTTTCTTTTTTTTTTTTTTCAAATTAAAAATGTTTTCCTCACCAAATCATGCATTCACCATGTTCACCCTTAAAATATATTTTAATTTCACTTAATTTCAAAATTCAAACTCTTTTGAGAAAATAATAAAATTTCTTGTACCTTTTAATTCAATTATCAATGATGTTATTTAAATAAGCTATATAACCACTCTTCTACAATTAAACACATGTTTTACATGCTTTATGTTATTGATAATTTATTAGATAAAAACAATCAATTGCTCCTCCCTCATACATGTTAAGTGAATCTTTAGCACATCACCACCTTAATGATTAAAAGACTTTTAAGCTAGTCTTGCAAACATATCTCAAAACTTAATGGGAAACATTATTGAAAGAGGAGTGATTGCTAAGATCCTTCAATAATGCTTCTCATTAATTTTTGAGGCACATTTGCAAGACTACCCTAAAATCATTGAAAATCATGAGATGATAAAGTACTAAAGCAATAAATGGAATCATTTTGTCCAACACATATGAGGAAGGAGCACTTGGTGAGCTATTAGAGAACTTCTTTCAAAGTTTTGAGGGCATAATTCTCTCCATATGTCAATCATTTATTCAATAATGCATGAAATCTATGTTATTTCTATAGACATTTATTTGAAAAAAATTGTAGTAATTATGAGGATGGTTATTTTCCATTGGTATTTGAAGTGTTCTCCAAGTACTATGAAATCATCAAAAAAGTGATTATAAGATTTAATATATCATATAATTTGGTTTGCCACCATATTTACCGTTCTTATAAGCCTTTGTTTCCTCTATTTTGAAAAAAAAATAAAGTTCAATAACTAACCTTAGAAAAATAATCATAAAGAATTAGCTATTGACAATATGTTTTTTCTATAATTGTTAACTAAATACACATGTCATAAGCTATTTTGGCATTCATGTAAATTGGCATTCTTAATTGACAAGGCATAAAGCCATTATGGAGAACCACACCAAGAACCTCGAGATATAAACATCATGAACTATTTTTATATTACTTCTACCATCAATCTCTAATTTATAGTACTTATTACCAACTAATAAATAATCTGCAATTATATTCCTATTATTTTACTTTATTCTTATTAAACTAATCACATATAAGTTTTTTTTGTCTTACTAATGTTAAATATTTTTCTCTTCTCTAGATAATAATAATAGTGACAATTATTATTATTCTTATAATGACACAAATATATTCTTATTTACATTTTATTGCCTTTGCATTACAAAGTCCTTTTAGTTTGTTTAAGGAAAGCTAGTAGTGTTATGGAATAATTGACTTTGAGTCCATTTAAGGACCATGAAGTCTCAAGACCATAGTCAATTAGCATTATTTTATCTTTTTGTTAACTATATTAGTGTGATGAATGTGTTTTGGTGTTTGTCTTCTTAACCTTGTAATAGTTATCTTAAGATGTCATTAATTTATTTCCCATATATACAAAGCCTTGTAGGTGGTTTATCTTGCAATAGATATTATTACTATGTATATGAAAAATTAGTTGTTTGTGCTTTATTTATATCGTGAATTTTATTTCACTATTCATAGTTTGTTTTTTTTTTTTTAATTAAGCTACTTGTTTTTATTATTTTTAAGAAAGATAGAAAGAGAGAGAGATTTTGTATTTTGACTACATATGTCATAAAGTTACTTCTTTTACTATAATAATCAATTCACATGTAATTATTCATAATACTTTAAAATAAAATAAAATAAGAAACATATGAAGGTGTGATAGCCCAAGTAACTTAAGTATTGTATTAGTAGTAACTTATAAGTAAAATGCAAGAAAACATATCGAATCACACCGATTTGATGCTCTTGTTGAGTAATCCAAAAACTTGGTATAAATAATGCTTCAAAATTAAAATATCAAATTAGTAAGTACAAAATTAATCTTGGTGACCTACATCATACAATTATAAATTTAAGTAAGTAATCTTAAGTAAGATCTTTTGAATATACCACTTATGGCATTATAAAGGAGTTTAATGATTTTTAATGAAACTTAGAATAGAAATACACATATATTGATTATTAATTTTCATTTGTATGCATATGTACCTCTCATTTTCTCTCACCATATAAACTAGTCAATGATTTCAACTTGTAATCTTGGATAATATTCAATTATTGAGTTAAAATTGATTTATTATTCAAACGTGATAATTGAAATATAAATAAAATTATAATAAGCCAAAAAAAAAATAATCAGTCACATTACTAGAGTAAAATTCACTAGAAATAATTAGTAATACATTTAATAAATAATACATATAAGTTTATTTTAATGTTTGCTCCAAATTTTTTGGAAATTTAATCTAAAGTGTATGTGATAGTTTTTTTTTTTTTTTTTAATTGGACTTAGATTATTGTTGTAAGAAGTCAATGGAAATAAAAATTATAACAAAAATCAACTAATTCAAATTTAAAAGAGAAACTAGTAAAAAAAAAAAGTATATTCTCAAAATTTTTTTATTTGAAAGAAAATAATTTAATTATAAAAATATTTTTAAATAAATTTTTTTCTTAAAAATATAATTATTTTTTATTACTCATTAGATGTTAAATATACTAAAATTTTAATATTAAAAAAGATAGTAAAATAAAAATTTATATAAAATATAATTTTATAATAAATAATAATAAATTTTATTTTATATTATATTTTTTAACATTATAATTTCTTAAAAAATAAATAAGTAATTTGAAATTTTGAAAATTACTCAACATAAATCATCCTTGACGAATTGAAAATAACATTTACCGTCCCAGCCCGAATTCAAAAATTAAAGGCAAAAGAAATCTATGTTTTGGATGAATTAAATGGTCCAACAGATTTTATCGGTTTAATTTTCAGAACATTACTTTTATGTAGCCTAATTCATTATTTTATCAAAATATGTTGCCTCTTCTAAGAAAAAATTCTGCATTTCCGCTAAACAAATAGGCATACACCATGAAATTGCTTTGACTCTTATTTGCCGACGAAGTTGCCCTTGGACTGTATGAACACTTCAATTCAGTAAATGAAGAATTGAATGCTCTGTTTTGTTTTTGTTTTTGAATTTTTTTTTTCTACCATCCACTAATACACATTAAATACATAAAGGAATATATAAGTAATTTTCATTTTTTATCCAAAAATATACTAAATTGGGACAAATTTTGAATTACCTAAAAATGTATTTAATAATAATTTATTATTTTAATATAATATAAAATTATTAATTACATTTTCTTTTAAAATAAAAATTAACCCATCAATCCATTCATTAAGTTAATAGTCAGACGAATGATCCACAGTCTGGTTCATTGGTTTGACTATTGACTCAACAAATGTACCGGTGGTTTTAAAAAAATAATATAATTATACATAATTATTTTGAAAAAAAAAATATATAAATCTTTTTACCAAAAATCTGTTTGGTTTATCGGTCTGACCTTTTGGATCAATTGGATTGAGCGTTCTTTTTCAAGACACTTCCTTTTATAATGAAATTAAAAAAAAAGAATTAGTCTAAACTTTAAATTATTAATTTAATAATATAAGTGTAAATAAATTTAATTTTTAAAAATATAATTTAAGATACATAAATTAAAATATGAGAATACAAATATAACATTAGATGGATATGAAAATACACCTAACTCTTAGAAAATTAAGATATAAATAGGATATATATTAAATATAATTAATTTTATATATTAATATATTAATTAAATATATTTTATATATATTTAAATTTATTTATTTATTTATTTTAATATGTAAAAAAAAGATATAAATATTATATTTTATACATATACATACAACCTTTTAAAAATATTCGTGCTTGTTAGTTTTTGACATGCAATTATTTGAATATTTGCAGCATTACACGTTGCTGCTAACAAAAATTTGGGTAAAAGTTGATAGTTAGAGGATCTGATCATAAATTTGTCAGAGTGAGATCAACCTAAAAGACCTTGAACCTAGTTGCTGGTATATCTGATCGGTTGCTGTGTTGCTCGTCAGACGTGATTTGCTCTAACCATGTTACTTTAACTACCACTTTCCCAAAAATAATAATAATAATAAATTTAAATAAAAATATAAGATTTAAATGAGAATATAAAAAATTTAAAAATAAATCATAAAAACCATAAATATTTAAGAGTTACCGACACTATTGCTCCCTGCAAGAAACATTTTGCAAGAAGCTGTAACCAAAGCATATCAGAAACAATTAGAAAGGATGAATGCATAATTCAATAATTACTAAATATATATATATATATATATATATATATATATAATATAAAAATATTAATTAATAAAATATAATAATATATAAAATATAAATATTATATACATATATTATATTTAAAAATTTTAATTATATGTAATTTATAATTTAATATATATTAATATTAAAAATAATTAATATATTATATAAAAATAAATAATTAAAAATAAAATAATTTAATATATATTAAAATTAATAAATATAAAATATTAATAAAAATAAATAATTTAATTTAATTTAAATAAATTAAAAATAAAATATATTATAATTTATAATTTAATACATGATAATATTAAAATTTAATTAATATACTTGATCGATAAATATAAAAAAATTAAGTTAAATAAATTAAGTAAAAAATATATTATAATTTATATTTTTTTACTTAAAATTAATTTTAATTTTTTAAAAAATATATTTTAATAAAAAATATAAATTTAAATAAAAAAATAAATAAAAAATAAAATATAAATAATTATTTTAAAAAATATACAATAAATATATTGAGATAAGAAATATTGCAAACTAGAGTTTTGACGTAGTGGCAGAAACATATATCAGTTGTTGAAAAATGTAGGGTAAAAAAACAACTTTCTCTACCTTTCATTAATATATTTCTTAAAACCCGTGACTTTTGTTAGAATTTGGAGGTGTGGGGGTCATTTGCCAGAAGCAAACGCAGGCATCCGGGAGAGAGTGAGAGAAAACCAACATTCCATGAACACCATGACGAACATACTTGAGTGGTTCTTCCAATCATTAATCCTGCGATAGCAGCATTGCATTAAATCAATGCAGTCTATCCCTTTTCAGTCAGTGCACCTGTTTGTGTGCAGCTATGTAAATAAATGGATGGATGGAGACAATATACAACTCAAGCATAACGACGATGAAACACAGGGCAATGGCAGAGTCGTTTAAAGGTCTTCGAATTCGATGACACCCTTTCCCCTCCAAAGCTTCCCTTGTTTTTAAAATCAGATTCCCTTTGCACCAACTTGCCGGAAAATGGTATATTTTTAAAATTCAATTACCATAATTTAATTTTTAATTTAATTAATTATTTTATAATAATTAAACTAATTATCTTATATCTATTATATGTATAAAAAATAATTATTTATTATTATTATAATTTTTTCTTATGAATCATCATCCTTACTTATAAGTAATTATATCTAACATATTATATAAATTAATTTTTTTCACTCTTATATTTTATTTGAAAAATTTCATGACACTAAATTAATATGAAGAATAGTTATTTACAAAATTTTATTATTCAAAATATATATTGAGGAGAAATTCTCTCAAAATTTTAAAAAATAAACGTTATATATTTGTTATATTATAACAATTTATTATAAAAACAAAAATTATATTTAAAACACATTACTATTTCTATAATTGAATCTCTTCAAACAGGCCCAAAATGACACACTCTTCTTTCTGATTTTGTTGTGAAAGTTTCCTTTAGAATGACCCTCCTGAACCCCACAAGAAAACACACTCCCAAATTGTAGATTATTTAAACAACATAAACAATATGTGTGTGTGTGTGTGTGTGTGTGTGTGGCATTGCTAACTTATCACTGAGCAATGAAAATAAAATATCTTAGCAAATCATGTGTCGATAGGATTTAAAGTTCCAAAAAATCACAATTGAAGACACTGTTTGTAATAATCCAAGATTGATTTACAATGCACTGAAAGATAATTTCAAACTAGCTTTCGTTAGTGCTGTAATTAAGGATATGGTTTTTTCGGAAAACAATAAAATACATTTTCCTTTTTTGATACAGCAAAATCAAGAACAAATATTGTCCTTGAAGATAAACTTTAACATAAATAACATGTACTTACTACCACGAACCCTGTTTTTCCTTTGCTGGATCCAGTCTCCAACACATGCATGTATCCTTTTTCGAGAAAACCAATTCCATTCTTTGGCAAACCCACATCAATCATTGCTGAACAGGACCAACACATCCTCATTCCATGCATAGGCAGTGTCATCATAATTGGATTGACCAAGACCAAGAACCTGTTGGGAGGGACGCGTGAGCTGTAACTCGAGATAAATCCGCTTCATGAAAATTCAGACCAACAAGTCGTGGGCCAATGCCTTCTCCAGGGTTTTCAGTTTCTGAAGCAGAACTTTGATATGGGACAAGACTTCCATTAACACAAGCACCAAGAAAAACACCCACCAGAGAATATATGAAGGTCTGCTCAAAAAACCAGAATCAGTACATAAATATTTTAGCAGCACCAGAGGTCAGAATATGATTTGATACCACTGATCATGTAGAGCAGTCCCTGAAAATATATTCAGAAAAAAAAATAAAATCAGCAAAGATAGATACTAATTAGCACCATGGAAATACATAAATCAAGAACACATCTCATTTAAAGAATAAAACCTTCAACCAGAATGAATCACCTAAATGCAGGTCCCAATGAATAAAACCTACTATCTACGGATGGTCTAAATATAAAGTCAAACTTGTTGGACGCTGCTACTAATTTTACTGATGGGATAGAGGAAAGAGATAAGAAAAGAGTTCCTGAAAGAGCTGCCCACAACTAAATGCCAATTGCCTTTTCTATACATGTCCCTTGGTATTTCATATTTAGAGGCGAGCAAACATCTACCCGAAAATAGAAAAGAAAGCCAAAGACATAAGGAGCATAGTAGAAGATAAAATTTTCCTTTTGGCCATTATAAATTGTCTGCAGCATTGAAAATAACTTGAGTAACACAAATATCATACTCGTTGATTCCCACTATTAAAGTATGATATATAATTTATATTTTAATATTATTTAAAAACAATGAAATAATTTTTTAATATAATATTAGAGTCATAATTAAATAATCATAAATTTAATTTTTGTTTTTTATTTTCACATTTAACTATAAAATTTTAATTTATTTATCTCCAATGCTTTCGGTCCCAAAATGCCATGTCTATATACACATTTATTTCTTCAAAGGCATAAGCCACTGTTTTGGATCACCCTGAATCACCTACTTTGCTCAAAATTCCCAATACCAAAACTTGAAATTCTAAGCCCAAACACCACCGCCAACTATCGATTCGGTAAGCTTAATGCACATTGTCAAGAATGTGCTGCCAATCAACGATTGACATAAATTGAAAGCAACGAAAATATTATCATGCCCAACCAAAAACCCAAACTAGTATTTATGTCAAAAATTGAATTCTCAACTGCCTGAAAAAGAGCACAATGTTCTGCTTAACGTTTTTCCCTATCCATCAAATTAATTAGGAAGATTATTAACATTCATTTACTGTAGTATATATAAAATTGATATTATAATATATACTTTTTTTCTTATACTTTCCACCTCTTCGCAAACAAAAATTATTACCATCATCTCAAACATAAAGATGTTAAAAATATTTTTTCTTTCACTCTTCATCCTTTTAATTTTCCTCCCCCCCCCTAACTTTTTACCCAAACATAGTTTAAGAGTACAAAAAGCCTTACTACAGGATCACACGGCAAGTGGCTCAGAAATAGAACTACCAAAAGCCTTAGAATCATTCGAATTTCCACTCTATTGTACCCAATATGGATATTGGCCACGTCTTGAACTTGCACCGCAATCCAACAGTCAAGAACAGCTTTCACATTGTTAAATAGCGTTCAGTGGTTTGAAAAATCGAAGTTCAACTGAATAATCTCCTGCTTATTCGAACAATAATCCCACGGGGCAACCTCATCTGGGGTTACAACCATCGCTGATTCTGATCTCATCTCATGTCCAAACACACGACTTTTCCTTACAACCATTGCAATTATTTATTTATTTATTATTTCTTTTCTGTGGGGACTATTCATACAATCGGCTTTTGCCTAGCCATGCATATTGAATGTGATTAATCCAAGACCACAAGACCGTATCAGCAGAGAGAAAACCCACCATCATAGTTATTAGTTCGAGTCTGTGGCAATGAAGTAGGAATTAGCCACATCAGCAAAGAGGCATGAATGTCTTCGTGCATGGTTAGCCCCAAGGGATTAAAACTTCAAGCAAGCAGACTACAATTATGCACCACCTATAGCCTATAAGAGACAACTCAGGCAAACGAATTGTTACATAAACATCATTGCATTACCCAGTAATATCCACAGATCAGTTTGTTAAGTTCATAGACAGCAATTTGTGACAGTTTACCTCGTTGTGCTCCTCTAGTTAATTTAGTAATTTCCTGTATGCTGCATAGCTTTCATGCAATTCAGCAAGATAAAATATCCACAAACGTTCAAATATATGAATCAAAGTTCCCAGGAACACAATTACTGAATTCCAGATGGTAATAATTAAACAAAGCATTGCCAATCAATACCATAATGAAGAACATGGCCATGAAGATGGCACACATAGAGTGATAAGACTCCATACCAATGCTCTCATTCATCCACAACTATAGAGATTATTAAGGGTTAGCATATTGTTGGATGAAATTCAAGAACTTAAAGAAATCTGAAATCATCATAGATATTAGTTGTATCCTATTTCGATGCAGCAGGAATTAAGTAAAACAAAAGAGGGCATCATTGAGTTCAAAAACAGTTAGCCTTGAAAGATAAAAACCTTGAGCATTATAATTTAAATCAAGCAGGATACACATAAGCATTAGCTGCGTATACCATACAAAAACCCATGCACATAGCCTGTTAAACAAGCATCCTCCTATCACTGGGTAATATCACAAACCAGTTCATCAAACCCGTAGACTGCAGTTTGTGTAAGTTATCATGTCTCTTGTAATTCAGTTGGTAGTTTCTTGAATGCTGATTAGCTCCGTTCATGAAGATCTATATCCACAAACCTTCAAACATAAAACTCAAAAATTTGCAAACTCAGAATTCCTGAATGGCAAATGGTAATCATCAAATAAAGCATTACAAGTACAGGCCAAAATGATGCATATGGCCATGAAGAATGTTCATCAGCAGAAAAATTTCATACATTTGCCCACAAATCCACAACAATAGGTAGATTGTCAGATGAAATCCAAGAGCTCCAAGAAATCTGTGATACTTTGATTCAATTTATAGATGGGAAGGGGTAGCCACGATATTCAATGAAAGGTTTCCTTTAAAGGAAAAACAGTTAAGATCTGGTTTTTTCTATGGAAGACATTAATTTGTTAAGTGACTTATCAAGGCTTGCCGGCAGCACCTTGGGAGAGAAAAGATCTGGCCTCTCAAAAACTTTAACAGCAAATTGTGCTGCCATGTTTACCTGTAATAAAATTGGAGATAAGATTAATAGAAGAACAATCTATAGATGGAAAATACAGCAGCAACAACAAGCCTTAATCTCAAGTTCAATTGGATCTTTTACATGAATTTTTCCTTGTCATTTTGCTCTATTATGAACTAAGTTTGAAAGCATTTGTTGGTATGCATTAGAAAAATCCAAACCAATGTAAACACCACTCCCTCAATTTATGTCCAATCGATACTAAGTCCCTGTTTTTTATTTGATCCTTTCTAGAGTCGCCACAAAACAATCCATCCATGCATTCTCATCAACATTACACTCAATTTGTAGATGTTTCTTTATAGCTCAATCCTCACTGCCCTATAGGAACACTAGTCTAATTGATTTTTGATAGAATTTACCATTCTTAAAGGGAATCTGGTGTTCACATGAAACTTTAGTCGCACATCTCCATTTTTAGCCATTTAGCCCATGTTCTATGAATTCCAGTATATTTCCAGTCCCTGCACATTTCCACTCAATCGACAAGGAAACTCCTTGAATCACATTCTGGACAGTGAGCAACATTGCTGTAAACACCTGAAGAACTCACATGGATACACCAATAACACATTGAGAAACTGAGGAAAGATCGCTGATGAGGTTGAGCAAGTTCTAGTGGCTGAGAAAGGAGGATTTGGAGGACATCTAAGGCTGATTTAGGACCATAATGGGAGAATTCATGATGGTTTTAAAGGCTACTGAAAACAGGAAACAAACCTGTAAAATTGGGAACAATCAGAATGCAGCTGAAGAAGTAAAGAGAAAAACCAATTGAGAGCTTTGAAGGAAAGCAACTCAATTGATCAAGGGTTGAGGTGCACATGATAGAGGTGATTTAGGGCTGAATTTGAAGGGTTATTTGATGAATTTAAAGGCTTGAAACAAAAGGAAACGGATCTGAAACTCTAGCGGAAAATCACAACTAAATCAGAGAAGAAAAAGGAAAAGCAATTGAGAACTTCACAGAAAGCTCTTCCATTGATCATAGGTCTAGGGATTGATGGGGGAAGTTTCAGAGGCTTTTGATAGTGTTTGAAGCAGAAACATATAGCTGAAAAGAGGGGAAGAAACTTTAGAGGAGAAATCTCCTCAAGAACAGAACTTTCAACATATAAATCTACTATTTGAATTTTGATTGACAGAGCGGTTATCTGTATATAGAGCAACATGAAATGCCTAGAAAGTTATCCTCCAAGTATAAAAAAGAAAAAAAAAAGAGGATTAGAACAGGTTTGGGAGAGTTTTAGGCCAAATTGGACAAGAAAAACATGTTCTGTCAGAGTAGGAACCCAAAACAAAGCAGAAAACATGAACCTAGACCAGCAGAAAGTATTCCCAGCCTGGGCTGGGCCAGCAGAACATACTGCTTGCCTGGAATGGACTGGCAATATGTATTGGCAGCCCATATAGGCACTATAATTCTTTTGTACTTCTTTAGTTTGTATCTTGCTCATTTAACCCCTAAATTAGGCCAGCCACATACCCTTGGAAAGCTTATAAAGTCTAGTTTCTGAACATAGAAGGGTAGCACTCTAATTCAATTTCATTTGAGAATTATGCCTAAAGGAGAAGACCATACTCAATGCAATCTACTCATTCATGAAGTTTGACTCTAGAAGGTTGTGCCTCTCAATTAATCCATCTAGTGTGTGAAAGCCTTGCAGGTCTGGTCTCATTTGCAACTAACCTCACTCAAAAATCCCATCAATAAGTCATAAATTTAGAGTTTAAGCATACAAAGGTCAAGTTTGACAACTCAAAACCTGCGTATAATTGGCTTCCAAATTTCAAACATTCAAACCCAGATTCAAGCCTCTAAGCCCAACTAAAGTCCACTGCTATCAATCACAAGGTGCCCTTGATAATTGATAAAACTAGGGTGTCTACACCAATATGTTTTCAAGTGTCTAGCACATGTTCTGACGCATGTCAGGCAGGTGTCAGTATCCAACACAGACATGCAGGCTTATTAGAAGTGTTTGCTTTATAGTTATCCTGTGACACTTGTTATTGATTTCACTGTCATTTTAGAAATATTGAAAACAAAGAGTTTATCAAAAAAACAGCTTTTGTTGTTTTCAAGCTACAAGTCATCAGCTACAAATGATGCACGAAACAGAAGATAAAATTAAAAGATCAATCTCCCTTCCTCTAAGCCTTCTCTCTCTCTGTATATTTCTCCCTTCAACCTTTCAGCCATCTCCCACTGAGATTAAGTTTAGATTTATAAGCACCCATTCATGCTTTAAAAACATATAGAAGCTCATCCAACTGCTCTACTCAATTCAACCTTAAACCCAAACTACTTGGTGACTCCATAGGTTCACACACACATTTTCTAATCCGCTCACATTAAAATAATGATCAAATTTTTTGGAAAATCAATTTACTTCAGGGAAAGTTGAAAATCCACTTCTATTCTTTCTTTTCTGTCTAGGTGAGCCATGTCTTCAATATGGTGCACTCTAGGTTTACACAAAATGTAATGAGCCCACCTAAAACAAGCTTTTCCCAACTTTCTTCAATCAAGGTGCATTCCTTGGCTCAGGAACATTAGCCTGTAATGAAGGGTTAAACCCTCCAGCCTAATGTGGTTTTTATTATAATGACAAGGTTGAGTTGTAAGACATGCAGAAGCATCACAAGACAAAAACGAACATTAAACCCAATCATGAACACCAAAAAAAAAAAAGAAAGTGGTTTCCAAATAGTTAATTGGGTCAGCAAATCAAAATCAGCAAAATGAAACAGCCAAAGCACACCGCCAAAGTAAATAAATTAAAATGCGTAGATGTTGTACAAATTCTTATGAGCCAAAAGCAGTTCCATTTTCAGTCAAGGATTCAACAACGCTTAAAAATCATCAATGTAACAAAAAAAAAAAAATGACAAAGCACTACTAAAAGTAAAAGGAAAAATAAAAAACAACAGGAAGTTAGATAAACAATAAAAATGTGTATGGTCAAAAGCAACATTACCGACTCTGTAGCTGCCTTCAAGAAACATTTCGCAAGGGGCAGTACGCAAAACCTATTGAGAGAGAGAGAGAGAGAGAATGAAAAACTCAAGTCAAAGAAAGAACACGAGGTAATGGCTTGCATTCCTATATCAATGAACCAGAGTTTAAATATTTTATACTCGAATTCTCATATAACGAGAAAAGATTCATGTAACCAATCTCAATTAAATTACGGCTGTTTTATTATTGTAACACCTCTTATTTTGATAGAGATATATGCTTAACATCTTTAACCACCTGACTTTGATGTGTATTGAGGGGGCGGTGGGGATTGGGAGTTATACAAACAGAGGCATCAGCGACGAAGCAAGGGAGGGGACAAGTTGAAACTTACATTCCACGGCCACCGGCTAGAGCTTCCTCGGAAGGGTCTTTCCCGTCATCAATCCTACAAGACAAGAAGCAATTGTGCGTGTGCGTGAGCGTCTGTGTGTGAATAAATGGATTGATTGATAGAGAGAGAGAGAGAGAGAGAGAGAGGAAGGGAGTGAAACCGAAATTTACACGAAACCATAACGGCGATCAAACAAGAGGCGACGGCAGTGTCGTTTGGAGATCGATGACTCCATTTCTAACCTATCCCCAAGCTTCCCTCCTTCCTTCCTTCCTTCCTTCCTTCCTTCCTTCTCAAAATCAGATTATTTCATAAGTCAGAGCACCGCCTGTATGTGCGGATACGCAGCACCAGCCCAAGCGCCAGAGTCTACTGAGGCCAAGATGGGTCGGTTGGCTTATCTGCAAGTATAAAGACCAAACAAGCCCTTTGCAATGGTTTTTTCGGATTTTAACCTATGAACCACCAAACGAAACAGAAACTAGTTGATTTTTTTTTTTTTTCTTTTATCATACCTCATCATAAACTGAATGAATTTGTTCCACGTTCAACTGTTAACTAAATATTTTTAAATTTAAATAAAAATTTCTCATATTATATTTTTAATATTAATAAATTAAAATTTATTATCATATTTTTAAAATAAATATTTAATAATTATATTTAATTTTAATAAATTTATAATTTATTATTATATTTACTATTATATTTATTATTATACCTATTATTTGTTAATTTAAATTAATAAAATAATTTAAATTTAAATTAATATAAAATAAAATAAATTAAAATATTATTAATCTATCATATTCTACCATGAATTAACTCAATTTATCAAAATATTCTAATAAATGCATATATCAAACTGCTCAATTCATTTAAATCAATTTATTCAATCAAAATTAAATTGAGTTATTATAAATGAATTAATTATAATTTATAATTTAAATAAATCATACTTAATAAAAGTATATATGAAATTACTTATATTATTAAAAAATAAAAAACAAATTAGGACTGAAATTCGATTAAGCTAAATGAATTTGTACCTTTGAAGAGCTTGATAACGAGCTTCTTGTTGGGATGCCGTAGAATGGCCTGTTTATGGGACAAGTTGGTGGCAGCGGGCAAAGCGCACTCCTCAAGTTTGGGATGGTTGTCGAGAGTCATGGTGGAGGGGTCAAAGATGACGTTGCCACTCGGGACAACAAATGGGAAGTTGATGAGAGCATGCAGAGAGGGCCTGAGACTCGACCTTCTTCATGAGAGGCAAGTTGGTGTCGATGACAGATGGAATATCTACAGATTCAGAATACACGAGCTCACATACGCGAGTTCGCATGTGTTATGGGTCAAAATAGCAAGCAACATATATTGAGGTTTGATATCACTTCGTACTCAAACACTTCAAGACGGGAGGTATGAGTTTTCAGCTTCATTTTTATATATATATATATATATATATATTTATTTATTTTGTTTTTTTTTTTGCTTTCTCATTTTGTTTTCAACATGGGAGAAACTCTTACTTGTGCTTAATAAACTCTCTTTCTTTTTCTCTTTCTCCCCCTTTCTTCAGATTTCATTCAGGAGAGAAATTGATTTTCTGGGGAGATTACAGTCCTGTCGCTTACTAGAGAAACAGAGGAGAAAGAAATTGAACATGGTGGTGTGGGTGGTTGGTGGTTGCAAGAGGTGTTACCGGTATTTTTGGAGCCATCTTCTTCTGCATCTTAAAGAGCCAAAGTGCCAAGACAATAATAATATTTTTTTAATCTAATTATTTATTTAATTTAAATATGTATATAGTAATTAAAAGTATGAAATGCAATAAGAACAGACTGACCTTGTTTTGTCATGAATGAATGATTGATTGAAAGAAAGAGTCATCTTATTATTTTAGTTTTATTAGGTAATTACAATAAAATTAATGTAGGAAAGGAAGGTGAAGATGAGGTTCGGAAATCACATACATAAATAAAGATGTGCACGAGAGAGAGAGAGTAAAGATTAGGGAGAGAAAAGATAAGAATAAGATGGTGAGAAGGAAAATGTAGAGAGAAGATACAGTGCAGGAGAAGATAGAGATAGAAAGAGAGAGTTATTTAATATTGAAGGAAAATTTCACTATTTAACTACCAAATTAATGTTTTGAAAACTACACCATCAAAAAATAGAAGAGAGAAATTGTCGTTTCTACAACTTCTTTGAACTATTAATCTCCTTTCTCAAGCCTTTATACCATATGAGAAGTATAATTTTCTTTATTTTGGCCTTATTTAGGTTGATAACAAGCCTTTACCTAGAGAGGGTCTAGACACCTTGGTCCTTGTTGCACATAGGAATTGTATATTAATCAATTTTGATGATTCTCTTTTATGAATCATTGAAACAAGCCTATTCAAGACTAATTTATTTTAATTATTTTCCTAACTTTGTAATTTCTTTGCATGATAATAATATTTTAAATCTTTTAACCTTTTACCTTAAGTTTAACAACAACAAATTTTCATAGGGATCTATGTACCAAATCCATTACAAGGCTATGAAGACAACCTTTAATATAAGGGCATTTAGGTATAACGTAGGTGGTGAAAACGTCTTATGGCAGACTAACATTTATCACTCAAATATTTAAACACCTAAATTTATCAAATGGTAGGAAGTATCACTTTCTAACACTTGGAAGCTTAATCGTGTTACTACACCTCAGCCTCTAACCACATAAGTTATTCATAAAATCACACAATTTCTTAATGATAGTGTTAATATATCATTTGCACAATCACAACACTCCACAAACACTAAATTTGAGTCTTTTCAAGACAAAAATCTTTAAAATTATCTTCAAAAAAGTATATTCAATGGACTTCCCTCATAGAGACCCATCTCAAATTTTTTAAATATAGTTGGCATCAATACCCAAAGCATAATTCCTTAAGCTAGCTATGAAAGACAAAGTTCACCAAATTTACCAACTGCATCACAAATAGTTTTTCCAAGCCAAATTTCTATTGACCATGAGCTCAACACTCTAGAAAAAGAATTTGTTTTGAGTAAAGATCTTTTGATAAAAGATTTTTATTTTTAAGTCAATTACCAAAAACATCTCTAGTTTTTCAAATATTTTCTCAATCAAAGAACTCCAATTTAGCAAGCATATTATGATTATCATTAATAGTAAGAAAAAGATATCTTATTTTTTGAATGGTTTGAAAAAGAAGATGCTCCCCAAAATAAGATAATATATCCTTTTTCAACACAATTTTCAAGCTTTCTAATTTCTAATCTACCATCAATGACAAATTAAGCTTTAAAATCATTTTCTAAACCAATTTTCAAGCCTTTTTTAGTTTCAATCAAAACTTCAAATGATTTCATCGAGGTCTTAAGCAATGATTGCAAGCTTTAGAACCATCTACAAGCATAACATCAAATTAAGCTACTAAGAGTCTTTAAAAACTCTTTGCATAGGTGTTGGCCCCAATGAGTCATGTACACCTCAAGTTTTTGATAGCTATTTAGCTACCAACAAGCTCCAAATTAGGTCACCTAGTATAAAGATGTACTACCTAAGACCTACGACTCCAAATTTCACTCTAAAAGAAAAGCTGACCTTTGTTCAAGCCAAATATAATTCAAACTCTATTTATGAATGAAACATAAATATATTATCTAAATACTAAGTTATGAATTTGCTTTAGTATATGACTATGCTATCAAAATATTTATAGGACTCAGAGCCAACTCTTTGATCTTGTAATTACTAAATTTTTAGTTGTTAATTTTATTGGTCAACTAAAAGGATCGTAGGATAATATTCTCACTTAAGCTAACCATGATAGTGTCTTTCAAGCTGTCAAAATAGATCCACAAGGTGAGCCCCTTTTGCATGACCAAGCCCAACCAATCTTAGATGTATTAGCATCTTGGATCTTCACAATTTCCAAGAATTTCATTTGTGATCCTTCTCACTTAAAGGTTAGAGCCACTGAATTACTCTCTAATCTCAAGTGTAAGTATCTTCACAACTTTTGTAGGTATAAAGATACTTTCCTAAACTATGTCATGTAACAATAAGATGACAACCAACCCTTTTGGAAAGAGAAGTTTCTTGCTAGGCTACCCAAGCTCCTGGATGACAAGGTAAGATCCAAACTTCAAGCCCATTTCAGTGGTTTAATTCATTACCACACCTTAGCCTATAGTGAGTTAGTAAGATTTATCCAAAAGGAAGACCTACAAATCTATTAAAATCTTAAGCTTCATCAATAATTGAAGCGTGAATGAAAACAAATTTAGAAAGAACTTGGTTCTTTTTTTGCCCAATTTGATGACTCTTTATCTCAAAGAATTATCCAAGTGTAGGAAGTCTTATAAGCTTATTAGAAAACCTTCTTACTCCTAAGCCCAAAAGCCTCCAAAATATACCCATTTATAGCCCATTCCAAAAACTCAAAAGCAAACCCAATGGCCCAAATGGTCATTCAAACCCAAAGCCTAAACATGTCTATGCACCTCAGTAACTTGCTTTAGATGTGATCAACTCAAACACTTAGCCTGTTACTGTAGGATCCAAAAGAAAGTCCAAGCCTTCCAATTACTTGAACCAATTTATGAATAAATCCAAAATTTGTTCATTGACTCTTTTGATTCTAACTCTTCATTGAATAAGGAGCAAGCCCTCCAAGTAGATGAATTTGCCACCTCATTTACTTTAAACAGTAAGAAATAAGTAAGTGTTCTTACAAGAAACTAGGAACTCATTCTAAAATTAATTGATTCTATGGATGATCCACAAGCCAAAACCCAATATTTTCACAAGCTTCTAACTTAAGCACCATCAAGCTCTACCTAACATCCTCTACTCCAACAAGCCCAAACACCTTACAATCTTATAAGCATCCTCAAACATTTTGAGCAAACCAAGCCTAAGCTAGTTACTTTTTATGAACTCTAACATGAAGTTAACTAACTCAAGCCATAGAGATCCTTAGATCAGAACCTACTATTATCTCTTCTTCACCAATCTCTATAAGAGCCTCATGAACTAAGTCCTCTTCAAACCAATCCAGAGACATCTTAAAATCCAAACTTTGATATGTTTGCTCTAGACCAAACTGATGTCCTAAACTTGTTGATGGAGAGCACATCCCAAAAATGGCTCATTACCATTACCATTCAAATTCATGATTTCAAGCTAACCATTATAACCTTGTTAGATACTAATGTAGACTTGAATTGTATTTGGGAAAGCCTCATCCCAACCAAATACTACAAGAAAACCTTCGAAGAACTCAAATCAATAAGCAACTATTCCCTTCCAATTTCATACAAGCTCTATGATGTTTGTATCTACCAATCAAGTATCATTATCAAAACTTCTTTTGTTTTGATCAAAAATCTCAAGCAAAAGGTTGTCTTAGAAACATCCTTTTTCAACCTTATATAGTCGTTCCAAGTCATAATTCGAGGAATAACCACAACCATCCTCAGTCAAACACTCAATATCTAAATCATACATAAGCCTCAAATCTGAAACCTTAATCTTCTAAAGGATATCCCAATCTGGGAATCCATTAAACTTAATTTACTTCTCAAAATTAAAACATCTAATCTTCATCATATTCAAGATGAGATTAATTTTAGAAAACTTGAACACCAATTGACCTAACCAATTCTCTAAGTAAAAATCTAAAACCTTTGAAACCAAATAAAAACCACTATTTGTTCCAAAATACCAAATGCCTTTTGGCACCATAAGCAACATATGGTTAAGTTACCATATGCCAAGCACTTTGATAAGCACCAAAATCCCCATGAAAGCGCACCCAATTCAAATGCATCCATAGCTAATGGAGTACTACAAGTAAGAAATCCAAGCTTACTTGCTAAAGGCATCATTTAGCCTAGTAAGTCAACCTGAAGTTACATGGCATTCTATGTCAACAAGGATGTTGAAATAGAACGAGGCATTCCTAGGTTAATTATCAATTACAAGCCCTTAAAATAAGTTTTAGAATGGATCAAGTACCAATTCCAAATGAAAAAATCTCTTTTAATGCCTTGCTAAGGCATTGGCCTTTTTCAAGTTTGATATGAAATCTAGGTTCTGGTAGATTCAAATTAAGGAGGCAAATTGATATAAAATTGCCTTCATAGTTCCCTTTGGCCAGCATGAATGGAATATAATGCCATTCAAAATCAATGGCATTACAATTTTGAGTAAAGGTTTTGTGTTTTGTGTGAAAGCATGTTTTTAATGGGGATTATTTGTAATTGATAGTGAATCGAAGGGAGGCTGATGTGATGAAAAGTAGATTTTGGGCCAATAGAGAGATAAAAAAAACATATTAAATTTGTTTTTGTATAGTGTAAACAACAACATTAAGTTATTTATATATGTTCTTTAGAGATAAGGAGCACATATTATAGCATTGTGGATATGGAAAATTCTTATTAATGTCCTCCTTGCTCTTATGATAGAATGGTGATTAGGTATTAGCAAAAGTGCGAAAATGGGTTATGTATTATAACACAAAAGTTCAAACTGTAATACCTTGATTAATACAACATTTTGATATTGTATACCACTTAAGGTAGAAGATAGACATAGCATGACCATCAGTTCTTATGTAGTCAGATGGAAGCATTTGTTACCTTTTAGTTATTTATTTGATGTCAAGTTCAACTTAGTTGTTAAAGAAAGATATGAAGAAGTAAAACAAGTGGTAAGCAATTGGATAGTCACATTATTTTCCATGTGAAAAAGTAATTTAGTGGTCATACCAAAGGTAATTCTTGTTAGCAAAAGAAAAAAAAATACTAAATATAGATGCAATAGAAATTAAACTAAATAGAAAAATTTGATGTCTGACGTATGCTCGACATTATCCTTAAGGATAATTTCCACCCTTGTAAATAGTGTTTCAGTGTAAGAGGTTACAATGGTTATCCTCTTAGGTAGGTCTTCCCACTAATGTACACTTTAAATAATGATATAATAAAAATAATATCAATCTATGTAACCTAACAAATTTCAGGGAGTAATAAAATTAAGCAAGAAAGATGTGATTTTTATCTTATATCTTGGAAAAGAAAAAAAAAAGACTCATTGTATACAACTTCTAGTTTAATTTCTCATGAAGATTGGTATTAAAGATGAAAATAATGATTGGTGGTTATAAAAGTTTTATTGCTATAATAGCTAATTTTCCAACAGATAAAAATGACTAGTTTTCTGATATGAGATACAAGCATTTGAAAATATACTTTTTTTTTCCAACATTTTCCCACATATTTTAAAAAGCTAAATTTTGTGAGATTAATTAATGATTATATAACACATTGTCTTTAGTCCTTTTTAGGCTATAAACTAAAGACTAAGATGTATAGACTTTGATATTCAAAAGGATAATGAAATTAAAAATTTTTTTGAACCATGACTTCCTTTTGAATAATAATAAGCTTGTTTTCATGTTATATTCTCTAAAATTATATTGTTTGATGTGGTTTAATGTTGTAAGGCCTTGTGCTTGTGTGATTTATTTTCATGAAAGCTTTAGAGATTTTGCCTAGGATCTTATAGATGTGGTCATACTCCACTCTCATATAGTTGAATCTATTAAGTGTGCATTCTAATTATACATCACCCATAAAGGTTATAGAATTCATTAAGAGTATAACTTAACCTCCAACATTAGAATTATTGCACTATTTAAATCATAAAAAGGGATTTTATAATTTGAATAGTGCATATAAGGTCAATTAATAACTTATTGTTACCCATATTAACTTATTTTAAGGGATTTTTTATCACATAGGTTGGGTTACCATGACTCTTAACTATGCTTTATAGGCATTAGCCTCATTCCCTTTAATGTAATTTCCACGAGCTTTTAGCTTAGTGGCTTAGTCAAAAGATCCACCAAATTTATCTTTGATTTTACAAAATCAATTAATGTCACTCCATTGTTCATTACTAAAATGTAAAAGTCATCATTAAAAGTCTTTTGATTCTTTATCACTTACTTCTCCTTAACTTTATTTCATAGTGTGTGATAGAGGATTTTCTTTCTAACTCAACTATAAGGGCAAATGACTATACTATTTCTTTTTTCATAAAAAAATATATGCTCAAAGAAATTTTCATTTTTTGTCTCAATGATAGCATTAACATTAAGTATATCACTCTTAATTGCAAGAAAATGATCAATAGTACTTTGATCTACATAACAAATAAACATGCAATCAAAGGTTTTATAACCTATTTTCCTTTTCTTTGGTTTAGACAAAAGTATTTTAATAAGACACCCTCATACTTTTAAATTACTTATATTAGGAGAATACCATTTCCACAATTCATACAGAGTCTTACCTATTTTCTTATAAGGAATTGGATTATGTAAATAACATGCATAAAGTACTATAAGTTATTGGGAGCCCTATAACTAATAATCATAGCATTCATCATTCCTTTCAATGCCTTATTTTTCCTTTTTGCTACCCCATTTGACTTCATTGAATAAGGAGGTGAGACTTCATGGATAATTCCCTCTCTTTCACAAAAGTTTGACAATAAATGAAAATTATACTTTCCTCTTCTATCTGAACTAAATCTTTATATCTTCTTGCCTAATTGGTTTTCTACTTCCATCTTATATTTGATAAATACATCACATACTTTATCCTTATCTCTCAGTAGGAAGAACCTGGTATATTTAGAATAGTTATTTATGAAAGTAACATTAAACTGTTTGCCACCCCTAGTCATAATGCTCTTCAAGTCTCCTAAATCAAAATGGATCAAGTTCAATAATTTAGTTTCTCATTACACTGATTTGCAATTTTTATTGGCTAATTTGGCCTCCACAGAAAACTCATACTTATTCACATCACTACATAAATTTTCAATTATAACAACTTGTTTCAACTTTTGAATATAGGGATTACTCACATGCCCTAATCTAGCATGTCATAAATCATAAGAATCAACAATATAAGTAAAAGAAGTAGATACAGTATTATTAATAATACCAAGTATATTTAGAATGAAAAGTCTTTGGTTATAGTAGCCCTTTCCCATAAATACATCATTTTTAATTATGAAAACTCTATCAAACTTAAAAAAGACCTTTACTTTAACTTTCCTTAGCAAGGACATGAAAACTAGATTGATGTGAATCTTAGGGATGTAAAGCACATCATTTAAGGACAACACCTTTTCAAAAGTGAGCTTGATAAGGACTATGCCCTTACCTATAACTGACGTTGTTCTTAAATCTCTCATGAAGACATTTTCTTCTCCATCTCTTATTAATGTGTAGAAGGTTAATGTCCTTTTATCCCTACAAATGTGCCTTATCACACCAAAATCTATTACCCATTCTTTTGAGTTGATGGCAATGTTGACTTAAGAGATGACAACATCAATAATATTTGCTTTTATCAAATTGACATTTAGTTTCATAGGTATGTCACTCCCTTTCTTATGCTTACATTGAAGGGCATAATGCCCTAGTTTCTTACATATATAACAAACACCTTTCCTCTTGAAGGTTGGGTTGCTAGTTTTAGGCTTATCAAACTTTGGGACCAATTATCATACCTTTTTCTGTTATGATGGTGATGATGACTATGGTGACTTTTGTCTTCTTGCCTTTGTTACACCACATTTGCCTTTGATGCAATCTTTTTTGCCCATGCTTCCCTTGATCAAATTTTGTTATTGTCTTCAATTGAGATATGCATGATGACATCATCTAATGACATATGCTTCCTCTTGTGTTTAAGCTACTGCTTATAATCATTCTAAGACTATGGAAGCTTTTTGATGAGACAGCTTACTACATATTCCTTTAGCAGCTTGATGTTCTCATTCTTTAGGTCGTCCAATAGCTTATGATATTCATTGGTTTGGTATTAAACACTCCTTTCATCAGACATTTGAAAACATAAATGGTGAGCTACAATAAACTTTTATGTACTAGCATCCTCCACCACATTTTTTTTTGTTCATTTTTTCCCATATTTATTTTGCTTCTTTTGAAGAATAATAGACATTAAAAAGATCTATGAATAATGTACAAAGAATGGTGTGACGATAAACTTTATTAGATTGTTCTCAAACAAAAAACATTCTATCATAATTTTCAAAACTAGGCATTGGTTTGGATTTTGAAAGGGAAAAGGTAAAACCCAATATATCTAAAACTAAAAAGAAAAAAAAATTATTTTTGTCAATGTTTAAAGTGGGAACTAGTAAAAGTTTCAATTTTAAAGGTATCTAGCAAGAACTTATAAGCATATGGAATTGATTGATTATGCAAAAGAATAGAAGTAAAATTATTAATAGTAGAAGCAAAAGGAGAAGCAAATTGACTAGTGTTTGCATCCATAATAATAAAAGAAATTATCCTTAAGATTATTAGCAAAAGAAAAGAATATGTTATATATAGATGCAATAAAAATCAAACTAAATAGAAAAATTTAATGTCTAAGGCGTGTTTAACACTATCCTTAGGGATAATTTTTGCCCCTGTGAACAATGTCTTAGTGCAGTAGGTTGTAGTAGCGATCCTCATAAGATATAATAGACCTTTCCACTAATGTGCACTTTAAATAATAAGGTAATAGAAACAATATTAATTTGTTTAACCTAAGAAATTTTAAAGAATAATAGAACAAAATAAGAAAAATGTGATTTTTATCTTGTGTCCTAAAAGAGAAAAATAAGGCTCTTTTTATACTACTTCTAATTTAATTTTTCATAAAAATGGATATTAAGGATAAAGATAATGACATGTGGTTATAGTGGTTTTATTGCTACAATAACTAGTTTTCCAATAAAGAAAAATAACTAGTTTTCCCACGAATAAAAAAAGAAAAAACCTAGTTTTTCAATATGAGATAAAAGTCTTATATATATATATATATATATATATTTCCAACAATCCTAACTGATTACAATTATTCATATTGAGGTAGATAAGGACAACAATTTCAGATAAGTGTATGGGGGCATGCAATGTAGAATAGTTTTTTGTTGAATGTTGTGTAGATAAATTTGTGGCATGTATTAAATGTAATACTTAAAGTATAATACTGTGATGTCAATGGAAAAAATGATTATCTTTGCAAAATGTTACGGGTGAGGAGCACAAAAGGATGTTGTGAAATGGAGTCTATAAGTGTAAAAAAACATCAAATTGAAGCAAACCAAAGTAATGGTAAAAAAAGGGAAAAAGCTTAAGTTATGGATGGAATTTGCAAAATCAAAGGAGGCATTTAAGTTTTATCAAAAATATGGGTGAGGTCGAGGCTTTGGTATTGTGAAACAAGGAGTCTTAGTCCTTCGTTTATGTTCATGCACGCAATCACATAACCAAGGGTACAAAGATGTTAACACACAAAGGGAGATGACAAATGGTTAATAACGAAGTACAATGATTAGCACAACCATGTCTTGAGCAAAAAAATGTCAAGGTTTCTTTGGTAACATCGACAAATGACTACATACCTCAAAAGATAGCTAGAAAATAGGGGATATAGTAGGAGTAGGACCATCTAAAAGTGTTTCTAATAGTGGTTATGGAATCTGATGGTTTAAGGAGACAAGTTGCTTGGCAAAGGATTATTACAACTATATAGACAAATATAGGAGGTTACAACTTTCAGGATGGTAATGTCAAGCATGTTTCGAGATATACACAAGAAAATTCAAGATTTTTTTTATTGACACTGCAATTATATATTTTTGTTTAAGGTATTGCAATTCATAGTTTTTTTAAAAAAATTTATGATTGTGAATTTTTTTATTTAATTTTTTATGTAAAGTTTATATATGTTTAAATATATGATGGTTATAATATATATTTTTATTTCAAAATAATTATTATTTTAAAAAATAAATTTAATTATTATCAATCTAAATAATATTTTTTATTATTCATTCAAATTAAAAAAATAAAATAAAATAAATATTATAAATTATTAATAATATGTTTAATATTAAATATATAATTTTAAATATTATAATGTTATTTATATTTTAAAAAGTAAAATAAAATTTTCATTATGTTTTTTTATGATCAATTTATATATCAAAAATTATTTTAAAAATAATTTTTTACTAAATGTTTAAAATTTTTGTAATATTTTTATTATTATTACCTAATAATATATAATATATAATTTTTGATAACTATATTTTCATTTTCATTATTTTTATTTATTGTAATTTTATTCACAACACTTTTATTTATAATTTTTTATTATATTAACAAACATGCCTTGAATAAATATAGAGAGGTAATGCAAGAAGGTTACAAGTGATAGGACTGTCACGTAAGAGTAAGGAGACTCTTTTGGTAGTTAATTATATGGCTTGATAAGATCTTGTCTTATTAATACCATACAACACAAGTCCATTTTCATACTACTTGCACTAACTCTTTGCTCATAAATCAGAGCACTATGCAAATTTCAAACTTATCACTAGACTAATTATTCAACATCCTTATATTAATAATAACATTATAAAAGATACAATTTTCATGCCTGTGCACTATGGGCTTGTCCTTGTTTTTTATGCTTTCTTTTATGACCAAGATAGGGTAAGAAATATATAGTAGATTTTTAAAGTAATTGCTTAATCAAAACCCCAAAGGAGGACATTTTTGTGTGTGAAGTCTTTCCTTAATTTCTTCATTGGAAGTTTAACCAACCAAAGCTTTTTTTTTTCTTAACTTTATGAGTCCATAAAGAGTTTTTCATACAATAATAGCTAATCACTTTGACCACTATTTTGAGGGTGTCTTGAAGTTGTAGAATCATAAAAATATATAAATGCTAGTGTCACTACAACATATATGAGCTATAGTAGCAATTCAAAATCGCTACTATAATAGTAAAAATTACTACCTATAGTCAAATTTGAATTTTTATTTGATTAAATTTGCAAGCATTGTAATCGATCTAATGCAACAACTTTATTAGCTTAAAGTAACACATATGAAATCATTATATAAATATGTTTTAGGTAACGGTTTTAAATGATGATTGCAGCGATTTTTATATTGAATATGTAGCAATTATGAAAAGTAAATGAGATATTTCTATTGTTTTAAAAAATGATTTATTATTTGTTTAGGCAACAATTTTTTTTTAATTTAGTAGTGACTATTGGAGAAATAAGTAATGGTCATTAAAGAAATAGAAAGTGGTTATTGGAAAAATAAGTAATGGTTTTTCGTAAAATACACAACAACTTCTAATGAAACTTGAAGTGTTTACTATACATTCGACAGTGATTTTTGTTAGAATGGGTAACAATTTTGTAGTGGAATATGCAACAATTTTGTAGTGTAATTTGTAGTAGTTTTGTAGTGAAATATGCATTAGTTTTTTAGTAGAATACATTACGTTTTTAAAATAGATTACATAGTAATTTTTAAATAGAATACATAGTGGTTTATTAGTAAAATAAGCAGACATTTCTAGCATAATAATAAATAGTTCTTAATAGAATGCTTATATTTCATTTAAATTGGTTTTTAGTTTCCTAAATATAATTAAACAGTACAAGTAATAACAATTGACTTAATTAATGTTTAATATATTTCATATAAAGTCAAAGCACATTCATAAGTTCTAAATAAAGTTGTACAAAAATTGCAAAGTCCTCAAGTTTGATCAAGGGCATTATCTTACAAAAGATAAACAAAAATTTTATTATAAACTTAAAATAATTTTTAAAAAATTGAAAAATAAAAAATAAGGAAAAAAGAAGAATACTTGAATGTATGGACTATATATGCCTATTAAGGATAAATGATATTTGTGCTATAAATCTTGATCTGGAGCATTGAAAGCATGATCAAGTGAATGAGCTCTTAG
This sequence comes from Rhizophora apiculata, assembly GCA_037832385.1. Lineage (NCBI taxonomy): Eukaryota > Viridiplantae > Streptophyta > Magnoliopsida > Malpighiales > Rhizophoraceae > Rhizophora > Rhizophora apiculata. The sequence continues at coordinate 6,678,859 of CM075437.1, forward strand.
AATACTTAAAGGAGCCATGTCAAAGTTCATGGTCAACCTAAGAATTTTTTGTTAAAATTTTTAGAATATTGCATAAAAATGGTGGACTATTATAGTAGTTTGTAGTTTCATCTTCTTTTACAACTTTTGTGTTTATGTATCGAACTTCTTTTACATCTCAACTTACACATTGTTTTTAACAGATTATATAAAGTCTTTTAAAACTTTGACAACATCTTCAACAATTGATTTCTCTTTCAAACTTGTGTGGTTGACACCTCTTCCATAAAGCCTTACCTTTCTAAAATGCTTTTCCCCCATAATCACAATAAATGCACCTACATGAAATTGGTTAATTGATCCTTCTCTTTGAGTTTGAAGCTCCTAAATTTGATTTTGGATCCAAAGTAAATCAACTTATAGATGAAAAAAAGCAATGGAACCTTAGATCTTACACTAAAAAAAAGTAGGACAAAAAAAAATTAAATTGCTTACAATTTGTTGAGATGTATCATTTAAGAGCTTATATTTTTAGTCAAGTCTTCTTTTATGAGTAGCCTTAAAGATTTCAAGTTGAGAAGTAAAGTTTTTACTAAAATCTTGATTTTTTTTTTTTTTTTTGGATACAAATGCAAACAATATAATGAAACAAAACAAAGTAAGAAAGAAAAAGTCTTAGAGATAAGAAAGAAAATATCCAATTTACATTACTTGCATTAGCTTCCACAAAGCGTTCTTTTTTTTAAAATCTAACATATATCAAGTCTTTATATATATTGGCACCAATCTGACATTCTTACATTATGTCCCAAAACATTTAGTAAACTTACATAGAATTTGCTTGTATTGACTTTTTCTCATCCTTATATCTTGCATATATTACACTTATTATTATTGATCCTCTTTTTTTTTTTTTTCTCCCACTGAAAAAATATTAATGAACATATATAAATATTCAATCTACAAATAAGGATTTTAATGAATTATATAACTAAGAGATACATCTTTTAATTATCTTAGATATTTCCTTCTACCTCTTGTTATTATCTTAATCCTTCCTCCATGGAAGGTTATGTTCCCATTTGACCACAAGTTATCTTTCTCCATTGTTGATTATCAAAATTTATGTCTATTTGAGCTTGTTGCCCACTTACACACCAGTAATACTCATTGTTAGCTTTCTACCTTCTATAATTGTCTCAATTCATTGTAATCCACTACTTGGAATAAAAATACTCAATCTTATAATATTCAGCTACCGAGCTTGCTTCTTTTCTTTTATATGTTCTTCTTGTATTGATGTTTGCTATCTTAAAATACTCAAGAAGGAATTTGCCACCTCTTTTGCATTAAATGAAGCCTTCTTTCTTGATGAATTCTTTCTTCATGGCTAATGGCCTTCAAAAGAGATGAGGAATTAAAAGGTATATAAATAGTAAAGTCATAACAATAATTGTGTTTTCCACATAGTATTCCTTTACTACAAACATTGTAAATCCTATTTAAGCTTATGCAAATGAAAGCAAATAGCAAATATGCAAAGTTAATTCAGTCATATTTCAAATGATGTTAGGACAAAATATCATCATAACCTTAAAGTGACAATCCTTAATTAACATATATCAAAATATTTCAAATGAAGGTAGATTATTGTGTTTAATATCAAAATATTTCAAAGATCAAAATGAGAAAAAAAAAAAAAAACTTTGTTTGTAAGTTAACTATGATACTAGGCATATCTTTTCTTATCAAACTTGATTACTTAACATTACCAATGGCTCCCACATTTAAAGCTAGCACATTTGGCTCCCCATATAATATATCTTGTATATTTATAGTGTCTTTTTCATCCAACTTGCATAACTCTCTAGGAATCTTATGCATTACATAATATAAGCCTTTCTCAATTAGATCCTCCAAATAAAACACTTGGTGAACTTGAGATACCAATAAAAAAAATCATATAAATAGCACAATTTGTTGGAGTTAATGTGTGCAAGTTCATAGTCATCATTTTTTAACATAAAGCATTCACATCTAAACAAAACATGGTTAAATTGACTCCAATTGTCCAATTGAATAATTTTTACAATCACTCCATAATAGATCACTTCTCCCTTTACTAGATTCTAGTCATTGGAACTAACAAAGCTATCTGTTAATGTTGTTAGTGTAATGTCATTATTTTGTGTCTTATACTCCTTGCATCCCATTCTCTTGTGTGGAATTTACAGTCATTAATAACATAACCACTATAACACTTTGCCACGATATTAAGGCCAATGGATAACCATCGAATATAAGGAGAAACCTCCTTATTTGTAACTTGGTTTTAAAACTAATTTGGAAAATCCTGACTATAATTTTGAACTATTGTCCATCCTTTTTTTTATCATCCACTTATCTGTTACATATGCTTCTTACAATGAAGATAACAATGAGCAAAACATTGGGTAATTTAAGCAAACAAGATTAAATGACAATTTGAATTAAGATTAAGTTTGCTTGATATATCTTACAACTTCTTCATCTCTACAATTAAATAATGTACATCTATGTGCTTATTTAAGAGTAACAGCAGCCAAAATAAGAGCATTACCCTTCCTTTTCCCTTTTCCCCTTTCCCTTTACTGTATATTGTATGATCTTTATTAGAAAATAAAGGTGTTTACTCTTTTATTATTATGCTAGATTGTTGATTATATTTTATAAAAGGAGTCTTTACCCTATCATGCATATATCTTGAGCAAAACACCAAATACTTTTTAGCCAAATAACCTTCTGTAATGGAAGCTTCAGAATGACTTCTATTACAAACATATGATTTCAATTTGCACAAATATCTCTTAATCCTAAACATTCAATGACATTGCACAAATCCACTAAGCCTAATTTCATCAACTAAGTGGATAGACAAGTGCACCATTATATTAAACAAATTTGGAGGAAAAATCATCTCTAATTAACATAATGTTTCACTAATTTCTTACCATAAATGACCCAAATCTTTTGACTTCACAACTTTACTACATACTAATTTAAAAAATAATCCCAATATTATCAAAGCTATAGTAATATGTTTTGTTATCGTCTTCCTAATTGCAATTAAAAGGAGGTAATGCATCAATAAATGCATATCATGATGCTTATACCCTATAATTTTCTTTTGTTTTTCATTCACACATTTGGATATATTAAATGTACAACTTTGAGGAAGTTTGATACCTTTTATAACGGCATAAAACATGGTTTTCTTCTTTGGTGTCATTAAAAAGCATGCTTTAGATAGATAAATGTATCAACCATTATTAAAAAAAAAAAAGGTTGGAACTCTTTTCATATCCCCAAGTCCTATAAATCAATGCGAGTTTTTGCATAATCATTTGTTTTACTAAGAATATCAAGGATAATCCCAAAAATGTTGTCATAAATGTTCTTCTTTATATGTATCACATCTAAACTGTGATGACATTTATTATTCTCACAATATGGTGAACTAAAATATATAAATTTTTTCTTCCATAGACTATTAAAAATTGCCTTTTGCTTCTTTCCAAATTAATTATCAAAGTTAGACAACTTTGATACAATTTCTAACCCTAATATAGGACTTGGAGCATTTCTCAACTCTATTAAAAGATTTTCTATCTCTTCTCCAAGGGTGATTAGTATATAAGAATGTATAATGGTTTATATAACATGTTTTCCTACTATGATACAAATATTTAGAAAAAATATCATAATTACAAGTAGGAAAAGCTAGCTTTCCCTTTGTACTCCACCCTGACAACATTGCATAAGTTAAGAAATCACTGATAGCTCATAATAAGGCTACGTGCATTTGAAAAAACTATTTATTAGATGCATCATATGTCTCCAAACCTTACTCCCACAAGTCCTTTAATTCTTTAATTAATTGTTGCAAAAACATATTTATCTCTCTTCTAAATGAATTAGGGCTAGGAATAATCATAGAAAACATCATATATTTTGGTTTCATAAAGAGTCATAGTGCTAGATTGTAATTAATGAGTATAACTAGCCATGTGTTATATGCCTTCCTCTATTTTTGAAATGGATTAAATCCATCGTTGGTCAAACCTAATCTCATATTGTAAGGTTCCTTTGTAAAAGATGGATGTAACATATCAAAATCTTTCCAAATTTGACCATCAACAAGATGTCTTACATTACCATTATTAGGTTGATGTTTTACATGTCAAGCCATATTATTAGCTATTTTTAGGTACATAAAAAGTTTTTAAAGTCTAAATTTTAAAGGGAAACATTTTAGAATTTCAGTTGACACCCAATGGACCTTTAAGGATACATTAAAGACTTCATCTCCTTCAACTTTCTTTATTTTTTTCACCTTATAGCCCTACACATGTGATAGATATTTGCCTTTTCATGCTTATCCTAAGAAAGCATATAATCATTAGGACATTCATGAATTTTTTTTGTAGTTAAAGTCCTAATTTTTTACCATATTTTTAGTTTCATTAAATAAACTAAGAACCTTAGTATCGGGGAATGTCTCCTTGATTAAGTCCAACATATCTCTAAATGTTACATTACTAAGGCCATAAAGAAACTTAAGAAGATATAATCTTATTGTAAAAGTAAGCCTTGAAAAGGTTTTACAACTAAGGTATAATTTTTATTGACCTTCTTTTACTAACATGTAAAACTTTTTAACTTGTACACTAGGACTCTCCCTAACATCCCTAAAGGTGTAATGTAAAAAAGCCATAAATATCATCATTATTATCAACTTAAATTTGATCATCATTTATCACCTTACTAGATTGTGGTCCCTTGCCATGAAAAATCCATATCTTATAATCTTGCATGAATTCTTGAATGACTAAATGTTCATAAATCATATATCTAGAGTACCAATAATGATAATATTTTTTATAAGGGTAAGATATTTCGTTTCTTTTAGTAGACTTAGCAAAAACTTTATTTAAGAAATCATTAACCCTACCAAGTAATAATTACTTAATCTATCAAAATCCACTGAACTGCTATCCTCCATGTCATTCATATAATCTTCAATCAAAGAAAGCAAATATACTTAGAATATTTTAGGTTATAATCAAACAAAAAAATACTTCAAATAAATTCTAATTCAATTGAAAACTGTGCTTAACAATTTTATGGATCATATTTGATCTTAATTTTTATGGAATAGAACCTTTTAAGCTTAAAGTTAAAAGAAAGAAGAAATTGCATTTAGTCATGCCAAACATGAGTTTTGCCAAGGTTTAGGCACATTTCATCTCATCTTAACATTGAAAAACCATGAGTTTCAAAGCTAGTCTCAAATTACTAACATTCTACCCCTTTTACCCACAAAAAAACCCTCCTTTGCATGCTTATGTTTTGGTGTTTTTTCAAATGTTTTCCATAGCCTGCCTAACTGCATTGACTTTTGTTATTTACCAATGGGTTGGATCTAATTATGATAAGTGGGTCTAACACTTAACTCAATCCAAGCAAGCTACTTGGTTTGTAAGTTTGGTTTAGCCAAATGCCAATACCACAAATAAGTTGATAGACACAAAAATATTTTTAATCCTTTAGCAATAACAATGAGTATTAAGGAAGCTTAGGTCTTACATGTTCCACACACACCAGCTCACATTGTGCTTTTAGATCTGTATAAATTTATGTTTATTGATTAGTGAAGTCATGGTTTCATTTTCTTACTCTAAAGAAAGTACTTCAATTTTTGGCTTTAAAAATGGTTTGGCTATAATTTCTATTGCAATATAACTATGACATATTATTGGAGATTTTTTTTTCTATTGCTTTTTTTTTTTTTTTTGGGTTAAAAAAGGGAGGGATGAAGTAGAGGAAGTGGAAATAGGGTTGAAATGCTTAATTACTTCAATATTGGTAAAGTTTGTGGATGGAACATTTGCTAAGTGGTTACTATTGGTTGCATTATATGAATGAAATGTAACATTAAATTAGACATCCTCCCCATACCCAAATAAAAAAATAAATAAAGATGATTTTTTTAATAAAAAAAGTATTAAAAAAATAGAGTTGGCATGTTGAATTTCAAAGTTCTAGTCTAAGGAAGTTTAATGTTTGCTTATCACTATTAAGAAAAATGGTTAGAGCATCTCTTAACTAAAATGTACAAGTAATGTGTATACATGGAAATATTACAAAATTGTTACCTTGAGTGTAGTAATAGAATGGAAACAATTTGAATTCCACTGTAGTCAACATTCATTGGTAAAGAGGTACCAAAAAAGTACTAGAGAATTTTAGTTTGTTTTTCAATACCAAAAACGGAAATAATAACTAGCACAAGTAAGCAGATAAATAACTCTAATTCCTCTTCCATTCAAAGCAAGGTTTTGAATACCAAATTAGATTGGTTGGTCCAATCAATAAAATAAAAAATTAAGTCGTAATTCAATTCAATTTATTTTAAAAACTAATAATTTTAAAATTTAGTAATCAAATATATATTAGTAATTTTGAAATATTAGACAAGGAAAGATAACCTCATAATATTTTACTTGTTTACTCACATGATATGTAATTCAGGTTTTTAACAATTTTTAAATAAAATAATTTAAAAATTTTTAAAGGTAAATATATTTTAATTTTAAAAATTACTTACGCCTCAAGTTTTTTCTAATGTATAAATACCATATACTCATAATGTTTTTATATATTTGAAGTTTCTTATTATTTGGTTACTAATGAGACCAAATTTCTTGCCACATAAAAAGAGGAAAGATTAATTACAAAGAAATAATATGTCACAATTTTAAATATAAAATTTGGAGATTCTTTAAAAAATGCATGATGTCTATAATTTTTATAGATAAACAGAAAAATGTAAATATAATTTTGAAACTAATTTTTGAAATGAAGTGTGATATCAATTTATAATTTTTGCAAGGTGAAAGAGAATTCTGCAGAACCTTATCAAAATACATGGTTTTCAATTACGAAATTATGTTTTTACCCCGAAACAAAATGACCACAGTCCACGACTCAACCGAGTAAGCCTTTTTTAAGATTATATGAAAATAATATCAAAGAAAATGATGAGAGAAAAAAAAATGATTTCTATTGTCTGGAAAGTGATTGAGATAAAAAAATAAAATAAAAAAATGGTATGGGACCTATGAATTTTTTTTTTTTTTTTAATTTGGTGAGAAAATCTGAAAAAATTGGACCTGATGATGAGTTTAATTATGCAAGTACAAAAATATGGACAACTTCATACAATATTCTCCACCATAATTTTGTAACTAGATGTGATTTTTGTAGGATCATATTTTTTTTTTTCAGTACTTTGTGACAAATAATTAAATAAAAAATTTATTATTTATTTATTTTCTTTTTTTTTTTCTGTTTATTATCAAGATAACAGTTGTCAAAAAAAATATTTTTTTAATTTTATTTTCATTCTCAAATTTTCTTTTTTCACACTTTTCTTTATATATATATATATATTTTTTTTTTTTTCTTTTGTATTAAAAGCTTTTATGCTCTACTTTAATCCGAATAAAAAGTGAGTTTTTATTTTGTAAGTTTGGCGCCTAGTGGGCCAGATTTTTATATAATTCCCTCCTTGTTTTCCCGCCAAAAGGAAAGGCAAGCACCCGACGCTATAAATCACCTGAAAAAAATAGTGAGAGAGGAAACAGAAGAGGGAGAGAGAAGGGGGGAATGGAGACGACGAAAGCAGCGGCTACAGGTTGCTACAAGTGCGGCCGTCCAGGCCACTGGTCTCGCGACTGCCCCGATTCTAACCTTAACCCTAACTCCAACCCTAATTCTGAGGATCCCGCCAATTCAATTCCCTCTTCTTCTTCTTCTTCGAAATCTTTTTCGGTTAAGCCTAGTTATGATAATAATTCCAAGTCGTCTTCGGCGGAAAAGCCAAAGAAGGTGCCAAGAAGCCGGCCGAAGCTCACCCCAGAGCTTCTTCTTGGAGACGACGGCCTCGGCTACGTTCTTCGTTACTTCCCTCGTCATTTTAAGTATCGCGGCCGCGGGCATGAGGTAATTCCATTAATTTCCTTTCCAATTTTCCAAATCTCTATGCTCAGTTGTTGAGCATGATAGATCAGAACAAATAAATAGGATTTTAATTGTGGTACCGAGGCACATGTCTGATACTATTTTCTTGAATTACAGTAAATTAAGTGTGGAATTTTGGGATTTCTCCATGTATAGCTGAAAGAAATGGACCTGCTTACCTAATAATTTTGTGTGGTCAGTTGGACAGTGGAGCTCATAGTGTCTATATATGAACTAAACTTGTTCTGATGTCTCAAAATCATTTCTCGTGTGCGGAGATAAACATAAGGATGTTGGATGCAAACCACTGTAAGAAGTTGTTTTGAAAGTTTAGAGCTGAGCTTATTACATCTAGTGTCTGCAATCTAGAAAGCCTTCTGATTGTCTGGCGGTCTTATGCTGTATCACTACACAGCTGACCTATTTCCTTTTCCCAATTCTCTTATAATTATGCAAAATATTGGATGAGAGAGTAATGAATCAAAATATGTTCGCATGAATGATTTGAAAATAACAAACTAGTCTGAAATGTTCAGAGGAAAAATGGTTAAAAGGTTGATTCATTGCTTTCTTATTCTTCTGTTTCCCTGATTAGATTTTATCTCTCCATTTCTACATTTGGCTTTTCGAATCTTTCCACATAATTCAAGTAAACAGGGAACTGAGAAATTCAGGCATCATTTTGGCATAGGAAAATTCACAACATCTTTGCGTGAAGGCACAGCATGGTACACAGCTGCTGGCTGCGTATGTATATTTTCCATGTTATGCAGATAGCTGCTCAAGTTTTTTCCCATCTATCTAGCAAGTGCTAATAGATGCTTGACATGGAAAAAAATACCTAACTTAACAGATGGGTACATTTAAAAGCTGCTCAGGTCATAAGCATCTATTATTAACATTTGCTAGATAGATGAAGATCTCACCAAACATAAACCTATGCAATCAATTGTATCTAAACATAACTCAAACATGGAAAGGAGATGGAACTTAGCTTCTACTTGTTCCTACCTACTCTTTGCTTCAGTGCTAGTTTTCATGAAAATTACATTTTTTTTTTCACTTCTTTTGTCATTTTATTTATTTGTCAAATATTCTCTTTGTAGGTTAGCAACTTAGGGAACTTGATAAGTTTGTACAGTGAATGGCACTCTCATTTGCTCCCATACTACTCATTCGATCAATTTGTGCATAAGGTGGAACAAGTTGCTGCCACAAAACGCGTAAAGGTGAGACAATTAATCATTTATTACTTAATCTTCCTTTTTATACGGTTAACCTAGGCTTGGGATCATCTTTCAACAGGCTTGAGCATTACCTCTCATTTCATAACTGGGCAAAATTAGAGGCAATATAGATGATGCATGGTAAAACCAACAAACAGATGCATGGTATGATCAGCTCATGCTACATGACATGTTATTGAAATTGATATTGCATTATCCATGCCTTCTCCTTTGTAAAATATGATGGTGAACTAGTATTGCAGCTGATTGAAAATAGGATACTGCAGGAGCTATATGAAGCCTGTAGATATTCTAATACTTGTATTCTTTTCATTGGAGCTGAGAATATTACTCCAATCTGATTACATTCAAGTATGGATGCATCTCAGTAGATTTTTATTTTAAGGAGCGCATAGGGTGTGTCCGCATACCTCAGGGAGAATTAACTGATGGAAAAATAAATGAATTGAATAGATCATAGATGAATCTCTTTAAAAAAAAGTTAAGAAAGAGGGCTATCAAAACTAGTTGAAATGATTTCAGCATCTTAATTTTAATTGTAAAAATTAACAAGTAGAGTGCGTTGCTTTCATGTTTTTTTTCTTGATCTCCATTAAAAACATAATCTTCTAGTCAGTTTGGAAATGTTTTGGTTCCACCCAGCTATGGTCTTGGAAAGGAAGTTCTGGAAATGATTATACTCTTTTGCATAAAATGGTAGCATGCCTAAAACAGTTACAATTCCACTTCACAACAGTTTTTTGCTTCTCATCCCTTTGAATTTATGAGCTACTGCTTCCAACAACCTGCCACTTTTTATTATGGTAACCCCTACTTCTATTGTTTTATGCCCTTCCATTGCTTGTTATTATTTCTAGTGAATCTGTTAAATTTATCTCTTCCCTCAGGTGGAACCATCTTGATTATAAGTCATCAGTCATGCTTTGATAGGGGGATAGGTGAAATCATTGCATAGCTAAACAGGATACCTAAATGCATGATTTCCAAGTTTAAAAGGCCTCAAATGTTTTTACATGGAGCACTCTTCACTGCTATGCTAGTTAGCCCAACTCAGTGCAAACAGAAGAGGGTTGCCATTTAATGCCATTGCTCTTTCCTGAAGGAGGGTGTAGTTGGCTTGTTGAGCTTTAGGTTTGAAGAATTACTATAATAAATATGTCCAAAAGAAGTTTGAGGCTCATATTATCAGAGCTAAAGATATATACACACAGTGATCTATCTAAACGAAACATGTTTCAGTTTCGCATTTAAAATTTAGTGAGTAAAGTAGGCAAAGAAGGAAATGAGGCTCAAAGTATGGCAATGAGAAATATAGTGGGAAGTCTATGCAATTTTCCAAAACAAGAGATCCTCTCTTTTTCAAGATCATTTAGCTGAAGGCCTTTGATAGCATCTTTATATCTGCATCTGTTATTTGCTTCCTATGAACTTTCATCAATTCTTCAACTTCCAGCATCCTTAAACTTAGTCTATAAACATGATTTGTAGTTTGCAACTTCTATTTTAATATTGCTAACATTTATATGTACTCATGCAACGTGCATAAATAACATTCATCCACATGATTACAATGAATCTGTGTTACATATATGACCGCACACTTTTAATCAGACATGTATTAGAGACTTAAGAGAGAAAGTTGCCAATGGTGGAGATACTACAAAGTTGCATGAACTACCAACTGCATTTGTCAACCCAGATAATGAACAAGGTATGCTGACTCTCTTGTTGAAGGGTATCCAGAATTTTCCATGTTTATGCATTTTGATTGTGTCTGTTACTTGGAGCTTTGTACTCTGAAAATGATTTCTTAAGCAACAAGGTATTTTCTCAATTTTGGCTGTGTGGATGATCATGCCTGTTGGCTATGGTTTTATGATCTGCCAAATGTGTAATATGTTATGCATCATGTTTAATGAACTAGTAAGTAAGCAAATAATTAAATAAATAAGTAAACGTCAACTATAGAAAGTTGCCTCATATTCATGGGTTGACTTACTGATTCTGTTGTGAATAAACACACAACTTTGTCATATTGAACTTACTATGCCTTCCCAATAAATCTGTCACAAGTGACTGCAATGTGCCTTTCCAATTTTTATAATCTTGCATTTAAAATTTCAACTTGAAACCCTGTTGTGTTAAGTATCAGGGAAACTAATATAGCTGTCAACACTCCCCCTCAAGATGGTGTGAAGATTTCTCACATGCCCATCTTGCAACCAAAACATGGAAAGGATTATTACTAAATCCCTTAGGACAACCACCACCTAGCTGATTCTCTGAAAGCACATGAGAAAAACTATTTCTTGATAAAATGCTGGTCAATTTCAATGTGTTTTATTGGATCATGCTGAACTGGATTATGAGTAGTAGTAATAGTGGCCATGTTAACACAGTATGTTTGGAGACACAAAGGTTCACAAACCCCCAGGGCTACAGCTCATATTCAGCCTTAGCAATTGATTATGCTACTGCACTCTGTTTTTTGCTTCTCCACATAACCAAAATCCTGCCTGCAAATGTGTAATAGCCTGATGCAGACCTCATGTCATCAGGGGATCCAGGCCAGTTTGCACCTGTAAATCCCTCTATTTTTAGGTGGCCATGTTTAGAGAAGAGCAATTCCTTTCCTGATGTAGATTCTAGGTTTCTTAGGATATGAAGAATTTCTTTTAGATCTGAATGCCAAGGATCCTTCATAAATTGACCCACCAAACTTACAGAATGGGCTTATTTGGCCTAGTGTTATAAAGATAAATTAATCTGCTGACCTGTCTTTGATATCACCCAAGGTAAACAGGTTTACCAAAACTTGTAATTTATTGATTGGCTTCAGTAGGGGAATCAGCTGGCTTACAACCCAACATATTTGTTTCTCCTAGAAGTTCTAGAATAAATTTCCTTTGACAGATAAATATTCCCTTATCAGATGTAGCAACTTCTACACCAAGGAAACATCTTGGCATGCAGATACAGTGTTACAGGTATGAACCAGGAGAAATTACACATGAAAGTGAATGTTTGGTGAAGAATTAGTCTCAAGAGTGATCAACAGGGAAGGAGAATATGGTTTGAGAAAGAGAAGACTAAAGCAGAGCTTCAGGAGAGAGAAAAAAAGGAATTTGATTGATCAATAAAGGAGTTGCACAAAGCACGTGGATTGAAACTATAAATTCCCATTTCTCGTTTTCATCCGAAACAAAATTTCAAAAATTGTAACATCTATAATGGTTTTAACTGCCTTCCTTCTCAGTTCCTCTTCATGCCATCCACATGGCTACTCCTTTCTTCTGCTTCTTCTCATAATGAACTGCCTACACCCGAATAGACAATCTGTGTGGCCCCACAAGGTAATTTAGAGCAAATAAAGAAATGAGAAAAGTTGGAATAGCAATGATAAATGAGAGAGAAGTTTAGAGGGCTTAGAGTGGAGTAAAGGATGAGATTTGAGACAAAACCACACGATAACAATGACACTTAGTGTAGCAATAAAAGTGCTTTACATAGGTGAAAGGAAAAGAAGAAAAATATTTTGCTCAATAAAGGTGCTTTAAATGATGATTTACAGCATCTTTTATGTTGTACATTATACCAGTATCTGACTCTGACATAATGCTCTTCATATGCTAATTAGTTGTAGACAAAATCACAAGGTAAAAGATATGTAGTTTTAATGATGCATATTTTGAGTTTTTGCACTTAAGTTGCTGATTCCTTGGCTTTAGGTGGCTAACTAGTTTTTCTATTTATGTAAGATGTCAAGGGTTTGTTGAAATAACATAAGAAAATTTTTGGACTTGTTCTTTCCAAGAGAAGGAGGTTCCTTTGTGGCTTATAATAGCTGCCTTCTGTGTTCTATCCATTTATGACCACCACCAACTATCAGCTATTGGCTATTCCTCTCTTTGCCTTGCCTACACTGCAACAAGAAAACAGTTATTCATAATTTTTGTCTTGTTGAAGCTTTGATGATTTCTTTTAGATCTTTCAACTCCTGCTGAGGCCATGGACACTGAAGAACCTCGCCATATGAGAGATCCATCAACACAGAACAATGATGCAGATGTTACACAAGAAGACATGCTTCATGAAATTTATGAGATGACCACTGGAGTAAGTTTTCATTTTTTTTCCAATAAGTTTCCTCAAGTTTTTATTTTCTGCTTTCTGTGCTTGTGTTCCATCAAATTGTCAGAAAACGTGGACTAGTTGAGTTCTCTTGTAAACAGTGCCATTTAGATATCTTTCATGGAGGTAATGACGAGGGCTTGGTTAGGTGGTCTGATGGTTTTCAGTCACTTGTATGAAGTGTTTGTATACCTAGAGCTTCAAGTGGTCAGAGTAATAATAGCTCTAAGAAGCATAATATACACATGTTAAAATGCAAGTGCATATTTCTTTTTATCCATTCTCAACTCTTTGTACTCATGGCTTCAATTCCCATGCATCAATATATTTTCATATATGTTAAGTGATTACTGCTCTTAAAAGTTTCAATAATCTATAAGCATTTCATTGGAAATAAATGCTGAGAATATATAGCATGTTGATGATGGAATAAAATGTCTGCCACAGCCACCATAATAGAAATGATAAAATTCTTTCTTATGTCTTGGCATTTAAGGTGGATATTATGGTAAGTTGAAGTTAATAATACTCTTGGGTTACACAAATATATGCAATGTGGTTTATAGTACATAATATACTAATAACCAAGTGTAACCTTTCCCAAGTTTAGGCGCAACACTTTTAAAAGGTCTTTTCCAAATCATGGTGCAAATCTTGTGTTCGTTACCCTTTTTTCCGCTTTACATCAAAAAGGTTCTTTTTATTTTATTTTATTTTTTTGCTTGAAACTTATTAACATTTATTGCCTGTAGTTTACATGAATTCTATTTAGATTTATAATGCCCTCAGGTAAAATTGTTTTGACTCCAGTGAATTTTGTCTTGCAATCATATCTGTCGCATCTATTGGTGTTTGGTGGAAGAAAGTACATTTAAAAATTTGTGCTCCTTACATTGGGACCACAATATATTATGACACCATGACATCATGACATTTTGTATTTTGTGGCATGATATTTGAAACTCAAATTGAATCTAACAAAGTTTACAAAGTATAAAAAAAGCTTCATCTTGTAATAACATTCAAGTGTTTTATCTTTTGAATTTCATTTGATATGATCACCAGGTTGAATTTAAGTGAAGTTAGTATCTCAAAGCCATGGCAAGAAGAATTCATTATCTCTTGTTGACCTTACTTCCTGTCATCACATCTTTGTATACCTTTCTTTTTTTTGGGATGAGTTTTTGATTTGAGAACAATAGCTTTGTGACAGTTCTTTCTTATAGTGATTGCATTAAGTTTATGCTGTCCTTTTTTTTTTGGGCTTAAAACGTTTGCAAATAACAAATTATTTGAAGTTTGCTTCAATACCTTGAGTTCAGCCGAAATTTTTAGTGTTTATGGGCTTAATAGTCAAACCATCCTAGAATCTGGGTAAAAATGGGCGCCTGGTTTAGTTTCTTTAGGGTGAAAACCATAATGTATTGTGAGTTTGACTGGACCATGCACATCTCTGCTAACTGTTGTGTTGTGGATGCTAATTTGTGTGTGTTACCAGAAAACTTATCAGTTCATTCAACAATTTCAGAATTGAAGCATGAATTTATTTAAAAAGAAATAAAATACTTTAGATGGATTTCTGAAAATTTTATTGTCCTATCTGGAAGTGTAGATATGAATAAGCCTACTTCAGATGCATAGATTTGTCTGGTCAACTGTGAAACGATAGCACTATAGAATAAGTAATTCCTGTCTTGATGGGAATGATTAGATATAGGTCACAATTGATGCCATTACCTTTTTGTTATGAAATCACCGTCATCTTCATCATCATTACCTTCTTCCCACCTTGTTCTTGAGAATGAGGCTCATTCCCTGCTTTTGTGTGCCTTGATCTTCTAGATGCTGTTTCTAAGCTAAATTATAACAAAAACTAAGAGCAAGGAAATAGAAATGACCACATCATGGTTAAATTCTTTGAACGGTGAGAACAGTAAGGTACTTCGTTTGAATTAGTGTCACAAATTCAAGTTGTAGAAACAGTATCTTTGTAAAAACAAGGTTAAAGTTACATGCATCTAATCTTTTTCAAATCTGACACTATGGGAACCTTATGCACCGGAACACTATTCAGTCATTGACTGCATGTACTTAATCACTATTTCTGGTTATTTATTCTTTAGGAAACATCCCGGGCCCCTGGCAGTGGCACGATGCTACCAAGCCAGAATGCAGGATCTATTTCCACAGATGTTCAGATTACAGATGAACAACGAGCTCGCATGGAAGCTAACAGGTTGAGGGCACTGGAAAAAGCTGCAGCTCGGAGTGGCTCACTCCATTGAATTTCATTGTGTTCTTCAAATCTGTGTGTATAATGCGTAATTGTGAGGGCAATAGGATTGTTTTGTTGCTGAATTCGTAGATACTGCATTACGAGGCTTTTCTTGATTTGGTCTGTTTGGTGCATATTGGGCTAACGAGGCCTTCATGAAATTCGTAGCTTTACGGTCTGGAAAACTTTAATATTTGTTTGGACAAAAGTTTGCCGAATTAAGTTTTGCCCAAGTCGGAGTGGTTAAAACGTAAGAATTCGTTCCGCACAAGGCTAAAACAAAAACATAACTAGAAAGAGATTTTTTGTTTTTTTCTTTATTTTTTATTTGGAATAAGTCAAAGATGGAGAAACCATAAAGATTAAATTTTCAATATGAAAGAGCCCACTGGCAAGCCAATGAAAGCCAGAAAAATCATGAACTGAGGTGATACGACCAAGTGGAAATTCTCATTTGAATGGATAGCAAAAACCACAAATGTGCAGACAGACAGTTTCCCAAAATATAAACAATTTGACGTCCACCTATTATCCTGAATTTGACCCAAAAAAAAAAAAAAAAAAACCTCCATTTGCAAACTTGTGGCTGTGATTCAACCATTGTTTTTTAAATTGGGACTAACTAATTAGGCTGAGAAACGAGAATTAAATTTAATTTATTTTTAAATATTATTATTTTTAAAATTAATAATTAAATTAATGAATTAATTAGTTATATTATAAATTAAAAAATTAATTATAATATTTTTAATTAAGTTATCTTTAAAAATTTATAAAAAATTATAAAAATAATAAATTTTAAGATTAAATAAAAAAAATATAAATAATATTCTTTATCACTAAATTAAAAATAAAAATATAAATTATTTAAAAATAATAAAAATATATATTTAAAAAGATTTATAACATGTGACTTTATTAAATCAGATTACGTTTTAAAATAAATTCTTTAATAGCAGTTATTGATTTTCAGTTTATATATTATAATTTGAAATGTATTTGAAAATGAAAATAAATTTGATATTTTATTAAAACTTGTAAAAATATATAAGGTTTTTGAAAATTTTTGAAACTCTTACAAATTTTTACAGAGAAGAGTTTATTTTGAAACTTGATTTACAACTAAAATTTGAATTCTTTTTATAAGCAAGAAAAGTTACTTTATATGCCTTGATAAGGTGGAAAGTAGAGTCAGAATAAAAGTGTTTTTGGTGAAAAAATTTACTTTTACCTAGATACTATTGTATTATTATTACTTTGAGGTAAAGACAAAAGTGTTTTTGGTGAAAAGTAAAAGTAGATTCTTTTTCTCTCAATATTTAACTTTAACTTTATTCATTGTAACCAACAATTACTCTTGATTTTGTTTATTTGTCCTTTTGGTCTTCTCATCCTTGATAACTAAAGATCCGTAGATGTAGTCAAACGAATCATGATTTGCCTAAGGATCAAAAGAGGATGACATTGAGCCTTGTTTTGCCAAAAGTTGTTCGACCTTTTGTAAAGTTTCTCTGAGGGAGAGAACATATTCTTCTTGGGAGGTGGAACGGGCTAAGCATGCTTGTGATTGAGATTTATGGGCTATAAATTGGGATATGCTAGCCTTAATGGTGTTTGAATGAGTTGGATTTTTCTTGAACCACTCAAGAATGCCAACTTTGTATGCCTTTTGTTGTTAAGTTTGTGAAAATTGATGCCAGAACTTTACTTTGTAGATACATCTAAGAATTGGAGTGCCTATAAATGGATCTGATCTGTATTGGAATTCCTAAGTGTAATACCATGGAAATTTGAAGAAATAGCTGAATTGAAGCAGTTTAGGATAAGTTTCATCATGAGTTGAGGCATCATATCTAGTTTTCAAAAATGTTGATTCCTCAAAATGTGTAAAAATTAGACACCATACTTAAAACAATGAATATGCTTACTTAACTATTCAAATCTTCAAAATTATCTATCCAACTAAATGGCCTAGCCATCCTTGTACCTAAATCACCTTCTAAAACTCAATTTACCAAACCTTAAACTTTACCCAATATTTTTCTTACTGGGATTATAAACAAGTTTGGTATAATGCATTTTATTTCCAAAATTCTTAATTTAGACATTTTTAATTAATTTTTAAGGAAAGTCAAATCTTTATCAGGTTTCCTCTACAATTCATCCAATAGTGGTCTTGGTTCGATTCAGTCAAACAAATCTTCTTCGAGCCAATTCAAGAAGGAATCAACATTTTTAAAGCCAAATATGCTGTCTTGACTTATGAGAAAGCTTATCCTAAACTGCTTCAATTATGTTATTTCTTCAAACTTCCATGGTGTTGCATTTGAGAATTCCAATATAGACCATATCCACTTATAAGCACTCTAATTCTTGGATATATTTATGAAGTAAAGTTCTAGCACCAATTTTCACAAACTTTAACAACAAAAGGTGCACAAAACTAGCATTTTTGATTAGTTCAACAAAAATCCAACTCATTCGAACACCATTAAGGCCAGCATATCCTAGTTTTTGACCCATAAATCTCAATCACAAGTACATCTAGCCAGTTCCACCTCTCAAGAAGAGTATGTTCTCTCCTTTAGAGAAACTTTACAAAAAGCAAAACAACTTCTAGTGGAACAAGGCTCAACATCATCCTTTTTTGATCATTATGCAAATCATTATCTGTTTGACTACATCTACAAACCTCTAGTTATCAAGGATGAGAAGACTAAAAGGACAAACAAACAAAATCAAGAGGAATCATTGGCAACAAAGGATAAAGGTAAAAAGAAAATGAAAAAGTTAAATTTATGGAAAAAGAATCTACCTCTACTTTCTACCGAAAGTACTTTTGTCTTTATCTCAAGGTAATACAATAGTACCTAGGTAAAAGTAGATTCTCTCACCGAAAGCACTTTTATTTTGTCTTAACTCTGCTAACTTTCCACCTTATCAAGGCATCTGAAATGACTCTCTTTGCCTATAAAAGGAACTTAAACTTTAGTTGTAAATCAAGCTTCAAATTATACTCTTCTCTATAAAAATTTGTGAGAGTTTTAGAAGTCTTCAAAAGCCTTACAAGTATTTACAAGTTTTAATAAAATATCAAATTTATTTCACTATTATTTTCCATTCATTTCTACTTTCAATCACATTTCAAACTATAATATATAAGCTAGAAACTAATAACTATTCTTAAAGACCTTACTCTAGAACATCTTATGGTTTAACAATGCCACGCACTATAAATCTTTTTAAATATATGCTCTTACTATTTTCGATTGGTATCATAGCTTACTGGCTTTTTGTGGTAGGGTGTAAAAGCATATCCATAGTTATTAGGCTAAGAGAGAAATCAAGTGTAAGCACTTAAAAGGTTAAGTGTAAGCAAAGATGAAACAAATGAGGGTATTCTAGATAGTAAGTCCTAGAGAGGCAATAAGACCATTGGCAAGCTCTAAGATGTAGGTAAGGAAATCTCTACAAAACCTTTTCCAAGCTTTAACTATAGGTCCATCTCTTTCCTAGTAAGTATGTCTACTATCTTTCATCCTTTAACGTCTAGCCATGACTCTGAAGCCTCTACTTTAGGCGTTATCAATCAAGAAGTCTTGATTGAAAATTTTGATTAATCCATTGATACTTGGCAAATTCCTAAACCAACTAAAAAACAAATTTACAAAACTAGCCGGTTTAATCTTCTCCACAAAATTGACTACACCATCAAAATAGAGAAACTAAATTATTGTCTTTCCAACTCACTCGAAACCATAAAACTCCTTTCTTTAGCCTCCATTAAATATCATAAAAAACACTACATTTACCTAAATTTCGGCCTTGTTTAGGTAAGTATCAAACCTCTTTCTCGTGAAGGGTTAGACACTTTTGTTTTAGTTGTTCTTAGGGATTGTTATCATTTAAGTTTTGACGATTCTCTTCTAAGCATCATAGAATCGAGTCGATGTTCTAATCTAATTTATCTCAATTGTTATCCAAATTTCACAATCTCTTTGCATGATAGGAATATACTTGATGTTCTTACTTTACAAATTAAAGTTCATAACAACAAATTTGCTAAAGTATCAATTTCACTTAGCCTGATGTATCAAATACATTATAAGGCTATGAAATCTTCATTCAATGCAAAAGTCATTCATTAAGGTGGAATAAAGGTGAAATAATCTTATGGGAAACTGATATGTGCAAGGCCAATCTTCAAGTCCCAAGTACATTAAATGACATGAGGTAAACTTGCTTGAAATGTAGAAACTTGAAAATATTGTTGCTCTAACCTCCTATGACAACTAATGTTAATAAGATAACTCTACATTGTGATGGTGGTGTTAGCATATCTTTTGCTAGACACTTCATAAGTGTTAGATCTAAATTCAGTAAGGATGAGGATTTTGACTCAAAATTGCAAGTTATTTGCAAAAAAGTAGATCTACGAGACACCCATCTAGTTATTTTAGAATTGAGAGTCAATAATCTAACATTGCTGGTCTAGATTTATGTAGACAAGTACCTTAAGTAATGTATGTAAGCTTGCCTCCAAGATCCCTAAAGTCTTTTGGTGCATTAGCATCATAAATCCAATTTCCTAAAGAACTTGAGGTACATCCCAGGCTTAATATCTTGGAAAAAGAATTAGAAAATTTTTTTGAAATTAAAAGGAAAATTTGAGAAAAGAATTTTATGGTGATTAGAATAAAGAGAAACGAGAATGGTTTTTGAAACATTTTCAAAATAAAAGAAGGTTAGAAGTCTAGTAAGATTATTATAATTGGATTTCCAAAAACCAAAAACACATTTTGTTCTTCAACTAATTTGATGAGCACTGCTTTCAATGGGGATATAAATATCCCTGGACCTCTTTTACAAGGGAAGATGAAATACAAGCTCAAATCAAATCACAACAATGAGAGTTAATGAATGGCTCAAAAGTTGAGTCAATTCATCCATCATCATGTGAAATTTCATTTAAACATAAAAGAGCCACTGTTTTGGCTTTGCCATTTAAAATTCGATGAGAATATGAAGATTTCTCTTCACAAGATATTGAAAAATTAATTGAACAAAATAATTACACAAACAAAGCTTTGCAAACTATAAGCACCTAACTTTCCAACATAGATACCACCTTTTTAAACTTTTATATTTCAAAAGAAATTTCTAAAAATACCATGGAATTTTTAGAACTTGTTTTTAAACCATTTCAAATTTCAAATAATGCTTCTGATGAGTTTTGCCAAGCTCTGATGCAAAGGTTGTAGGCTCTAAAGGAAACAAAGGTTGATGCCTCATCCAGCAAAGGTATACATACCCTCTAGGAATTTGCATCTAGCGATAGTTTATCACAAACCTTAGTCTCAAATATTAAGTCACTTAAGGTACAACTTATCAAAGCTGAACCTTTAGGACCATCTACACAGATGTATTATCTTAGACCTACAGCCCTAAACCTTGCCTTTAAAGAAAAGTCATCTTTTCTTTAGGCCAAGTACAATTCTAATTTAATTTATGAATGAAACATTGATGGGTATTTAGAATATCAAATTCTAAATCTCCTATAACAAATGACTATGGTTGTCAATGCCTTTTGAACCCATAGTCACACATTTGACCAAACCATTGCAAAAATCCTAATTATAGGAATTTCTGGCCAACTAAAAGGATGGTGGGATCACATTCTCACTCCAACTAACCATACCATAATTTTTCAGGCTATCAAAAGAGATGTTGATAATGAACATCTTCTTGATGAAAATGGTAAGACCATACCTCATATAGTGGCAAGCCTTATCTTTGCCATCATCAAACATTTCATAAGTGGCCCTTCTCACCTAAAAGATAAAAGGGCAAAACTTTTATCCAACCTTAAATGCAAATATTTGTATAATTTTTTATGGTACAAAGATACGTTTCTAACTCATGTCATACAATAGAAAGATGCAAATCAGGCCTTTTCAAAGGAAAAATTCTTGGTTGGTTTACTAAAACTGCTTGAAGATAAGGTAAGAACAAAATAAAAAAATCAATATAATAGTCAAATAACTTATCATCTACTTACATATGGTGAATTAATCAATTTTGTCAAAAAGGAAGGTTTATAAATATGTGCAGATATTAAATTGCTTCAAATCTTTTTGTGCTCAATTTGACGACAACTTGTACCAAAAGGAAATAACCAAATGAAAGCATAAACCCTCTAAATCTAAAAAGCCATATTACAAAAGCCTAAGCCAGGATAATCCAAACTGTTTATAAAATCTAAAAAATCTAAAAAGTTCAAACCAACAAAGGCCGAAATAACCAAGTACACCTATTATAGGTGTGGAAAAGCCAAACATTTGGCTCAATATTGTAAACTAAACACAAAGCTTCAAACCCTTGAACTTGTAGAAAATATACAAACCAAACTTCAGGCTTTATAGGTTAAGACTTCAGATGATGGCACCTATGAGTTATCCTTTGAGCTGAAGCTAAACTCCAAATTGATGAGTTCCGAACCTCATCATCTAAGACAAAAACTGGATCCAAAAAAAAAAAAAAAAAGGTTTGCATTCTAACTTGTGACCAAGAGCAAATTCTTGAAATTCTTGACTCATTAAGAAATGACTAAGCCAAGACCCAATTTCTACAAAAACTTCTTGAAAGACCAATTTCGTCAAAAGCAAGTGATATGCTCTTCAAATATTCAGGCTCCTTATAATTTTAAGGATGTCCTAAACAAATTTGACCAATCTTAGTCCAAACATGTCACTTTTAGGGACTTAAATCAAGAAATAAACCAAATCAAATATGAAATCCATGAACTAAAAACCCAACACTTAAAAGATCACCAAATGCTAGTATCCTTACTAAATGTAGTCAACCCACAGAATCCAAAAACCCAGATTTACTAGAAACTTCCAAAGCACCTCATTTAAATATTGAAAGCCTTGAAAATAATGAATTTCTATTTCTTTTAACAGAGATTACCACGCAAAAATGACTTGTGAAAATCCATTTAAAAATTACTAACCAATTTTCTTTGGAAACTATAGCCCTTATAGATACTAGTGCTAACCTTAATTATATACAAGAAAGATTGTTCCTATCAAGTATTTCAAAAAAACAACAAAGGGACTAAAGTCAACTAGCAACTATCGATTGCACGTTAACTACAAACTTTATAAAGCATAGGTTTGCCAACAAGGAATTTTCGTTTAAACCTCTTTTTTCCTTGTTTGAAACCTTAAACAAAAGGTAATTCTTAAAAACCCTTTCCTCAATCTAATTAAACCCTTCCAAGTATTTGGTCAAGGAATCCACATCCAAATCCTAGGCCAAAAAATTACTTTTTCTTTTATTTAGAAGTCTCAATCAAGAAATTTAAATCTCCTCAAAAATTTGTCTTTTCAAAAAAACAATTGAAATCAACCTTTTATTCCAAACAAAAGAATCTTACCTTTAATTTCTAAAATCTAAAGTATCTTTCCAAAAAATTGAACAACAATTATCTTCTTCCATTATTCAAAAGAAAATCCAAATTTTAAAAGTTAAAATTAAATCTTTGATTTGTTCTAATGTTCCTAATGCCTTTTGATTTCGTCAATAGCATATAGTTTCCTTACCATATGTTAAAAACTTTGATGAAAGGAACACCCCAACTAAAGTTAGACCCATTCAAATGAATTTCGAATTAGTCAAACACTATAAGTAGGAAATTGATGAACTCCTATAGAAGGGAATCATTCGTCCCAACTAATCATTGTAGAGTTGTGTTGCCTTTTATGTCAACAAAAATATAGAGTTAGAACGTTAGGTTTCTCAATTGGTAATCAATTACAAACCCTTAAATGATGCCTGAAATGGATAAGATATCCAATTCCAAATCAAAAGGATCTATTACAAAAGTTAGTAAGAGCCCAAATCTTTTCAAAATTTGACATGAAATTAGGTTTTGCCAAATCTAGATTCATAAAAGTGACCATTACAAAACTGCCTTTATTGTTCCATTCGGATAATACGAATGGAATATAATACCATTTGGACTTAAAAATGCCCCCTCTAAGTTTTAGAGGATCATGAAGGAAATCTATTTGCCTTACATGCACTTCATCATTGTTTACATTGACGATGTTCTAGTATTCTTTGAAAACCTAGATCAGAATTTTAGGCATCTCCAAAGTTTCATTCATGTCACCAAAAAAGCTAGCTTAGTTGTTTCCAAATCAAAGCTTGAGTTGTTCCAAACCAAGCTAAGGTTTTTAGGATAGTACATCCAATAAAGTATGCTTACTTCTTTTTCTAAAGCTTTAGCCTTCATGGATAAATTTCCTAATGAAATCTTAGACAAATCTCAACTCCAATATTTCCTAGGAAGTCTAAATTATATTTTTGATTTCTATCCAAAACTTAACCTTGTCTGTAAGCCCCTTCATGACAGGTTGTCCAAAAGAAAATCCTCTTAACCTTGGACTATTGAGCATTCCACCATTGTGAGAAAAATCAGACAACAAGTGAAAGAACTACCTTGTCTACATTTGGCTGATCCTAACCTACCTAAAATTGTTGAGATTGACGCGTTTGACTAAGGGTACGGAGGAGTGTTGAAACAAATCAAAGGTTAACAGGAGCAACATGTTCACTTTACTTCAAAACATTGGACTGATTGTCAACGACAGTATTCCACTATTAAAAAAAAAAAAGGCAATTATTTTATATATTTCAAAATTTTAAAATGATTTATCAAATAAAAAATTCTTATTACAAATTACTTACCAAGCTACAAAGATTCTTTTACAAAAAGTTGTTCAAAATATTGCATCAAAACAGGTTTTTGCATAATGGCAAGCCATTTTGAGTGTTTTTGATTTTGGTATTAAGTATATTAAAAGCTCTTCTAACTATTTACCTTATTTTCTTTCAAGTGAATTTTTCAGGGAATCGAATCCATAACCCCTCCAGAAAATGCCCAAAAATCCAAAAAAAAGAACCAAACCCAACCAAAAGCTCAAAACACCAAACCAAAAACAAGGGCTAAAATGTTCAGCCATTCAAACTTTGGCCCATTAGGCTCCCAAAAAATTACAAGTCTATGCAAACAAGCTATAAAATCTAATGACTCTTCTAAGACTTCAATCCCAAACTCACCCAAATTTGAGGACTTAAGTCCCAAAACCTAAGAACTCTTAAAGGCCTAGTTTGATAAAGCATATGAAGACATGTCAGCAGCAAAATCAAAAAGGCAATCAACTCCCTCAACATTTTCATTTGACAATACTACAATCAAGGTATCATTTAAAGGCAAACAAGTGGTTTCACCACCATCACCAAAACAAAAAAAGTCATTTTTTTCAAAATAAATGATGGTTTTACCATCAACCTCAATGAAACAAGAGGTGGTCATAGTCTCACTGCCCCCTCTAAAAATTGATTTTCAAAAATCAAAAGTGGTTATTTCCAATGCCCCTTCAAAATCTTCCAAAAACTACCAACTATATTTTAGGAAACCTAGTTTCTAGAATATTGACTTGGTTATGAATTTTACCATGAAGATCCTAGAATATCTACCCAAAGACTCTTTAAAACTTGGCTTTATAAACCTTGAGACTCTAGAAAAAATATTCAATTTTATGAAGTCATATTGATTGATACTCAGTCAGTAAAAATTAGACACCATACACAAAATTATGAATATGCTTACTCAACTATTCAAATCCTCAAAATTATCCATCCAACCGAATGATCTAGCCATCTTTATACCTAAATCACCTTCTGAAACTCAATTTACCAAACCCCAAACTTTACCTTCTTATTGGGATTATAAACAAGCCAAGTATAATGCATTTTTTTTCCAAAATTCTCAATTTAGACATTCCTAATTATTTTTTTGGGAAAGTCAAATCTCTATCAGGTTTCCTCCATGGTTCATCCAATGGTGGTCTTGGTTCGATCTAGTCAAACAAATCTTGCCCAAGCCAATTCAATTTTTAAAGCCAGATATGCTACCTTAACTTATAAGGAAACTTATCCTAAACTGCTTCAATGTTGCTATTTCTTTAGACTTCCATGGTGCTGCACTTAGGAATTCTAATACAAACCAGATTCACTAACATGCACTCTAATTCTAGGATGTTTCTATAATGTAAAGTTCTAGCACCAATTTTCATAAACTTTGCAACAAAAGGTGCACAAGGCTGGCATTCATGAGTGGTTCAAGAAAAATCCAACTCATTTGAGCACCATTGAGGCTAACACATCCCAGTTTTTGGCCCATAAATCTCAATCACAAGCACGCCGAGCTAGTTCCACCTCCTAAGAAAAACATATTCTCTCCCTTAAAAAAACTTTACAAAAAGCAGAACAACTTTTGGTGGAACAAGGCTTAATGTAATCCTTTTTTGATCATTGTGCAAATTATGATCTGTTTAACTACATCTCCAAACCTCTAGTTATTAAGGATGAGAAGACCAAAAGGACAAACAAACAAAATCAAGAGGAATCTTCAACAATAAAGGACAAGGGTAAAAAGAAAAAGTAAAAGTTAAATGTTCGAGGGAAAAAGAATCTATCTTTACTTTTCACCGAAAGTACTTTTATCTTTACTTCAAGGTTTAGGGTTTAGGTGGAAAGTACTTTTGTCTTTACTTCAAGGTAATACAATAGTATCTAAGTAAAAGTAAATTCTCTCACCAAAAGTACTTTTATCCTAACTCTGCTAACTTTCCACCTTAGCAAGGCATTCAAAGTAGCTCTCTTTCCTATAAAAGGAATTGAAACTTCAGTTGTAAATCAAGTTTCAAAATAGACTCTTCTCTGTAAAAATTTGTAAGAGTTTCAAAAGTCTTCAAAAGCCTTGTAAGGTTTTACAAGTTTCAATAAAATATCAAATTTATTTCATTATTATTTTCCATTTATTTCCACTTTTAAACACATTTCAAATTATAATATATAAATTAAAAATCAGTTACTGTTCTTAAAAGAGCTTACTCTAGAACGCTCTTTAGTTTAATAATGTCATGTACTATGGATCTTTTCAAATATATGCTCTTATTGTTTTCGAGTGGTATATATATATATATGTATTTTAATTTTTTCAAAACTAAGAATTGCACGATTTGATTTTTTCAAAAAAAAAATTCATAAATTATGAAAATTATAAAAATTATTTATATAATATATTTATTTATATTTTAATAAATATATATAAAATTATAAATTAAATTATATTAATATTTATTTTTTAATTTAAATTATATTAAAATATTTAAGTTAAATTACTTATATTTTTAAATGTATCACATTAATTAATTTTTGAATAATATATATTTAATATTAAATAATAATTTATTACTAATTGAAATGATTGAATAATTAAATTTTAAAGTTTTGAGTTTTTTAATTTAATTATTAGTTTAATTTTTAAAATTTTAATTGAACACACTTAAATACATTCTACATACAAACATTACAAAACTTAGTCTAGAAAGAGTTGCACTAACTAGATATGATGAAACTTGTCTAACATCCACGATCAATAGCTACCAGCTCATTTGGCCATTTGTCACATGCACTTAATGTATATTTATCAGCAAAATAAAAAAAATTAAAATTAATTTTTAAGAATAAATCAAATACTTATTAATTATAATTACAAAACTTAGTTTAAAAATAAAATTATTATCAAAACTTTCTTCATTTTTCTTCTTTTAACTTAGGACCATTGTAATTAATGATCATCCACACAAATATTTTGAAAACAAATCTTTAAACTCTTTTAAAGACAAAGGAATTAAAGGTCAATATTATTGTATTATATTCAATTTCTTTTGGTCAAATTAGAGAATATATACATGGATTCTTACTTTTAAACTATAATTAAGAAACTTATGTTAATTTTTATAATTACATTTTAGTTTTTATATTTTCAAATATATTATATTTAATTCTAAAGATTTTTAAAATTTTTTTAATTAAGTCTAATTTAATTTTTATTTTACATTCTTACAATTATCTTTATATATTTGACCCATTAAAATTCTATCATGTTAATAATAAAGACAAATTATAACTTTAAAAGATTAAGTCAATGAAATTTATTTAATTTAATATTAATTCACCAATCAATTTATTTATATTTATAAATTAGAATTAATATTTAAACATATATGATGACCACTTAAATATTAGAATTATCAAAAGATGGTTTGACATATCCTTTTAGTGTATAGTCTCTCAGTTAATTCAATTTTGATGTCATATTAATATTTCAATTAGATATAAATATAAAATATAAAATTAGTATTTATTTTATTTTATTTAATTATAATATTTTTAATATAAATTATTGATTTTATAAATGAGATCATCACTCTTTAGGAATACTCATTTCATTTTGATTAAGAAATTTTTTAAATTAATATATATAAATAATAGTAAAATATTCTCTTATAATTACTTTAAAATGATATAACATTTATTAATCACTTAGTTATTTCTATATAATTCATATTATACCTAATATAAGTTCTTTCAAACAATTCTTGAATAGAATAATTTAAAAGTTAAATTAAAATATAATAATTCGTATATGAGATATCTTAAATTTAAAAATTACTTACACGACTAACATATAAATAATTTTATAAATACAAGTAATATTTTATTTGATAATTTTTTCATAATAGATCAATTCAATAAATTTATTTATCAAATAAGCACTCACATATTTATTCAAATATTCATATACTTTAATTTATAAAATCAATTGTTTTTTTCGTAAAAAAAAAAATATAACATATGTAAGTATTATAGTTTTATTAATATCTAATCTCAATAAAGTATCAATTAAAATTATTTAAAAATAATATTTTAATATAATAAATATCTTATAATTATAATTTAATTATAATTTTTTTTACAAAATATATTGACTTTATAAATATTGTCATTAATATCTATTAATAAATAAATTATTCATATAAAAATAATAATAATAAAATATTTTTATTAATAAAACTATATTTACAAAATATATAATATATATTTAAACAATAACTACCACATTAATTATTAGGACACACACTAACACTTCATACCAGGTTTTGTTAAATGACCAAGGTGTTCAACACTTGGCCAAGAAACCAACCATTGACGAGCAGATGGTTGTCTATTCATGGATTTTTTATACAGCTGCGTTTCTTCTGACTCAATCCATTATAATACATCGACCGATTGCGTCTGGCCACTGCTCATCTAGACACAATGATTCATTATGCCAACTACCAATAGCGAGCATCAAGCTTAGTGATTTGCCTGGAGCATCTGCTACCCAGGGTTGGCCTAATGACCAAGAGTTCATACATTTTGCAGAGGCAATCTTATCTCAACCTCTTACGAAAGAGATCTCTTACGTACAAGCGTGAATTTAACGAGTTTTAGACATAAATACCGCTCCACATTATATTTATATGACTTGCATGCTTATTTATGGCCTCTGTTATTATATTATAAATTTTAAAAATTAAGAAATATACAACTAAATGATTATAATAATATAATTTGTTGGCTCGTGTCTGATACGTGTGGACATGATTTTTCTGGCTTATGAAAATGGGTTTCCTCAAACATGTCAAATTTTGATTATTATTATTATAAATACTGATGTCTTTTACGTGAACTTCATTCCTTTGTACAAAAAGAATCTTCGGATGAAATCAATAAATTCTAAAATTTTCTTTTACAGAAATTTTGTACCAATTGTAATTTGATTCTGCAAAGTCCGTGAATGGCACAATCCCCCAACCCCAGGCCCCAAAAGGCCAAACAACCAACATTCTCGGTCTAAATTTTCTGCACTGTCAGCGAGACTTTTGTCACCTATGGCAGGATGGAGTCCACAAATTGCCCCGCCAGAGAGATTCTTTAGCCAAACCCGTACTGACAAATAAAATTGTGAAATTTCTTTTTGGGTCATCTAACTCAAGTGTCATAACTTAATGTCAAGTAGGAAACAATCTAACAGTGTCAATATTTAGTAGGCATAATATATAATCTCTTATTTTAGGTTTTTTCTTAATTAATTTATTAAAAGACTCATTAGACCAGAAACTATACAATAAAAATAATTATTTTTGTTTTTATGAATTTTATATTTTTTCCCAAAATTAAAACTCAAATCTTTAAAAATAAATATATAAAGTTTTAATTACTTTGAGTGTAATTTAGCTAAAATAGCCATTAAAATTTTGTTCCCCTTCTTAAACTCACAATAAGTGGGTCTATTTGCCTATGTAGTAATTGGTAAGGGTCTCCAACCTTTCCTCACCTCAAATAGTCAAAACTAAGAATTAACACTTGACTAATCAATAATTAAAAAATAGAAAATTTTTCTTAATTAAAAGATAAAGTTATTGTTCTAATAAATTAAACATTATGACATTTAAAATTTTTTGAGGAATTCTTCAACACACTTCTTTTGTGTTACAAAAATTCCTTTTGAAGTTTGTTGCACTTGTAAACCAAGGAAGAAAGTCATTAGACCCAACTTAGTCATTTCAAACTTCTTCATCATCTCAAATTTAAGTAGGTTAACTAGTTTGGGATTACTTATATTAAATAACAAGTCATCAACACAAAGAGAAACTATTAGGAGTTCATCCTTTTTGGTTTTCACGTATAAAGTAACTTCATTTTAGCTTTTGGTTAAAGAAAGCTTTAAGATATAGTCATTAATCTTGGTGTACCACACCTTAACTATCTTTTTCAGTTCATAAAGGGCTTTTTTAAGTAAATAAAAATTGTTTTCTTGTCCTTGTTTCTAGAAGCCTTCATGTTACTCACCAAAGACCTCTTTTTCTAACTTTTCATGTAAAAACTGCTGACTGCACATCAAGTTGATGGACACTTCAACTTTTCTGAACTAGGAGCAATTTTATTGTGTCTAACCTAGTAGTAACAGGTGTAAATGTTTCAAAGTAATCAATGTCATACTATAGTTGAACATAACCATTTTCTACCAATCTTACTTTTAACTTATTGAAACAGTCATCAAGATTTAGCTTTACCTTGAAAATTCATTTGACACTTATAGGTTTCTTGTTTTTAGTCTATCCACAAGGATCTAAGTCTTATTGTTCTTAATTATATTTATCTTAACTTGTATTGCTTGCCTCCAATTAGGATCAACTAATGCTTCTATATAGCTTGTTGGTTTAAGTTGAGCAACAAGACTCCTTGCATAAACATTAGAAAAGGATCTTGTTCCTCTAATTGGTGTGTGATCCATTAGTTCATCATTTAAAGAAGCAAAGTCTCTTCAAGGCTATTGTTGTATATGAAATGGTTGGATCAAGGAGACTTCATTATTGGCTTTCTTCTAATTCCAAGTCTCCTCCTTAGTAAATTTGACATCTCTACTAATAATGAGCTTGCCTAATAGAGTATTGAATAGCCTATATTTACTTAAAGTATTTGTATAACACATAAAAACATTCACCTCAACTTTGAAATCTAATTTATCTATCTTTTTCTCTAGGATATAAGAGTAGCAAATGCTACTAAAAACCTTTAAATGATTAAGTAAAGGTTTCTTTTTTAACCAAACCTCATATGAGGTCTTCTTAACTGAGGTCTTACTTGGAAGTCTATTGAAAAGATACATAGTTGTAGTGATAACTTTACCCTAAAACCTTTGGGCATCCTTTTCTTAAAAAGCAAGCATTTTGAAACATTTATTCTCATTTTGTTTCTTCTTTCACTTAACCCATTCTGTTGAAGTGTGTAAGGAGCTATGAACTATTGTTCTTTGTCACTTGAAAAATTTGCATAAAAGAGATTAAAGTATATTTTGTTCCATTGTCAATCTTGATGGCTTTAACCTTACACCTAATTGATTTTCAATATAGGCTTCAAACCCCTTGAAAGCACTTGTCATTTCTAATCCTTGCTTCAAAAGAAAATTTTAGCTAAATCTTGTAAAATTATCAATGAGAACTATAAAGTATCTATTTTCATTTAGAGAGTTTATGCACATTGGACCACAAATGTCACTGTGTAGCAATTGCATTTTCCTATGGCTCTCATATTTTGATTTCAAGAGAAAGGTAAACTCTTGTTTACCTTGCTAACATGCTTCATAAATTAGCACTTTCTCAGTGATGTGTAGGCAAGTCATCCACCATTTATTTTTTAGATAAATTTAGCATGTTAGCATGATGCACATGTCTCAATCTTTTATGCCATTGAGTTATCTCAGCCAAGGAGACCGGCATAGCCATACATTCAGTTTGCTTCAAGTCTAAATGAAAATTTTTTTTTTTCCTTTATAACAAAAATAGACAACTTCTTTCCAATAGCAGCATAATTTCTAAATTCTAATGAAAAATTCCTTTCTAAGAGTTGAATAACACTTAACAAATTCTGATTCTTCTTAAGCACATAAAATACATCATATAGGAACTTGGTAGCTAATTGTGTTTAAATGGTAGCAATTCCCTTGCCTTTAACTTGTATAAGGTCACCATTCCAAATCTTGACTCTGGAAGTGAATGACTAATCTAGTTCTTTTATAAGCCAAATCTCAATGCTTTTATCAAGTTGTTGATTTTCTTTACACTGTAGTGATCATCATTAATAACTTGTGCTTACAACTAATTTTGTTGCAACATTTTTTTTTTCTTTAGACATACCCTCTCTCTGTGCTCTTTACATTACATTGCCTACAAACATATATTAGGCCTTCACTAGCAATACTTTGCAAATGATTGGATTTCATATAGTGATCACATGGTGGAAAAGTCAGTTTGCCATTTGTAATGTTGCCCTATCCTTCTCTCTTCAATTGCTTTCTTGTTTTTTATATTTCTTTCTTTGTTGGTTTTTCTCAAAGTGCTTAACTAGGAAAGAACCCTAAATATCACCTCTTGTCTTATTAGTCTTTTTTGTTATTGGGCTTGTAAGGCATGTATCAGCTCACCTAAAGATATTTTTGTCAAGTTTTTAGAATCCTTAAAAGAGAATATTTTGGTTGCAAATCTTTCAAGTATACTTACCAACACCTTTTGAAAAACCCTTGATTTTGAAAGCTCTTTACCAAGGATTTTGATTTAATTCACAAGTTTTATCAAATTATCTCTATTATCTTTTATAATTTATCTTTATCATTTTAAACATCTCAAACTCTCTTTTGAGATTGAGGAGTTGCATTATTCTTGTCATTAAATTGCCTTAAAACTAGCTCACTATGGTTTTTGAATTGTGTCTTTGCAAGATTTACTAATAAAGGTGGATCAACTCTTTCTTTCTTTATATTATTCTAGAGAACAAAGGCCCTTAGGTAAGCTTTCATCATGACAATCCATGGGAGATAAGTTTCTTTATTAAACTTAAGTGGTGGAAATGGAGAGAAGCTTGTAAAGGCCATCTCAATAAACTAGTTTTGCTTTCTATAATAAACTCTTTCGAATCTCACTTCTAAATTCAAATTCTCTCGTGTTTTACTCTAATGTTTGCACTCAACTCTTACCTTTTAATAGATGCTTAAAAAACAAAAATGATTTAATAGCATTGTTATGAATCTCTTATTATTTCTTTTTGTTTAACCTTATAATATCA
Source organism: Rhizophora apiculata (assembly GCA_037832385.1). Lineage (NCBI taxonomy): Eukaryota > Viridiplantae > Streptophyta > Magnoliopsida > Malpighiales > Rhizophoraceae > Rhizophora > Rhizophora apiculata. Next base: position 6,712,141 of record CM075437.1, read on the forward strand.
AAAACTTAAGCAATGATAGCGAAAAATGCAAAGCGAGAAAAAGGAATAAAGTTGTTTGAGAGGCCACCCCTCCTTTCATTGAACATCATTAAACTTATATATATGGTGTGATTTCCTTACAAATTTCAAACTATAATCTATAAAATTACATTAACTTGGAAAAAAGTTCAGTTTAAATTCAAATACAAATTTCATAATTCTAATTCAAGTTGACTTAAACATAATCACGAAATACAAAGCAAAACTAATCTTGCTGCACTTGAAAAGCATTATAGCTGTACAAGTTGCTTTACTGCCAAGATGGCATATCACTTAGCTCATTTTTGGACATATGTATATAGGGCCTGAAGTTCTTACTTTGAACTAAACAAGTAATGTGGTTGATACAAATCATTTTGGCAATTGGAGGTGCCTAACAAGGTAATATATTTTGCTTTGAAGGTTATTAAAGGTTATCTTCCAACTTGTGTTTCTTTATCTCAATGAGGTTTGTGTTAGGATAAGGTGTGTGATTTGTATGGTGAGAAGAATGAATTTATTTCTTATGCATTATTAGACTACTCCTTTGCCATTGGGATTTGGCTTCTTTGCCCTCTAAGTTTTCGCGTGCATGTTAGGTTACAAGATTCCCTTGAGTCATGGTTTTAGAACTTTGCTAAGGTATTAGAGAGGGAGCATTTTGAAATGGTATTTATGTTTTCTTAGGCAATTTAAAGGTCTTAAAACTTAAGGACTCATGAAAATAGGTATCTTTCACTCTTACAAATCATTAATAGGGTTATCCAACTTCATTTTCTTAGTCACCAACTAACAAGTTATTTTTATACCAATTATGTCTACATCATCATCATCTATTATAAAATGGTACCACCACCAATAGGTGCTTTTAAGGTAAACATAGATGCAACTTTATTCCTTCACTATAGTAGCATAATTATTGCAATTAAGGCCATAATGAGAAATTAGCTGCATCTTTAATTGTAGGTCATGTAATTAGAAAGTTTGATTCCTTTAACATGATTCTTGCAATCCAAAAACCTTGAAAGAAAAAGTCTTTGATGTAATAATTTACCAATAACATTCTAAGCATTTCTACAATAGTTTCTAATATTAAGTTCAAGAACACCTATTAAATTGCTAACAAGGTTGCACATGACCTTGCCCAATTGTTTGATATTAGTTTTGATGAATGTATATGATTAGGTGACTTGCCTTTGTGTGTTTCTACTACATTATGTTTGGAACATTCCTAATATTTTATCCCAATTCAATTTGATTATTATCAAAAAAACAAACAAAGAAATTTAAGAAAGTATAACAATTTACTTTGTGTCTATGATTTCTCATTGTTAGACTTTTCTGGGAATGTAAAACAAGAAAAGAATATATTCCTTTAGGTAGTGGGATTTCTTGGTGGATTGATTTATGAAGGCTTTTATATTGCTTTGGTTGTATGATTAAATTTGCGTTGGTTAAGTTATAGGCTTCATGAATGATTTAAAAGTCAAGAATTATGTTAAGCTTTCATAAATAAGCATATAGAATATTCATATTACATGTCATTTAATTCTTGTTAACTAGTAAAAAATGGTTCTTATAAAGACATTTTCTTCTTCATTTCTTAATAGTGTGTAAGAGGTAAATGCACTTATATCCCTACAAATGTGCCTCGTATTAGTAGAATCTATTGCACACTCTTTGTGTTAATTAATATTTGTTCTCAATTCGCTACTATGATCAAAACTCAATTATTATCATAGAATAAAATTGTTTTATACTAATAATGCTATAAAATTTAGAGATTCAAAATTGCTATAACTTCTTTCCTAATTTAGTACTATTCTTCAATGCTTATGTTTTTGTATCTTACAACAAAATGGGTAGGCTAAATGAAAACATTGTCATATTCTAGATACAATTTGATTCCTTTTTATTTCTACCTCATGCCTTAAGCATTTTTTAGTGAAAAGCTACTTTATTGTTATACATACTATTAATCATATTTCATCCCAAATCATAAAAAAGATATCTTCTTTTGAGCGATTTTATAGTACACCACCTATATATCAATCTCTTTGAGTCTTTGGTTATGATTACTTTGTTGTAACCTCATTAATAAACCAAGTTAGACCCTTATGCATGTTTGTGTTACTTTCTTAGTTATGGAATTAAACACAAAAGCTATTAGTGTTAGGATCTTATATTTAAACATCTTTAAATTTCTCCTCATGTCATTTTTTGGGAACATAAGATGTTTTTTTCTCTTTCCTCCTTTGAATTAAATGTTTCCTCACAACTTTCTTCATTAATCCTTATGTTGAATTAATGTTAGACATTATAAATCCTAAAGTTTCATTATAGTCTCCTCCTATAGATCCTTTTCCTTCTAACTTAAATACAAGTTCAACATAAATACCGATAATAAATCCTTAAGTATCTTCCTCATCTATAGATTCAATGTTTCCTTTTAAGTCTCCCTTTTAGCCTTCATTTATGCATCATTTCTTTTGAGTAAGTAAACTACCCTTTCACTTTTAAGATTTTTTTAATTATTTACTTAATTATTGTTTCCTTATATGAATCTTAAGCTTATTGAAAAGCTAGTATTGACCCTCTCTAGTTACGAGTAATGGTAGAAAAATTATAGGCTTTATAAACAACTTACACTTGGGATTTGGTTAAGCTATCTCTTGGTAAATTTGTAATTAAGTGCATATGGGTCTATAAGATTAAGACAAGATCAAATGGATGTGTTAAGCAGTACAAAGCTTAATTGGTAACCAAAGACTGTACTCAAGAGTATAGGATTAACTATACAAAGACTTTTGCTCCTATGACATGGATCACTTTAGTCAAGAGTCTATTAGTAGTTGTTATAGTTCGACATTGGAAGCATTTTTAAATGGATATTAATAATGCATTTCTTAATGGTGATCTTATAGAAAAGGTCTAGTTACATCTTCCATATTGATATAATCATCCACCTAATAGATTCTGTCATGTTTGTTAAGTACTCCATGGCCTTAAAAATGCACCTTGGGTATAATTTGTAAAATTCAGTACTATTATACATTAATTTGGTTTTACTTTAAGTTTTTATGATACTATCTTATTTGTTTGCAAAACTAGTAAAGGAATCATTTTGCTTTTATTTTATATCAATGATATGATTATCACAAAAGATGATTTACGTGACATTAATGATTTTAAGAAGTATTTCAATGAATAATTTGAGATGAAAAATCTTGGCTTATTCAATTATTTTTTAGGGTTAAAATTTTTCTTTGATGCTATTGGATATTATTTGTCTCAAATTAAATATGCATCAGATTTACTCACTCGAGTAAGGATTAGTAATAACAAAATTTTTTTTACTCCTTTCAAGTATAATGTCAAATTTCCTTCCATTGATGACAAACCATTAAAGGATCTTACTTTTTATGGACAAATAGTTAAGAGTATGGTATATCTCATTTTATATTTTTTATTATCTTAATAAACCATTTCATCTAAAAATTTATGCTATTAGATGAGATTTAGGATATGTATCATATATTATATTTTAATATTAACAATTATTCATATACATGTAAAACTCATGTAATGTGCATGCTAAATCCTTATTTACATATAGATTGACATACAAAGAAAAATTCAGTTTATTCTCTTTTAATCATGTTATTAATTTTACTTATGTGACGATTTTTCCTAATTCACAAATAGGAAATAAAATAGAGTAAAAGAAATATATTTTTAAAATTTCCTTTTCACTTTTTTAAAGAAAAAAAAAACATTTTCCAAACTCACTAATTTTTCTTAAGAAGAGAAAAAAAGAAAGAGAGAGAAAGAAACTTTTGAATTTTTCTTATTTCTTTTAAAAAAAATCTCCCAAAATTTTATTTTTATCTTCCTAAAAAGTAAAAGATTATAAAAATATTTTTAATTTAGATTTTTTATTATTTTCCTTTTTTTTTTCTTAAAAAGAGAAAAAATAGCAAAAAAACAAACAAATAAAAACTACTTATAAATTTTTCTTTTTAAAAAGGAAAAAAGAAGTAAATGTAAAAATTACTTTTTAATTTTAGATTTTAATTATAAGTTATATATAGAGAGTACTAAATATATCTTAATATAACATGTAATACAAGTATAAATCTTGTATATATATGTGTGTATTGGCAAAAATAAGAGAAAATCTCAGCTTTCTAATTTATCCATGTTATCATTATTGCTTCTACAATGATTTTCTTTTTTATTTGTAAATTAAGAAAAATATAAGAAAAATAAAAGAAAAAATTGAAAAAAAAATTATTCTAAAATATTTCCTTTTTTTTTTCTCAAATATGAAAAATATATATATATTCTCTCAAAGTCACTTATTTTTTACTTAATAATGCAAAAAAAAAAATAATAATAATAAAAACTACTCCCAAATTCTCTTTTATGGATTTGTCAAAAAGAAAAAAAAAAATTTAATCCTAAATTTCAACTTTTGTTTTTCTAAAAGAGAAAAAAAATACTTATAATTATTTCTTTTTATATTCTTAAAATAAAAATAACTGTAATTAAATTTTTTTTTATTTTTTTAAAAAATATTCATAATTTAAATTTTTTATTTTTTTTACTTTCTTACAAAAAAAATTGAATTCTCCTTTTTGGTTGTTGAAAGAAGAAAGCAAAAAAAAAAAAAAAAAAGAAGGGAAAAAGCTTTTTCTCCTAAAATCAATTAAATTACACTAATTGTTCTTTTTTATTCTCCAAATCTAATTTAACTATAAAAATAACTTAATTTAAACCAAATTTCATTAATTTCAAGATATTTAATTTTATTCTTTTAACACGTATTATTAGAAATTTAAAATAAGTACAACTTATGGTACAAATATATATATATATATATATATATATATATATATATATATAATTAAAAGAAAACTAACCCTATTGTTTATTTGACAACTTTTTTTTAACTAAAAAATTAAGAAAAAAAAAGAGAAAAAAGAAGAAGAAGAAAAAAAAGGAATCCTCCCAAATTCTCCTATTGTTTTATTGAAAACACAAGTTTTCGTTTTTTTTGTTAATCTTTACTTTTTCTTATTTATTGTATACAGTCGTTTAGTTCATGGTTTATAATTAAAATCATAATTAAATAAAATAAGAAATAAAATAACTAATTTTATATTATTTTTAATTTATTCAAAATTTTTTTTATAGTATTTAGTTTAATTTAAAATTAAAATTATTTTTTTTTATAATTAGTTCGTTTATTTAAAAGTAAGAATTAAAGAACAAAAATTTTTTTATTAAAATAAAAAAAATATTTTAATTGTCTAAACAAATAATACATAATATTATGTAAAAAAATAAATTTTGCATAAAAATATATAATAAAGTGATATAGTGCATCTTACAACTAACATAAGATATATATATATATATATTCAATGCAATTCAATTATAGACATAAATTTAAATGACCCTACTTTTTCAAATAATAATATTAAAAGACAATAACAAGTACATGCAAAAAGAAAGACACTTGCGACACTTTCTCTCAAGCAAAAAGAAAGTTTAGAGTCTGATATATGAATGATAATTGTGAACAATTTCCCACTACGGAAAAACAGTAGCTCCTACACCATAACACATACACATGCAATTTACAAGATTCTCCACACTTTCTTGTAAGAGAGAGAACACAAACGAAGATAAAATGACAGGTCAACTTCAGTGCGGATTGAAGAGCATAATAATGCATTGAATAATACACTGGTATACGCTACCCCCGACCAACTTGAAGACTTGAACAAATTGGCAGCTGCAAAAGCAACCTATTAACAATGCTAGCTCCATTCATTTTAAACCAACAGAAAACTTGGACATCCAACCAAATTGAATTAAATTACTATCATTTTCATCTCTGTCGTGACGTGCCCAAATCAAGTAAATCATAAGAAAGCAGATCTATCACCCTAAGAGAGTCAAAAGGGGTTGCGAGAATGTCAATAGGCCAAAACAAAAATGTCCAATAGGAGTTGTGGACTTCATCCTCAAAATGTGTACAGATACTCGAATTGATTTGATTGTACAATCCATGAAACACACATTCAGTTCATGTAAAGGATGACAATGGGATATAGTAAAGATTTCATTTCTTAAAGGGTGAAATGCCTGGCTTTTCTAAGGATCTAGCAAAAATTGTCATGACAAACAATAAATTTTCAAGATTATGGTGGGTTTGCGTCACCTGAGGGATGAATGATAAGTAACTAGACATTAGAAAATAAGAAATGTATGAAAATAAAGAATAATTTTTTTTTTTTGGTTTTTTGATAAAATCAATTTCTAATAATTATTTTGAAAAAATCAAATTTTAATAAAATGAAAAATTTTGATTAATATTTTTAATTGAATATTACTTGAGTGAAAAAATTACAAATATTACAAATATATAAAATCAAGTTTAACTTGATATCATATTTTTACAAAAATAATTATGTCTAATTATTTAAAAGTAATTATATCTATTAATTTGAAAATAATAAATAAAAATAAATATTTAATAACATAATTAATATTAATAATTCTTTAATTAGGAAGATCTTATTACTCAAAAAGGCAAAAATTAAGATTAGGGGCAAAGAAGACCAAAAATATTACAAATCACGGATGAAAAATAAGAACAAATTATAATGACAAAAAAAAAAAAAAGAATTTAGGTTAGATTAGAAAAGGCTAATAACATATAGGATCGTCGGTTTTGTTTTAGACATGGTTAAGGTAGTTAAGAAGGGAATGAGAATTATAAATAACCTATACTTATGAATCATGATTTCCTTAGACGAGGAAATAGAAGTATTTTTCTTTTTTTTTTAAATAATGAGTTGATTCCCATCATCATGTTAATTCTTGTGAATGAGAATTATTAATAAATTACACTTGTGAATTAGGATTTCTTAGACGTGAGAATCTTGTTTCCCTTTTTAAGAAAATGGGAGTATTTTTAATTTAACGAAAACAATTTTTTTCTTTTTTATAATGAGTTGATTTCCATCGTTATGTTAATTCTTTTTAAAACAAATGCTTATGAGTGTTTAATAATTTTCAAGTGCTTGTTTGTATCATCTCAATCCTTAAAAATTTATAATTGTTAGAGAACCATATAATTATGAAGATTTAATTATAATCAACATAAATTTAATTAAAATTAAATAAGAATTTTAACAATTGATCCATATTAGAGCAGAAAGTATAAATTGCCTTATATATAAGATAATCTCTATTATGTATATTGAAATTCATGTGTTACTTAAGACACACAATTCAATATGAATGATATAACTGTAACAGGTTTTGGTCTGCGGAGATGAACCTCACTGTGTTATTCTTTCTCTTTCTCCAAAACATCTAAGTGATCCACGCGATGAATATATCAACAACACATGTGCATGGAATGTGTGCAAGAGAAATGAATAAATACAAAGTAAAATTAGATAATTTATGAATATTTGGATCTCTTGATTTCATGTTATTTCTTTAAAGAATTCTCTTTGAAAATTATTAACTCAACTATTAAATTCATAATAATATAAAAAATCATAGGACTTTGTTACAACTTAACACATAAAAATTCTTGATATTTATAATTATACAAATTTTAGTTTTATATATTTAAAATTTTAAATTATTTTTTATTTATTAATTTTAATTTTATCTATTTAAAATTTTAAATTATTCTTTCATTTATTTTAAATAATATTTAGTTTTATAAAAAAATATATTATTTTCTCTTTATAATTTTATAATTTAAAATTAAAAAAATATTAATAAATTATCTCTTTTTTAATTTTTTTATATTATTTTATATTTTTTTTACTATAAATGAAATTATATAAGTAAAAATAAAAATAATTAAAAATTTAAAAATATATTCATTAATTTTTTAAAAAAGTAATTTTTTCAAATTTTATATTAAAAATTTTGTTTATTAATTTATCAGAAAAGTAATTTGTTATTAGAATATTTTCATATTAAATTAGTGGTTATTTTTTAACAAAATCATTTATTATGTTTCCATATACAAAATAATTTACTTTATTGATACTTTATTTTTATGATAAAAAAGTAATTTTTCTGTGCATATGATTGTTAATATTTTAAAATTTATTAGATTATATAATTATTATATTTATTAAAAATATATTTTTTAAATTTAAATATTTTTAATATATATAATAAAAATTATAAATAATTATATTAATATGATAAAATATAAAATAAAAAACATATAATTTAATAATTATAATTATTATTTAATTTTTTATATTATTTTTATTTAAATTATTTTATTATATTATTAATTAAATAAATATTTATTATTATTATTATTATTATTATTATTATTATTATTTATCACTGTGGTTCGTTTCATTTTAGATTTGATCTTTCCTCTTCGGATCTACTTCAATCCTTTTAGTCCCACGTCACCAAATTTAAATGTGCAGCATATGTGGTTGAGATACTACTGCAAATAGCTTTGAATTTTATAATTACTTATAAAAAAATTATAATTAAAATAAAATTTAATTAATTAATTAATTAATATAATTTAATTATAATTAAATAAAAATTTTATTATTATTATTACACCATATTACCTTATATGTCAATTAATCTTTTTATATATTTTCATGTCCGTTGTGAAATACTCACTGTTTTCATTTTTTTTAATTTTTTAACGTAATTTATCTAATATTTTAAAAATAATAAAAATAAAATTTTTTATATAAAAATTATTTATTTATAATATTAAAATTTTCAATAATTAAAATCTGATACATTTCTTTTTATTAAAATTATGTTAATAATATATATATATATATATATATATATATATATATATATAGACGGAGAGGTGCGAAAAGAAAAGGAAAGAGTCGGTGGCAACGTACAGATACATGGGCTCAACGACACAGTACTAAATACTGAGGGCCAGTACTTAAATACTGAGGGCCAAGTGCGTCGACGTCGACATTTAAGGCTGACACGTTCCTCTCTGCGAACGGAGAAAGCTCCCATTTATTACAAGCTCGAAGCTTCCCTTCTGCCTTCAATTCCCTCAACCGATTTCTTTTGACTGTGGTAAAATGGATAGAATATACATACACATTTGTTGAAAAATAAGAAAAAAGAGATAAAAATAAAATAACGTAAAAGTAAACTCTGGTATTGAATTATTTACTAGTTCAAGCTAAAGTCAAGAGAGTTATCATTGATGAAGCAGCTGCTGGTAATCCACCAGTGTTAATTGGCTCCCATGTATGTTTTAATAATGCAGTCAAAAGTTTCAACAGCAGCGGGAGGTGGGGGTTGGGGTGGGGGGAACAACGAAAATTTGAGAGCATTGAACAGCCCGAGAAATTAAAAAAAGGGAAACAAGAAAGAAAGAGATAAATAATAGTAAATTTATCTTCTTCAATAATGGCTGCAGCCTGAGAATATAAAAAAAATCATGGATAGGAGAAAATAAAGATTTTATAATTTTTCTCTTCCTGCAAGTTCTGAGGTGGGTTCACGTGATGGGACTGTAGTGGCGTCCGTGAGTTTTGCAAGCAAAGAGTTGGAGAAACGATGCCATTGCCAGTGGGAGTTCTCAGTGCCTTTGGCTTTTAATGGTGCCTCTTCAGTCGTGGTGAGTGAGTAGATTAACCCCCTTTACTGCTTATCATTATAGAAAATTTAATTTTTTAGTTAGAGTGGGGCAGGGAAATAAATAAATAAATAAATAATATATATATAAACCACTAAAAGGGACTGAAATTTGGGGCTTTTTTGTGTGTGTGTGTGTGGGTGTGCGTATTTTGGGCATCTATGTATGTATGTGTGCTTCAGATTCATTGATTCAGACGTTTTTGCATTGTGATGTCTTTGTGCGGGCAAAATGGTAGATGTGAGGATTTGAAAGGCTTTGAAAGTGATTGGTGTTTAGAAGCGCCAAAGACAGGGGGCAGAATCAACAGGGCTGCAGACATATAAAGAGGGTTTGGCCCTTTTAGGCGGTGGTCTTCCAGAGATTTGAGCATGAAGATTCCCCTCGTTTGGAGCTTGTAGTGCCACAAATTTATGCAAAACTGGATCCCATAAATCAAAACCCAATCATATCAATATTATTTCTATTAGAAAACCCATGATTTGAAAGATCACTCTTTTGATCTTTTTATTCACCCTTTTCATTCTGTAGCAATTTCTGGCCCTCCAGAGATTTTGTTCATTTTTTTGGAGGATGAAATTGCCGGTTATTCCAAGTTCAAGTTCAAGTTCAAGGTGCCATTTTTTTTTATCATTTCTTCTGTTTACTGTCAATGCCATCTCTCTCGTTTCTCCGGTTAGATCAGGCGATGCCGAGGCCTTGCTGACCCTGAAATCATCCATTGATCCTCTGAACGCGTTGCCATGGCCACGAGGAGCCGATGTGTGCAAATGGCACGGGGTCAAGGAGTGCCTGAATGGAAGGGTCTCAAAGCTTGTGGTGGAACATCTGAACCTGAGTGGCACCATAGACGGCAAAAGCCTGAACCAGTTGGATCAAATCCGAGTCTTAAGCTTCAAAGGAAACTCAATCTCCGGCCAAATCCCCGATCTCTCCGGCCTCGTCAATCTCAAATCTTTCTTCCTCAACTTCAACAATTTCTCCGGCGGTTTCCCAGATTCCATTACGGGACTACATCGTCTGAAAGTCATAGTTTTGTCCGCTAACCATATCTCAGGTCCAATCCCAATGTCACTCCTCAAACTCAGACGTCTTTATGTTTTCTACCTGCAAGACAACTTGTTGACAGGATCAATCCCTCCTCTTAACCAAGCCAGTCTAAAACACTTCAATGTCTCTAACAACAAGCTCTCCGGCCAGATTCCGGCGTCCCCGGCATTGATTCGGTTCAACGGGTCGTCGTTCACCGGAAACGTTGATCTCTGCGGCGAGCAGGTACAAAATCCTTGCAAGAATACAGGTCAGCAGGGACCGTCATTGAGTCCTGCCTATCCGACAGGGCCAACAACGTCCTCCGAGTCCAAGTCCAAGTCCAAGCTATCTAGGGGCAAGCTAGTGAAAATTATCGTACCAATCGTGGGTGGGGTCTTGTTTCTTTCGGCTTGTGTGTTGCTGTTATGTTTAGTTTTCGCGAAAAAGCAGCGTGGCAGGAAAGTGGGTGGGGTTGTTGGCCCACCTGGGGAAGGAAGAAGTAAAGCCTCAGCCGTTCGATCATCCGGGGCTGATAGATCAGAGAGGAGGAGCGGCTTTCCTGGATCCGGGAGCACCAACAGTGGCATGAGTGGTAATTCTGGGAGAAAACAAGGTGGGTTTTCATGGGAAAATGAGGGATTGGGGACTCTGGTGTTCTTGGGCGCAGGGGATCAGCAGATGAGCTACAGCTTGGAAGATTTATTGAAGGCATCGGCCGAAACTCTGGGGAGAGGTACGCTGGGGAGCACCTATAAAGCTGTGATGGAATCTGGGTACATCGTGACCGTCAAAAGGCTGAAGGATGCAAGTTATCCGAGGCTGGAGGAATTTAGGAGACACATGGAGCTGCTTGGCAGGCTGAGGCATCCAAACCTTGTCCCACTCAGGGCTTACTTCCAGGCAAAGGAGGAACGGCTTCTTGTCTATGATTACTTCCCCAACGGCAGCCTTTTCTCTCTCTTGCACGGTATGTCTTTGAAAAAGCAGCCCCTCTCTCCGTCTTTTTATATTTATTTATTGACTTTGTGTTTGATTTTATTTGGTTTTATTGTTACTTTCATTCATTAACACAATGCCACCGCATTTTGGTTTTGGTTTTGGTTTTGGTTGGTTGAGAATTGAGATAACGTGGTTGCATGTGATTGATAATCAACGATTAAAACATGTGTTGAAGAATACACTTTTTAATTTTCCTTCAAAACTTTTGCTACCTCGTTGACAAATAATCACTATTAAAAAAGTTGTTTCATGAAAAATAAAAACAACAAAAAAAAAAAAAAGGAAAAAGGAAACTGACCATATCCACATAAAGAGTGAAATCTGAAAGTATTCGGAGGGTTATGATGCATAAAAATATGTGCTAGTGACTAGTAAAGAAATGCATAATGTCAATCTTTTTAAATGTTTTCTTAATAAAATGTTAATTTTTTGTAAACTAAATTGGATTTACTTCTCATGTAATAAACTTTACCATTTAAATCGGTAGATGACAAACAAAAATAATAATAAAGAAAAAAGAAAAGAAAAGAGAAGCATTGATTAAACTTTGACCTAGTATAAGAGACAAGAACATAGCAACATTATACCCCAATACATTATACTTGTAAAGCTATTATATATATACATAGGAAAACAAATAATAATACAACATTCTACCCCAGACCATGTGCCCATCCTATCTTCATTCAATCATAGACATCACTGTACGACACCCCTGCATTTGAAAATAGGTAGGGTCCCATGGTAGCCGAGATGATTGAAAGATGGACAAATGACACGCAATAATACAGATGTGATCTAAATGTCCTTATATTGTTCTTCTGTAATTTATAGCTAAATAATGTACAAGTGGAAAAAGGAAGAAAAAAGAAACCCCAATGGCATCTAGACAATTTTTTTTTTTTGTTTAAAAAAATAAACGATAAAAAAGAAAAAAAAAAAGACAAAATTATTGCAGTAAAGCACCTCATAATGATATATATTTTGAACTCAGCCTGTGTTACTGTTGGTCAGAGGATGAAGTGCACATAGGCAGATTGGAACGTTGGTTGGCTGCGGACCGCTCCTTACTTCATGGTCTCCGTGAATAATGTTGACGTTTTTAAAGGGGCAAAGGTGAAACAGAGGAAAAGAAAAAGTTACTTTAAAAAAATGTGCTTTTTGTTCAACGTTCTTGGCATCCCTTGAAGAGTCTTTTTCAAAATCTGTTGATAGGGCTTTGTTTTTTGCGTCTCAAAAAAGGTGGAAAAAGATTGGTAGAGGAAGATCAAAACAAAAAAGTTGAGACGAATGTGACACATTCAAAAAGGAACTTTGGGTCACGAATCCCTTTAAAAAAATGCTTTTATCTTGTACTAATCGTCCATTCTAAGAGAAATTTTTGTGACCGAGACCCTATTAACAATTCACATAAATCTCTAAATCATGCATTGTATTATGGTTTCAATTAATCTTAAATCATAAGGATTTCTGCTCCTTTGTGAGTCTAAGCTTGGAAGAACTGGATACTTGGAAATGTTGGGTTAGAACCCAATGATAGCATTTTGATGTTTAAGGCAATGAAAATCGAAAGAAATAGGCTAGAGAACTAATTGAAGAGAGAGATTCTTTATTTGCTGTTCTAGGTTATTGATGTGGGCTTGGGTGGATTGAGGCCTATTGTTAGCCCCTTAAGTATCTAAAATTTTGGGTGAAAAAATAAGTCTTGTGAGAATGTTCTTATCCCTATTAGATAAAAAAATTGTTACAATAAATCACTTAAATTTTCGAGGTCAGAAGATCACATAAGATTAACTTTTCTACTTTAATACAAGAAATATGAATATGATGCAGTTTTAACTGAAATTGCAATTTTCCAGTTGTGGTTCCAATTATTTGTAGTGAATATGGTGTACAATTTCATCTTTTGCATGACTCCATTCCATTTCGATTCTGGCATCTTGAATTTCCAAGTTTGTTTAAAGCTTTGTTCTATAACAAAATGAATAGATATTGTGTGCAATTGGTGTGTGAAATATCTAATTGAAGTAAGCAATGCGTTTAGTGTTACTGAGCCACTATTCCAAAACTGTTGATTGTCTTATAGTATAAGGCGTGGAGAGTTTTGGGGAGACTGACCCCTACAGAAGTTTTTAAAAGAGTGCCAGCCTACCATTAACATAACCAAGAGCCAAGAGGGGGACAAGCTGGTACAACATGTATTACATATGTTCTACCACTATTATTAGTGTAGATTACTGAGACATGCCTGGTCAGTAACATGAAGAGCATTTTTGTGCCTCTTATGGGTTTAGCTGTAGATTATTGTGCCTTGCAAAATAATCTACTCTTCACTGTAGTTATTGAAGAAAATGCCAGAGAACAGCTCAGTCCAACCTTGATACTTGGACTTGATACTCTTAATCAAGTCAATCCAGTCTTTGCATCAAAATTTTTCTTGATGCTATTGACTGACAGCTGGCCAGATCAAGAGAGAGAGAGAGAGAGAGAAAGAATGAAGGGACAAAGTGTTGTGTCACAGTATAATGAATATTGCGTAGAAATATTCATGTTTAACACATGAATTGAAAGAAAGTGATGCTGTAAATAAAGAATCTTAAGGGCAAGAAGGAATAAGAAAGTAAAGCCTTTGTGATTAATGGGACTTCACTTCATGGTGGTTGAGAGCATTATAATTTGTCCTGCTTCATATAATTGTCTCAAGGATTCCTAGTTATTGTTAACCCCCTTGCACCTGCAGATGTGAATGCCAAATATAGACGAGGTTTAGAATGGTAAAAGTCATGGCTATAAAAAGCAAATCAAAAAATTAGGATACCTAACAGTCCATCATATTTATTTAGTTAGCAATGACTGTGATGAATCTAATAGTGATGACGCTTAGAACATTGTCTCCTTCAATCAGCTGTTACTGATTCTTTATCCTGTGTTATTGCAATTCTACGTGAATATATAATAAGTGCTTCTTCCAAAGCTCAGGGTTTGCACATTTAAGACATCAGCTTGATTAGTAACACTACAGTTAACAGCTACCTGTCCAACATTGGCTTGTTTGCATTCTACAGTTAGCGTGCAAATAGGTTTCCTTTGTTTTAGATGTCAAATTCTATCTTATTGCCTACGTTGTTTACTTCAATTGCTTTCTTACCAAGCTCCAGAAGACAAAAAGTATTATTTTTCAAGCTCTGTGTCTGAATCCATATTTTGCACACCTCTGATTGTGGAAAGATGACACTGGCAGCTCTTGACTGGATTTAAGGATAGACAGTATTCTATTGCTATAAAATGCAGTGTATGAGAAATGATTTAAGACATCATGTTTCATCATAGAGAATTCATTAATTTAAGTGTTGTCTCTTCTCTTGTTGGTTGCCACGATAGCCATGTCGAAAAATCTGGGCCTAGGTTAACAGGACAACTAGCACAACTTTGCTGCCTGCATCTGGTGCATTGTAACATTCTATTTAAATCTTTGCAGGGACAAGAACTTCAGGTGGCGGAAAGCCTCTTCACTGGACTTCCTGCCTGAAAATAGCTGAGGACTTGGCAACTGGGCTCCTCTATATACACCAGAACCCTGGCTTAACCCACGGAAATTTGAAATCCTCCAATGTTCTTTTAGGCCCTGAATTTGAGTCCTGCCTAACAGATTATGGCCTGACCACATTCCGAGATCCAGACTCACTGGATGAACCGAGTGCTACATCTCTCTTCTACCGAGCCCCTGAAAGCCGTGACACGCGAAAACCACCCACTCAACAATCTGATGTCTATAGCTTTGGTGTGCTCCTTTTGGAACTTCTTACTGGAAAAACTCCATTCCAAGATCTTGTTCAGGAACATGGCTCAGATATTCCTCGGTGGGTGAGGTCAGTACGTGAAGAAGAGACAGAGTCAGGTGATGAGCCTGCCTCAAGCAATGAGGCTGCTGAAGAGAAACTTCAGGCCCTTGTAAACATTGCTATGGCTTGTGTCTCACTCACACTGGATAACCGGCCCTCAATGAGGGAAGTTCTGAAGATGATAAGAGATGCAAGGGCGGAGGCACAAGTTTCATCCAATAGTAGTGACCATTCTCCTGGACGATGGTCGGATACGATCCAGAGCTTGCCTAGAGAAGAGCATTCCAGCATTTGAGTTGGTACTTTAGGCGGCTTTCATAAATGTATTCTGCTTTCTTTTTGACCCATTTTCTCTCAAGTATTCAAAATTTGATTTTTCAACAAGGCCTTGTAGAGTTCATTGATGTGTAAAGTTTTTCACCTTTTCTCCTCCTAAATTTCCATATTTTCCTTTTCAATTTCCAGTTCCATGGTTGATTCAGATTGACAGGAGTTTTTAGTATGTATGGCTTGAAATTTTTTTGAAGGGCGTTAAAGGTTGACTACGGAGAAGGGTGAAAATTACCAATACGGCGGTGCATCTGCTTGAGCTTGCGGATAGCCTAAAAGAATGGAAGTAGCCTAATGCAAAAACAAATGACATTTGTTCAAGCCTGTCATCGTCCAGAGCTTGTGCCATGTTATGGACACACAACCTCATCATTCGAAATAATCACCATTTGATTTAATTTTATCGCTGCGCTCTCTGGTCAACTGACTGAAGGTTTACTTTTGCCTGCTAGTCAATTCACTTTAATAGTAAAGTGTTGTAATAAAAGACGTACGTACAACCTGAGCTCAACTATACGGGTTTTTAACTTCATAATTTATGTACATTAGCTTTTCATAATTTGGTTGGTTTAGATAAGTAAAGCAGGTCCATGAAACCTAAAAGCAAAGGATTTTTCAAATAATGACTGATGAAGAGTTTTCCAATTGAGAGGTTGAGTACCCACAAAATAAAGGGAAGACTATAAGGTGTTAGGTTGCAACTTAGCATGAACACTCTCATACTTAAGTCAGAGAAGAAGAGTAGAGAAAAGAGTGATAGCTTCAAGAAGATGAGATTACTCCAAAGTTATGAGGGCATGAAGTATTTGTAAGTCTCTTACAGGGTTTCTATTGGTTGATGTGTGTGGAGACTACTTAAGTTGGCCAGTCAGATTAGTACCCTTTAGAGGATTGCATGGCTTGGTCTCCTAGCAGATATTGATAGTGATGAGAGTAGTCGTGGAATGCTCTTGTATGTTGCGCCTGTAGAGATTGAAGGCATTCATCCGATTGTACAGGTGTTAGAGTGATATTGGTGATGATTTGTGTCTCATGACCTAGATACTGATGATGATGTGTGTCTAATGACATGGAGTGTAACAGACAGAGAGTGGAACTTACCTATTTTTGTTGTCAAGTCACACATGAAGTTGCCTAGAGCCTAGAAGGCTCTTGGTTGATGAATTGAAAAGGGATGTCAAGCTTAAATGGGATGTGGGCCTTGGACCCATATCATGTTGGGGAAAAGCTCTCTACAAGACTTAAACTTTTCTAGATTTTTTCAATTAGGGTCTATACTTTCTTAAGTTTTCATTTAATGACTTTGCCTTTTATTTCCATTTCAATTAAGGGATTTATTTATTTATTTTACTAAAAAAGAGTTTTACTGTTAAAGATGACTATTAATTTAACAATATACATTTTCTTAAAACAATAAGAAAATATAGAATATGCATATATTGGTCTAAACCCCCTTTCCCTTAATTGTGAAAACCCTAAATTAAAGAAGGAAAGCCCGTATAGGTTAACACTAATTTTGCACCAAAACACCAAATTGATTAACTTTCTCTAGCCCCATTTCAATCTTTTTGCCTTGCTAAGTGGCATTTGATCAGACGATGCTTCCCCTTTAAAAAGAAATCAGTCGTCCTTGTCCTGACTCCACAAATATTGGTATGAAAATTCTCTTTTGTCCACACTTCACCCATCAGGTAGTGGTGCACTTTTTAGTTCGTAATTTGTGTGAGGGATATGTTTTGCCACTATTGTAAGCTAGCTGCAATGTAGACAACATGGATAGATTTGAACCTTGACCGAAGATTTTTGTCTTATGGTTGTTTTGAAGTAAGAAATATATTGAATTCTTTTTTTGTTTGTGTGGCCAGCTAGTTAGCAAAATTTCTTTGATTGAATTTGTCATGGCAAGCTGGTGGCTATGGTATATTCCATTGGATTAATTTGCTTATATGTGAGAGGTCACTCCAAATAATTCCTGGTTTGTTAGGGAAGGTGAGCAATATGGAGTAAGACACGGGACAGTGGAAGGAGGAATTGGTTTGCTTGCGAATTATTGTTGCCTCCATATGTTTCATGCTAATGATGACATTAGTTATAAAAGGATGAAGTTGAAATGCTTTAATGTTAAGAATATAAAGGATAAAAAAGTTGGCTTTATCTAAATTATAGTTGGTTGAGAAATGTTATTGTAGTTATCAACAACAGTTGATAAATTTTAGTCTTCACTAACACTTTGTTAAGTCATTGAATTGGTCATATTGCTATGTAATATAATGTTATGGTTATGTAATTAGCCCTGCCGTGGCTATGTACATCTAATATGAACTGCTAATGTTATGTTATTTACACAAATAATGATATGCAACTTGAGTTCCAATTTAGATGAAGTTAAAATCTCATAATGTATAATATGTTAAAATTTAGCTAAACAAATTGTTAACATTTTTTTTTTTTTGGAGCCTTGTAATGTCTCATTCCCATAACACAAGGTCCCTAACAAATAAAAAGAGTGAATTATTAATAATTGATAAAAAAAAACTTAGTCACAAATTGTATATATTTGATATTAACAAAATCTAAGGTCTTTAAGGTCAATTTAGTCCAACAAGACAAAATTTGATAAAGATATCAGAAGGAACAAAAAATTGTAACTATGTTTCAGCAACAAAAATAGGCTCCAACTATTGATGTCAATATTCATATGCTTCTTCCAAAATTCTCATGTGCTCACTTCTTTTTTCCTACTTTCCTTTTAGTGTCAAGTTTCTTCCTATTTCCCTTGGTTTGACTACGAAAATCAATGATATTCAAATTGTCAATCCAACTTCCATAAAAACAAATTCAAAGGGTTAATCCAGATTTCAATTTCAAACATTGAAATAACCTATAATTGTTGGGGTGTTATCGCATTATAACTACTCTTGGTTTTAGGTCTATTTGATTGGTTTGAAGTGGTTGTCACATCCCTCCCTCCACTATGTTTGAGCTATCCACTAGCATAACTTTCTTGTGTCATGGGAACATTATCACTTTTCTTGTACCCACGTCCAAATTTCTTCTTTATTTTACTAGGGAAAATGCATGTCATGTCTTAATCCTTTTACCTTGCATGGAAAAATTAGTGTTCCAATGCAATAATGCAAAAGATTACAACCAATTCATTTACTTTAAGAATAAACATCAACATTTACAATTTGGGTAGCATTTGTAGATATGGATTTACTTAGAATGCTCGACTTAGCATTGGTTACATTGAACCTTGTTAAATCTTTCTCTTGGTCTACAAAATCTTTCATTTCATAAGTAATAATAATATATCTCAAAAGGAAAAACATGAAATGTTAAATGCACATTGTATCTCACATTCTTGTTGTGATTAGGTGAGAGAGTTCTCGTTCTTGTTTCCCTTTGTTTTTCTGCCTCAGCATTATTAGTAGGGGCATCACTTTTTTTCTCTTTTACCCTGATACATAAATGTTCACTTTAGTTATGTAACCATAAATCAATAGTGCAATTATTATGTATATACACTTATAGTTTATAAAATAGGAGGATATACTGATTCTTAACCACCTAGATGGACACAATGATCATCGTCAAAATGCTTATCATTGCCTCTTTGATTGGTAGGTTTAATAATGCCTTTATTTATTAGCAAGTTGTTTAGTTTGTTGACTTGATTCTTCTATGGACAAATCCTCTTATTATGTTGTTGCTTCTTGCACAACTAACATGTCATTTTCATACCCACTCTTGTCATGTTTGTTGAGGTTGTCCTTAACTATTCCAATTCCTTTCTCCTCCAATTTATTTTTGGTTTATCAACTACCTTTCTATAAGGTTAAAACAATATAGTCTCTTTCCTTGTTACTAGCCATAATGTTTCCTAGCTCATTGGTTGCATCACGTATCCATATATCTTTAAATATGTGTCCTCCTTGTACCAATGGGAAATGTAGCCATTAGGATCATCACCTTTATGATCTATGGTACAAAGGGTATCTGTATAGGGAATGCTAGATGAGGTCTATGCTCCACATGTATAAGTTCTTGCATCTAACTTCATAATATGTCTATCCTTTTAATGCTTGACTTCATAACCCTCACTCTCATTCCACTCAAGCTCACAATAATGACTCACGTTGATGTTGTCATTAAGCTGTCTTCTAATTTTAAGACCACAGTCACAAGACCACTTGCCTACTAAATCCTTTTTTTTTTTTTTTTTTAATTTCAATTTTCTTATTACTTAAATGCAAATGTTCTTCAGCATGGAAATAATATATTTGGCCCTAGTAAACATAATTTTTCCATTGAATGCTTTGTGTAAATTGTTATCAACTATATCACTTTTTATATTGAGATTAAAGAAAGCCTTTCACAATTTTTCTTTTCCAGTTCAACATAACATCATGTGTAACTAGGTTCTCTTTCTTTAACTTTGCTTGCTTTGCATTGAATTCAACTTCATTTATGTCCTTCATAACACTTCGAAACATTATATGTAGTCTTAACCCATTGTGCTTCTTTCTCCAATTAGCAAATATATGTCTCCCACAACACCTTTATTTAGCATTAGGGAGTTACTAAGTATTGCATTTAGTAAACCATGAATGGAAAAAGAAAATTAAACAAATTAGAAAACCAATATGAATTATGTTAAGTTGAGACAAGATGGAAAATTTTTAAATTTATTAATTCCTTTTATTGATTTGTCATTACTATCCACGTATATACATTAATGATGCCCAAATATGATTTTAATAACTTGAATAACCAACTCCATGTGTCTGTATTTTTAGTTGTAACAATAACTCATGAAATTGGGAACATTTAATTATTCTCATCCTACCAATTGCAGTTATAATCTCTCCCTTAACCACACCTTTGTGCTTGGTTATAATCCCACTATTATGCTTGGATTACTCCTCTTAAATTCAGCTTTGTAATCTTGTAGTTTGGCATATTCTTTTTTGGCATCTCCTTATACATTTTGCATAACTATATTTCTTGCCTTGTGTACCTTGGAAAACTTGCGTCTCATTATAATTGTAGTGATGCATGTTAATCAATGTCTTTGCCTAAGCACAGTTTAGCTCTTTGACAAATCAAGTAGCTATCTTCCAAGGATATGATGACTTTTTACACTTTGCCCTCACAAATTGGTTTTTGTTCTTTATGTATTTAAACTTAATCCTCTCCTTTCATGAATAGTTCAAAAGAACCTCTTTAAATTACTTTAATCTTCAAAAAGCATTGAAACTTCAAACTAATGCTTTATTGTCATGTGTTATGTACTAGATACTTTCTTCTTCTCCTTATTGCATAATCATTGTCATCATTAATGCTAAATTCAAAACTTGCATTGTCTGAAGTGTTTGGATAATTTGTTTCATATCCATCTGCCTTAGTTGCATCTTTTTCCTTATATGCATCAGGATCTTAGCCATCATCTATCTTTTCTTGAGAATTTTCATTACCTTTACACCTTTGGCTCTTAAATCTAACATCAAGCATATCTAAATCAACCTCACTAAAATTTTCCATGTTAAATCTAATAAAATCTTTTTTAGCTTTCTTTAACTCTAAGTCATCATCATTAGTTAGCATGCCTACTTTAAGTTTGCTTCTTGCATGCTCATTATTATCTAGATCATAACTTTCTATGTTCCTATTAGTTTCCATATCATTCATGCCAATTACTCTTGCTTTAACAAAACTATCCAAATCAATGCTACTTAACACATCATCATTATTATAATCAATGTCATTTAATGGAGTGAATGGTCTCTCTCCTCACTGCTTTCCCTTGTTTTGTCTTTTAGTTCCAATATTTACATTTTTTTTAATACTTCACTACCCTTAGCACCTATAATTTCCTTATTTACTTGCTGATGCTACCTTTCATTTTTTTTTCTCCCTTTATTCCTTTATTTGTTTTTCTCTATTCTCCACCACCCTCATTACCTATACTTTTGTCATCTACCTCCCTTTGTTGCCTTTAATTTTTTTTCTCCCTCTTTTTCCCATATCTACATTATTGTGAGCTCTTCTACCCTTACCATACACACTTTCGCCATCTATCACCATCACTTGATCTTCATCTTCACCAAGATGCATAACATAAACATCAACTTACTTATGCTTTAAGAAAAGGTCAACTAATTCCCTAATCAATGTATCATTATTTATAATTTCTTTTAATCCCTTATTTAATATAAGGACCCAATAATAGATTTTCATAAAACTATGATAACCTAAGTCTTTTAATAATATACATTGGATATCCTAATAATAAAATCTAACAATTTTAATATCCCACCTTTGAACATTGTCACCTTCATATTGTGTGCAAGATTCATTCTTTAAAACTTCACTATGGTATATAAAATTCTTCCATTATATTCACTCATTCTTTGATAAAAAAATGATAGTAAATAATATGTTTTAGATAGGTTTAATAAAGATATAAAAACATGACTCCACAAGCCACTAGCATATATGACAACAATAGTAGTGGCAAGTAATTTTTTTTTTTTTCTTATAAGTAATAAGCATGTGGTCCTTCAATCTTAGCTATTGTAACATTTTGTTTAGCAAAAGAGTAACAAAGATACTAAAGTTAACACATGGAGTCCACAAGAAATGAATAAACAAGTAACAAATACTTAAAAAATTGTTATAAATAACATAGAAACAAACATAAGACAATTATAGCAAGTTATATGTAACCTTTGTAACAAGACCCATAAACCATAACACACTCAATAAAGGTAACAATCACAAAAAAAAAAAAAAAAATTAAATTGATTAGCCTCTTCAATGACAAACTAGATGCATAATGATTGGACCATTACCAAAAACAAGAAAGGAAAGATGCATGACAAAAAATGGAGAAAAGGTTGATTTTTCTTTTGGATATTCAAATCAATTTTTATGGGGTAAGGGCAAGAATATGATATTTCTTTGAGAGAGGGAGCATTATTTGATTGATTGTTGCCTAGAGAGGGAAAAAAGATTGAAGGGGGGTTAGAGAAAGTTAATTGATTTGGTGTTTTGGTTCAAAATTAGGGTTAGCTTATTAGGAATTTCCTTCTTTAATTTGGGTTTTCACAATAAAAAGAGGGGGTTCATACTAATATAGACACATTTTGTATCTGCTTTTTTATTTTTATTTTTATAAAATGTGTATCATTAGGTTAGTATACATATTTACTAGTCAAACTCTTTTCTATCAAAAAAAAAAAATCTTAATTAAAATGAAAATAAAAGGTATAATCCTTAAATGAAAACTTAAAAAGTTATAGTCTTAATTGAAAAAATCTAGAAAGGTTTAAGCCTTGTAGAGAGCTATCCTATGTTATAATGTCCTAATTACTTGGCACCCCTTTAAGCCTTGGCTTTACAAGAAAGCTAAGGCTACATGTCATTTGCCAATTTGGTGTTTGTTTGAAAAAATTTCAGCCAATTCATTTGCTCCCTTTCTCGCGATGTCATTACTTGGTATCTATGTCATTTGAAACCTTTAAGCGACTCATTTTGAGTTGTCACCCCTTTAACATGTGCACAAGACTTCTCTATTTAAAAGGCATGCACATTCTCACTTTTTCATCCTAAAAAATTTCTAAACCTTCTTTCACTTCAATTATCTCTTGTTTTATCCTTTATTATCTCTTTGCTTCATTTTATTGTAGCTATGTCAAGTACTTAAAGCAATTTTGAGGAGAGGGAAGAGGCTCAAATGTAAGTGGTTCTCATTAAGAATGTTGATAAGGTATGAGGTCCCTTGAATTGAGTGATGTCTGAGGAAGCAAGGTCCCAACATGAATCTATAAACCTTATGGAGGTGTTAAAGTCCAAGGATGGTAAGGATCAAGTGTTTATGCCCCTTTATAGCTTGTTATGCTATGATGTAAAGAAGAAGAAAGATCATTCCCCATGAGATTTTTTTCTTTTACTGCAACTATCTAGACTAGATCAACCTTAAGAGGAATATTATTATTTGCCCTCATGAAGACAAGAGGGCATGTTTGGCTATTCTATGCTACATTGTTGTTTTTGTTACTTTATTAGAGATGAGGCTTTCTTTACTTGTTCTTGAAGTTTTTTAGAAGTATCTATAATATCAAAAAATTACCTTAGGCCAATTGCTTAATAGTTAGAGCAATTTATCCCTCATAAAAAGTTCTTATGCTTCCTATCACCCACATATCTTGCTTCACATGTATGACCTTAAGGGCTTTAGAAAAGATGTAGTGGGTTTATCCAATGCCTTTCTTCATGCTAAGGAATGGATCAAAGTTAAGGAAAGTAAGAAAAATGTGGAGTATCAAACTCAGTTTATCTACATCAATGACCTAGGCAACATCTTTTATCTACTAATTTGGAACAAGGAAGCTAAGCTTAATGATCATCCTACCCTTGATGCCTTAGAGCATAATGTTATGAAGTGCCTTTAAGAGATAGATATCTACAAGACATTCGTGGAAGTTTTGAGTCCAATTCCTAAGGGTCACTTTAGCTAAGAGGTGTATTTGGGTGATCAAATTGTCTTTGGATCCTAAGTTCTTGTTAAAGAAGGTTTGGCCTTTATGAGTGCCTTTAATCCCAATTTGTCTACCTCTTATGTTGTTTTATAAACTCATCCTTCCATTAGGATTCTTCTTGAAAAGGTAAGAGGGCTACTATTGAAATAGAGGCTTTCCATTAAAAGACACATCAAACTTCCATGTCAAATGACAACAAGTAATTAAGTGACTTATTCATTCATAAGTGTATAGATAAGGTTATTGTAAAGATGAAGAAGGGTAGGAGGAGCTAGTGACAATGGTGAGTATGTGGAAATAAAAGGCTATTAAAATGGAGACAAGAGCAAAGGAGTTGGAAAAGGAGTTGTGGGTTACTTGATAGAGATTGTCTACGAGCTTATAGGCCACAAATTGAGAGAATGTACAGGTGCTTGTTAAAGCTCTACCTTAAGCTATTGGTAAGATTTTTGATACTTGATGAGAGAAGGTTTTTATGATGCATCCTAAGTGGGACATGGCCGATCAATAAGAGGGTAACGTGATTGACTTCACCCTATAGGTTGACATTGCAAGTAATTTTAAGGTGCCCTAAAATAAGTTTTCTTTGTATTTTTCCTTTTTTTTATAAGCCTTTTTGTTTGTCATACCCCTCATGTAATTTTGAAAATGGCTATATATATATATATATAAAATTTATTTTGAGCTTGGGAGTTGTTTTTTCTTAGTACCCTTTGATTGTGTGTTATAAAGGCATGTCATTTCATGTTTTTAAGTATATTCTAAAGCATTGCACTCATTTTTTGTTGTTGTAATCATTCTTGTCATTTACTAATTTTTGGGCCAATTGCCATACTACTTTAATGTTTTATTATAACCATATTTACATTCATTGGCAACTGCCATTTGTTATACTCTCATTAGTTGCAAGATTTTATATAAGGGCAAAAGCCATTGACAACCTAGAACTCCTTATTTATGCTAATCTTTGAGAGCATTTACGTCCTTCCTTACAAGGTTTTCTAATTCATTATGACTTTAAAACTTTATCAAACAATTTATATGTATAATAGTTCTTTGTTGAGATCATCCTTCTTCTCACCATAGCTAAAGTCTTTTAGAATATAGGAGGGATAACCCCAATATTGTAAATTGCATAATATTCACAATTATGTTTGTTACAACTTTGCTTATACAACTTTACAAAGTTCATTGGATAGATATTTTGTAAGGTGCCTTCATTTACTTCTTAAGAAGATTATATTAGTCACTCCTTATTTTAGTGAGAAAGCTTGTATTTACCCCTAAGCTATATTACCTTGTATATAGAGCATTTAAATGCTAGATTGACCCTTACTTTACATCATGCAATACAAGAATTTTTTGGGTCATTAAGAATAATTCCTTGCTAGTTGGTTCCTAACTCTTTACACCTTATGACAAGCTTATTGGTATTAGGTATAAGATGTCCTGTTGTCATTCTTGTGACCATGTTGGCTAATCTTTATAAGATAGTTAGCATTACTTATGAAGGAGACCAACGATAATTTTGGTTAAAGATTTAGAGAAAAAGTTAGGTGAGGATAGGACATTTCAATGGTGCTTGGAAGATGACTTTACTAAGTAAGATTCTGAGACTAAGGCTAAGTCGGTTCATCTTAGGGCTAGCTTGAAGGCTACTGGCAATCATGAAAAGGAATTGCTACATAGGCTAGATCAAGCACAAGGTGGTTTTATCTCTATTGAGGAGATTGATATGAGGGTTGTAATATTGGGCAACTTTTGGTATCATTAATTCTATAAGGACTTGTAAAAATGTTTTCAAATTACAAAGGATAACAGGTTGCCACTTCTTTACCTTAAGTATTCCCTTTCTAAAATGGATGTCCTTTTGTCTAATTATCAAGGTATTGTGGCTTGTCCTTCCAACCCTATCCTTTCTAAGAAGGAACCTCTGTCTTCTTGAGTTGCAACTTGTCTGTCCTTTTATCTATGCTACTTATTTTTGTTCTCTTGTTTCTTTAGGTACTTTTATACTTTTGTACTCTTGCATTTTGTACTGTTATCTCTAATTAAGGTGATCTCATTCAAATAAGATCAACTTTTCATATCTTTTATTGGTTTTTGTGTTATTGTAGTTTTTAATACTATGCTCTTAATGTCATATTGTAAACATTCCTCCTTAATTGTCTTGGGAAGTTGTGCTACTTTTAATGTAAGTTACTTAAGAGGGTTTAAGTCCTTATTCTTCTCTCCAAAAACTTTCTTTGAGGTTTTTCTTGTTCCTTTTTCCTTAAAAAACATTATGATTTTTCCTTGCCACTTATTATGCTTTCCTTTTTCAAGAACATAGTGTTTGTTCATTGTAAAGTCATTCTCTATTTTCACTTATAAAGAAGGTAACGTGTTTCTTGACATTATGGTTGCTAACATGGCTTATGACTTAATGCTTGTGAGATTTCTAAACAACCATATGTTAGGCAACATGTTGACTCTCCTTGCCTAAGTTCATTTGCCAACAATAATGCCTAAGGTCAAACATTCACAACCTTCTTTATTTAAATTATAGGCCTTAAAGCAATCGTAATGTCAAGAAAAGTTAATTATTAAGTCATGAATTCTAGAGTTAAGTTCTTGTGTTTATCTTATCTTTCTTTTGGAACTAAATGGCCTTGAAAAGCTACACCCTATGATATTTGATGAATAAATAAAATGAGATTTTCATTCCATCTCATTACAAACTATTTTTCTTTTCTTTTATGCATTTAATCATCAACTACAAAATGCAAGTCAAAGGTTTGCTTCTTATTCTTATTTGCATTGCATTTTTCATCTACTTTCAATTTATGCATTATTATGACTTGTACTTTTTTTCCTTTTTCTTTTTATTTTTGTTTTCACTTTTCTTTGAACACTTATGGCCTTAAACCATTTTTGTCATAGGTCATAGCTTGTTTGTACATTACTTTCTACACACTCAATATATGGGTTCCTTGTGCTTTTTGTTTCAACACTTAGGCTCTTGATTGTACTTTCCCTGTATATTAAAACTCAAGGTGTGCATCATGTTTATTTTTGCATGACAATATAGATTTTCTTTTTTAGCTTTCCATACTTTAAGCCATAAGGCTTGTTCCTTTCTGCATTATTTACGACTTGTTTAAGAATGTAATGCTTGGGTGGAGCATGGGTTACATTATTTTAGTTTGCACTTATTTTGTCTTTTAAAGTTGTATGTGTTAACTGCTTTTTCATATTTGTTACTTTAAGGGCTCATGCAAGTTACTTGTGTTGTGAAACATTTACTAGAATAGATTATTAGTAGGGGCTCAACCTCAAACCATGTCTTAATTTTTGTACTTTGAGGGCATGTGCTAGCTACAAAGCATTAAGTCAATGGACTTATTTGTAGGCATTAGTGATGAACAATTTTTTTGTCTCAATGCTCCAAGGGCTTGTGTAGGTTCCATAAACCACAAAGAGTTGATTTGTAGGGTTTATCAATAAGGATCAATCTAACCATATTTAAGTTTTAATACATTGAGGACTTATGTAAGTCCTTTAGATCATAAAGCGTTAACTTGAATGACTTATTAGTGGGCCCTAACCTCTAACCATCTTTTGGTTTTAATACTCTGAAGGCCTATTTAAGTCCCTTCGGTCACAAAGTGTAAACTTAAAGGGCTTATTATTATAGCTTAGTGTTTAATCATTCTTTTGTCTTTATATTTTGAGGGGTCATTCATGTCCTTTAGGTTATAAAGCATTGATTCAAAGGACTTATTAGTAGGAACTAGATTTTAGCCATTTTATGGTTTTAGTAATCTAAGGACTTATGCTTGTCCATTAGGTTGTAAAGCGTTGACTTAAAAAGTTTATTAGTAGGGAGTTAACCTAAAATGTTTTTAGTTTTAATAGTTTGTTAGGCAAACAATGGTAAGGTACATTTTTTGTTGATTAAAAGAAAATAAAATATATAAGGTTATTAAAAATAAAATTTCAAACTGGGTAAGTTTTATACCCTTAAGATTGGGAATCCATCTTTTTTAAGCTTGTAGCTTTCGAGTTGGATGCTTTCTTCCACCTATACTAACTCTGCCAATTAGGCATTGACTTGCTTGTTCCCTCATTGCTCTTACTTGGTTCCCACTTTTGTAAGATGAAGTTGTTTTTGTTGAATAAGTGTTCCTTGACACACTTGTTGTGGTATCGAGCTATCTTTTGTTAAGAAGCTGTAATATTCACAAAGGCTTGTTTCCTAAGATCCTTTAAGAGATCAAGATTGGTCTATAACTCCTTACTATTGACATTTTTTGAAAGTTATTAAAGCAATAGCTTGGCTCCACTAATATCATAAGCACCATTGCTTCTAATCTAAATGCCAAGGTGAAAAGTGTTTCACTTATGGTTCTCAAAGTGGTGCAGTATACTTGCTGAACACTAACTTGTATGCTCACTAAATGATAGATTTATTCATAACCATCACTTGGTTATTAGTCTATGAGTGTTTAACAACTACAAATTTCAAATGGATGCATAGTTCATTACAAAAATTCCTGAAATTGTCATTGTCAAATTACTTTTCATTGTATATGATGAAGACTTAAGGGATTTTGAATCTACATATGATGAACTTCCAAACAAATTTTCTCATATTTGCCTCAGTTATGGTTGATAATAGCTTAGCTTCTACCTATTTGGTGAAGTAGTTAATTTTTACCACTATAATTTTTTTTTCACTAGTAGCTTTAGGAAGAGGACCCACCAAATTTAGTCATTTTTATATGAATGGCTAGGGTGCTAATATGAGACTTAGTTAAATGGTTTCTAATTAAATTAAATTTGCAAAATAAGAGTAATTTGTCACATTTTCTCACAAGCACCAAAGAGTCTTTTTTCATTGTAGGCTGATAAAAACTTTACTTTAGAGGTTTTAAGGCCTTAACTTATCTTTTAACATAATTGTCATATATTCCTTCATCTATCTCTTTAAGCAAAGAATTTCTCTCCTCCCTTATGATGCACCTTAGTAGCAAGACGCTAAAGGATCTTTTGTATGATTTTGCTTCCAAGAAGGTTTATTTAGACACTTTGCATTAAATGCACCTTGCCTCTTGCTTATCTTCTAGTAGTTATGCAATTTCATGATACTTGATGATTTAGTACATCTAAGATGGACCAAGTTACATCATTACTACTTCAATTGCTTTTGCTTTGTAGCTTAGCTACTTCAAGGTTTGAATTTTGACATTTTTTTCTACTTTTAAGTTCCAAGATTGTTAATACTTCAATAACACATTTGCTTATATGTCTTTTGCTCTTGAAATTTTGATGAACTCAAGCCGTACATTTGCCTTTTCAAGGTTGGCCTACTTGCCTTTAACTTTTTGAAGATATTTGGTTATAGTTTTTTCCTTTACCTTGAATTCACCTAGCACTTGACCCATAACAAGCTATAAGTCACTAAATATTTTGAAATTATTTATCTTCAAAGCCTTTACTATTTACATGTTAGTTATAAGTGTTTTATACTTTGCCTTATTATTGGGTGCTAGAAACTTGAAATTTAATGCATACTTTAGATCACACTTTCTAGTCCTTATAAGACAATACTAGCCTCACTTCCTTTTTTATTGCATGATTCATTGACAAGCATTAACCATTTTATAACCTACTAGTTAGTGGCTTCACCTACTTTAAATTTGGTACACTTATTGATGAAGTTAATCAAGGCTTTGCTTTTTAAGGATGGAATTACAAGTCAAATTCTCTGAATTTCGTTAACCATTATAGTAGTCTTCCTATAACATTTGGCTTTTAGAGAACTAGTCTCAATGGTTGGTCTATGAGGATGATAATTTGTGAGCTTATATGTTGGGTGCTTGAGTTCATAGACTGAGGTGATTAGAGCCTATGACATCTCATAAATGCTAGGATACCTCATTTTAGCACCTTTAATGACCTTACTAACGTAATACATTAGCCTTAGAAGCAAACCCTCTTATTGGACTAGGATGAAGTTGACTATTGATAAGCTTATCCCAAGGTATATGAGCAATCATTCACCTAAGAATGACTTAAGTGGGAGTGAGGCCTAAGTACCTTTTTAACTCATTAAAAGCTTTTTGTAATACTCCTTCCAGGTGAATTTTAATCCCTTTTTTAAGACCTAGAAAAATATCAATTGATAATACCTAGACATGGTTATAAATAAGTTGACATGGGCCAACATGTCTATGAGTTTTTACACTTCTTTGATGCTCATCAAGAGTGAAAAATTTATGATCACCTTAAATTTCTTTGGATTCATATCAATTCCTTAATTTCATATGAGAAAACTTAGGAATTCACCATATTGCACCCCAAAGTTGTTAAAGGTTTCTTATAAATTTGCTACATGGTTAGAGGAAGTTCTACTTTTGATAGGTAAATCATTTATGCACACTTTTATAATTTTTTGAAATTGTGATTTAAATATGTTATTGGCCAAGTGTTGGTAGGTGGCATATGAATTTGTTAAGCCAAAAGGCATCACTTTGTGGTAGTATGGCCCTCCTTGCGTGACCAATGACATTTCCTTTTAGGTAAGCTCATACATAGGAATTTGATTGTATCCAAAGAAGGAATGTGTGAAGGTTAGTAGCTTATGCCTTAAGGTACCTCTAACAAGTTTATTAATATGAGTCAAATGATAGCTATCTTTTGGGCACACTTTTTTTAAGTTAGTAGAGTTGACATACATTCTCCATTTGTTGTTCTATTTCTTCACTAAGACCACATTGGCTAACTAATTAAGATAGTTGACCTCCCTTATAAAGCTAGCTAAAAGCAATTTATAAACCTCATGCTAGATTATGGACTAGGTTAATGATAAGCTTATACGCACTAACCTTAGGATCTATTCTAGAATGTTTATTAGGATTCATATAGAGATAGATGCATGTGTTGGTCCTAGAAATATCCAAGAGGAGGGGTGAATTGGTTTGACAAAAGACATGTTCCTATAAGCATATAATAGGGAAAAAAAAATAATTTTAATCAATAAAAATTTAATATGGTATGTTAATGAATTAATGTAATTGTAATAATATTAATATTAACTAGAAATAAGAAAATAAATTAAACAAATTTAATTTGTAAGACTGATAACTAACTTATGTAATAAAAATAATTAAAAATGTACTTTGGTAAACAAAGCTTGTTGAATGTGTGTGCTTATACAATAAAAATAGTTAGGGGGAAGGAAAGTATAACATAATGATTTATAGAGATTTGACATACTTATTCCTACATCTTTTCTCTAAGACTATTATCTTAGAAATTTCAAATCCATTATTAAACTCCCTAAAGGTAAGGAAACCAATTATAACACCAATATGATACTTGATCATAACTACCTAAATGTCTATGACCTTGGTACAACATACACAAATGTGTTTCTTAAATTCTTAATTTTTCAATTTTACAACCTCAAAATGCTAACAAAATTTTTTTTAGAATTTTACTCAATCTAAACAATTTTTCTCTCTTGCACAGTTTTGCAAACCAACTTAAGATAAGCTCCTTGGTGTGTGTTGATTGTTCTTTTGGTGTAAATGTGTTTATATGAGACAAAAGAAAGTTGCTAAAAATTCAAAAATGATGTTTGTAAGTCCATAAAAAAGATAGTTGCCTTTGAAATATTTCCATGTTCAAAAATATGTCCATTGGTCCATCAAAAAAGCAATTCCTTTGAAAATTTTTCATGTAAAATATTCTATCTGTTGGTCCATCAAAAAGGTAGCTCCTTTGAAAAATTTCCATGTCAAAAATTTTATTTGTTTGGTAACTATAATAAATTGATAAAGATCTGTCAAATCAAGAAACAATTTGTCTATTAGGTAGTTGTAACAAATTGATGAGGGTCTATCTCTATAAGTTAGCAAATTGATTTTTCAAATTGATTTAAATTAAGATACTCTAGCTTTGTATACCCAAAAAATAATTCAAATAATGAGATCTCAAGGTTCTTACCAAGACATAAATTTTTTCTTTGATTTTCTAGATAGTTATGTAATCACTCAATTATATGGCATATCAAAATTAAATAGCACATATCTAACATTCTCTCCCTTTTTAATAATGGCAAAATAATTAACTTGATGGAAGATTTATAAGACCTTCCCCTCAAACCATGCACCAAAAAAACTAAGCCACACATAGTAAATTAAGAATTTATAGCATTAATCAATAAAGATATTTTTTATTTAAAGAAAAAACAACGATTGTGAACAACTTTTCCAATTATTAAAAGGGAAAGGCAACAAGCTATTTTAAAAGAAATAACAAGCTATCTAACAAATTGTCCAACAAATTGTCTTAAAAGAAATAACAAGTTGTCTTAAAGAAAAAAAAAAAAAAAAAAACTCTAGGCAAAGTTAAGTGCAGATCAAAGAGAAAGGGAAACAACACAACTTCTCCCCCTTTGACATCATCAAAAGGGAGGACTTGTATTTTTAAGCAAAGTAATGGGAAATTAATAATAAAATGCATCGATCAATGTAATTACTTAAAAATAAAAAGGGGAAATTTATTAGAGTTACTGCGATTGCATTTGTGTGATAAACAATATCTAATTGATACAAAAAAGAAAAAAAGACCACACTTAAGCTACAAAATAAATAAATAAATAAAAACACATTCTTTTATGCAAATACAAGAACCAAAATGTATGAATGAGAGTTTAGGTTGTGTTGACCACCCCCAAATGCTCTTTAATGCTTAAGAATCTAACCTCACTCAAGGGATTGGTAAAGATGTTTGCAAGTTGGTCATTTGTACCCATAAATTCAAAAACAACATCTCCCTTTAGCACATAATCTCCAATGATGAATGATGAATGAGGTTTTTAGTGAGGTTTCAGGCATTAATGTTGTCACATAAAATGGGAACTTTAGAAAAATCTAATTTGATTTTCTCAAGAGTTTGCTTGGTCTAAAGACATTATGAGTAACAATTGCTAGTGATAAGATATTTAACTTCAACCATAGAAAATGCTATGGAATTTTGCTTCTGATTGGACCAAAACATTAATGCACCACCTAAAAGTTGGCAAGCACCAGTGTTGCTTTTCCTATCAAGTTGATCGCTAGCCTAACAAAGTTTGAGTAACCCATACAGTTAAATGTCTTTCCTTTAGGCTACTAAAGGCCTAAGTTGGCAACAAAGCACCCTTTTTAATGTAACTAAATGTGACTTTTTAGGTGATGATTGAAAATGAACACATGAGTATACAACAAACATAATGTGAGGTTATTAATAGTAAGGTAAAGAAGCCTTCAAATCATACTTTAATATAGTTTCTCATCCACTTTCTTACCAATTTTATCCTCATCTAGCTTTGTGGATGTGGGCATAAGTGCACCACAAGGCTTTGAATCCTTCATTCCAAACTATTTCAATGTTTTACTCATGCATTTAATTTGGCTAATGAGAATTTCATTAATGTTTTGCTTGATTTATAGGCCAAGGAAGAAACTAAGTTCTCTTATCATACTCATTTTAAATTCTTTCTCCATTTGAAAAGCAAATTCTTTACATAGAGAATTGTTAGTAGTACTAAAAATAATATCATCAATATAAATTTATACAACTAAATCTTTATCTTTTATTATTGTGAATAATTTTATGTCTAGCTTACCTTTGATAAAATATTTTTTAATCAATAAGGAACTGAGTTACTCATGCCAGGCTCAAGAGGCTTGCCTTAATCTGATAAAGTTTTAGTGAATTTATACACATAAATAGGAAATTTAGTGTTTTCAAAACCTAGAAGATATTTAAGATATACTTCCTTAACTATAAAACCATTATGAAATGCACTCTTCACATCCATTTGATATAACATTCAATTCATGAAAGATGTATATGCTATCAAGATGTGAATGGCTTTTAATCAAGTCATAGGTGCAGAGGTTTCATCATAATCTATTCCCTCTTCTTGATTGTATCCTTTAGCCATTAATTTAGCTTTGTTTTAAACTATTTTCCCATTCTTATCTAGTTTGTTGCAAAACACC
This sequence comes from Rhizophora apiculata, assembly GCA_037832385.1. NCBI lineage: Eukaryota > Viridiplantae > Streptophyta > Magnoliopsida > Malpighiales > Rhizophoraceae > Rhizophora > Rhizophora apiculata. The sequence continues at coordinate 6,746,633 of CM075437.1, forward strand.
TACTTAATGCCTATGACAGAAAGTCTTGAGGCTTAAGGACTAAGGTTTATACTTCATTTCTCTCAAATTATTTTAACTCATCCTTTATGGCATATACCAAATGCTTATCACTCAAGGCTTTTTCTACATGTTTATGCTTTATTTGAGAAATGGGTACTAAGTTGGTGTTTAAATGCCTAAATGATGATCTAGTCCTATGACAATTAGAAACATTATCAATGATTTGATCTTGGAATGATTTATTGACATGGTTCCATTTTATTAGCATCTTGTGAACCATGTTTTGTAAGCTACCTGAATTTTTAAGGTTTGAATTGCTTGGCTGGGGTTGCTCGACTTCAGTGTTATTAACATTATTTTGAGTTGCTTTGCTCGATAAATTGGTTAAGATTTTTGCTACATTTTTTAAAGCATCTTCTTTTATTAGATTAAAATGGTTTGTTTCATCAAAATTAATATGCATAAACTCTTCTATTGCCAATGATCTTTTATTGAAAACTCTTTATACTTTACTTAAGGAAGAGTATCCTAAGAAGATACCTTCATCAACCTTTGAATCAAATTTTTAAAGATTGTCTTTGGTGTTCAAGATGAAGAATTTACATCCAAAACCTTGAAATAATTGATTTGCAACTTTTGGTCATTCCACAACTTGTAACAAGTCTTTTTAAGTAAGGGATTAATTAGAACTTGATTCAATACATAACACATCATGTGGATAACTTCAACCTAAAAATATTTAAGCAATCTAAACTCATTTAGCATTATCTGAGTTATCTCTTGTAAGGTTCTATTTTTATGTTTAGCCACCCCATTTTACTAAGGTGTTCTTGGGGCAAAAAAAAATTGTGAGAGACTTTTTTAGTATCACAAAATTTTTTGAAACCCTCATTCTCAAATTCTCCTTCACAGTCACTTTTAATTGAAGTGATGGAACATCCTTTGTCATTTTCCAATTGCTTGTAAGGTCTCTTAGATGTTTTTAATGCCTTGTCCTCATATGCAAGGAATAAGACCCATGCAAACTTAGGATAATCATTTATTAGGACAAAGACCTCGAAATAATTGATTTTTGGCTTTCTCTCTTTCCACAACTTGTAATAAGTCTTTTTGAGTATGGGATGTATTAGAACTTGATTTAATACATAACACATTATATGAAAAACTTTAGCCCAAAAATATTTAGGCAAGCTAAACTCATTTAGCATTATTTGAGTCATTTCTTGCAAGGTTCAAATTTTGTATTTAGCTACCCTATTTTGCTAAGGTGTTCTTGGGGCAAAAAAATTGTGAGAGATTCTTTGGGCATCATAAAATTTTTTAAAACCCTAATTCTCAAATTCTCCTCCATGGCCACTTTTAATTAAAGTGATGGAATATCCTTTTTCATTTTGCAATTGCTTGCAAAGTCTCTTAAATGCTTACAATGCCTCATCCTTATATGCAAGGAATAAGACCTATAAAAACCTAAGATAATCGTTTATTATGACAAGTGCATAATTGAGGAGATTAGTTTCTTTCAAAGAGCTAGCACTGCTTCCACCGCCTCCAATAGAAAAAGGGAATCTATCCATGGTAAAAAGCAACAGATCGAGGAAGTCAAGAAATGGAGCAAAGAAAATGGCTCCCCAAGTCAAGCCCCAGTCCCAAAGCATGTGAGTAATAAAAGTACAGTGATACTTAATACAATTATAAAATTGAATCAAAAACTTCTTCATTTTTTTCTTAGTGTGATGGAACTTTCTTTCTTTCATTTTGATAGGAAAGGTAAAGCGATTTCTTTTAAGAAAGCATTTAGTTCTTTTTTTCTTTCCTTATTTAAACCATCTTTTTCTAAAAGTGATTGTAGTACTTCTAGTTTTATACTATTTGGATTAGCTCTCTCATATTGTGAAATTTTGTCTAGTGGCATTCTATCACAGAATCCATTGATAGTTGCATAAATGACTACAATTTGTTTTTCAATTGGAAGTGGTGCATATTATGGTTGTTTGGGTACTTTTGTAAGCCTTGCACCTTTATTGAGTAATGCCTGAGTTGTAGCATCAAGGTTTGAGCCAAATTGAGCAAAGGTAGCCACTTCGCGATATTGTGCCAATTCTAGTTTTGAACTACCGCAAACTTTTTTCATAGTTTTCAACTAAGTGGCAGACCTGACACAACTAACACACCTAAAGTGGAGACACCATATGGACCAAAAAGGTTCATATGCAATAATTGAAGAGGTTTAGATGTAAACAATACCTTTTTATTCTTAAAATGACTTTTTACCTATTGGCCCATCTGACAAGTGTTGTAAAGTTTATCTTTCTCAAATTTTAACTTAGGTAGCCATTTCATAAGATTATGGTTGTTCATCTTGGAAAATAATTTCATACTTGCATGTCCTAAGCGCCTATGCCATATCCAAGACTATTCCTTTACAAAAGCTAATTGAAGCTAATTGCTATGAAAAAATTGACTAATGTTAAGTAAATTGAATTTAAGACCATAAACTAAAGAGACATTATCAATAGTAAGAGACCATCCCTTACTAATCTTTCTAATGCCAATTATCTTACTATTGACATTGTCTTTAAAAGTTACATTTTCTCCATTAATTACTTTGAGAAAAAGAAAATTTTCTACACTGTCAGTCATATGTCTAGAGCATCTAATATCCAAGTACCATTTGTTTTTCTTCATCCAATTTTTCAAACATACATGTATAAGTTTTATCTAATTTTAGGTACCTAAATTTGTTTGGGTCCTTTTAGTTAAGCTTTGGTACATTTTGCAATGTCATAAAAATTTATCATGCCATGAATGCTTTTTCTGATGTTACATGCTTGAATCATATGTCCAAAATCATCATAATAGTGCCATCTAATATGATATTTCTCATGTGAAAATGAACATGATGCATTAATGAAATTGTGTATGTGAGGTTGAAAGGAATAGGAAAAGGTGTTAATCATACCACTAGGTGCGTGGTGGCTATGCCAAAATGATTTTATAGTCAAACTATAATGTACTTTATGTTATTGTGATGCATGTCCATACATAATGCAGGATTTTTACTTCTAGGTGATAAGGATGCATGTGATTTTGTGGGGGTAGCTATAACTTAAACTTTATATGGATGACATGAGTGATTAAAGCCCAATTTAGATTTATCATTAATTGGTTTTTGAGAACAATGTAGTGAGTCAAGCTTTTCTTTCCCCTTAACAAACTCTAAAAAGGAAATTTTAAAGGTTTTCATTTTCCTTCTTTAGATAAAGATTTTCCTCATTAAGCTTATTTAATGTAATATCATGTGCTTTTTGCAAATACCCATTCTTTTGTATGAGTGATTCATTTTTGCTTTTTAGGATCTCATTTTCATGCATAATTACTTTATAGTAAGCATTGAGATCATAAATTTGGCTACTTGTTTGAACATTTCTTTGTTCGTGCATTCAAGTATGTGAATTATCTCAGTATCATTACACAAGTCATAGTTAGAGTTTACCTCATCATTTTTTCCCATGAAGCACAAGTAGTTTGCTTCATCATCGGAGGACTCATCATTTGAATTACTAAAATCATCTCAAGTGGCCTTGCATGCTTTCTTAGTTGGTTTCTTATGCATTTTCTTGTTAAGATAATTTGCTACAATGTGTCTAGGTTTGTTACACTTATAGCAAACAATCTCCTTCTTTTGTTATGCATCATTTTCAATGGATCACTTGAAGGACTTTCTACTAGGTTGCTTTTTCTTTCTTAAAAATTTTGCAAATTTTTGTGTGAGCATCACAAACTCTTTTTGATTTTGTTCATTGAATGAACTATCATCCTTATCATCTTCTTAATCATCTTTGGTTGCTTTTCTAGTCAAGATGGAGGACTTAAATGCCATGCCTTTCTTTTTCTTTGTAACTTTCTTTTTGAAGGTCATCTCATATGTGAGCAATGAACCCACTATTTCATTTAGGGGTAATATGTTCAGGTCCTTTGATTATGAGATTGCAATCGCCTTTGAGTTCTATGATTTTGGGAGTGATTTCAGTAATTTTTTGATGAGTTCTATATTATCAAGGTTCATTATAAGATTTCTTAAAGAATTAATAATGTTAAAAAATCGTAAATAAATTTTAGTATTCTCATCAAGGTTTATTTCAAATAATTCATATTTATGTATAAGAATATTAATTTTAGTTTCTTTACTTTAGTGATTCCCTTATATGTCAACATAAGATTATTTCATATTTCCTTTGTGAATTGATAGGGAAAGATACAATTTTATTTATCTTAGGTCATTATACAATAGAGCAAATATTTGATTCTGGAGTTAAGATTTTGACTTTCAAAATCATAACAACGAAGGTATATGATCATTTTTATTTTTTTAATAGGTAAAATTTGCACTATCAAAAATAAGAGTTTTGATAGGTTTACCAACTTTGGGGTGACAAATAGGTGAAAAAGAAGTTATAAATCAATTATAGGCAATAAAGTTGGTGATTCAAAGATTGAGTTCTAATATTAATTATTGGTTTCAAAAATATCTAAAACGGGGATGAATTGGATTGACAAAATATATGTGTCAATAATACGTGTAATGTAAAAAAATCAAATAATTGCAACCAATAAAAGTTTAATATGATATACAAATAAATTAGTGCAAATGCAATAACACTAATTTTAATTAGGAATAAAAAAATAAATCTAACAATTGTGTATTTATATGCTTATGTATATATATGTATGTATATGTATTTTTTTTTTTGTGAATTGTATTTTTATTTTTTTTTAAATTAACGTGTCACAACATTTATATTGTGTCACGTCTCTGTCACTGCATTTATATTTATACTATATATCGCCAAATTCTCCGATTTCTTTAATAAAATTGTTTAGTGGGACGCGTGGGACCAGCGCACGTGATTCCTTGCATATGTAAAGTCGTTAATTCACTGGCTCATTCCATATACTCATGGACCCATAAGTTCTACACGGTAACACACGGCCACAAAGGAGATGCGAACTTAATGCAACAGAAAATTCATTGTAATTCGGGCCTACGCGCCTGAGGAAAAGAAAAGAAAAAGGAGGGTCGTTCAGGAGTGTCATTTTCATCCCCTCACCAAATTTTACGTTGAAATGGATGTTGGAGGCAGAGATCACCAAAGGGTAATATTTGAATAGATTTTGTCATGTAACTTCTTTAAAAAATTATATTGATTTTAAAATTTACATTAATAAGTAAAAAACACAACAAGATGATTTTTATATTTAAGTGATATGAAATTTATTTTTTTAATAATAAAATTTATTAATTGTAAATTTAAAAATAAATAATTAAGAGAATTATTATTATTATTATTATTATTTTTAAATCTAGCAATTAGATCTAATGTTCACCCAAATAATCTAATCAAAGGACGCGTGAGCTCCCTGGAAATGTGGTCACAAGGGACGCCAACTCCAAGTCGGCAGGCGGTAAGTTTCACTTTCAACTGCAAAGAACCTGAATTGGGTTTTTCGGGCGAGGTGTGAGAAATTACATGCCACCGCGTTACCGGGAGGAAGACGAAAGAGAGCCAGTGAAAAAGATCAAATCAATCATTTTCTATATGGGAGTTTTTTTGGGACGATAATTTAAAGCCAAATCAATGTCCTTTGCCCTTTCATCCATATAGGAACAGTAAGGTTTGGATGCAAACAGAACGAATGTTTAATATCAATATAAGTTCCCAAAGTGCAAAATACAAATACAATAAATAAATGAAGGGAGGGGTCAAACTTTTTTGCAATTTGTAATTTATAAAAATAATTAAATGTAAAATTGATTAAATGTAATAAGATAGAAAAATTAATTGGAAAGGAATCTAATTATTGTTAATGATTTTAATATCCGATATATTAATATCTAGTAGAATTCTAATATTTCTAATAAAACCAGTCAACCACAATGAAATTGCACCCTTCTTTTCTTTGTAACTTTTGGGTGGTCAGGACTCATTTGCAATGACGTCCTAGCGAGTAACCCTTGCTCGTCCCTTCATCTGAACATTAAAACTTGAAAAACTGCTTATTTAAGTTCTTAGCAACTGCAGCTGCAATTTCTTTATGTTTCCATTGTAATCTTCGTGTAAGCATGCTTGAATCTACACAGAAATGTTGATCCCGGCGGACATAAAGCTTCCATTGAGCCCTCGGACACTAGCCAGGCCTCCCTATATATAGAGAGAACACGAGTCATGTCTAATCATCCCACATTAACATTCATTTGAAGTTTTTTATATTTCAAACAATTAACAACATTTGTACGCACATTCTTGGGCAGAGTCACGAATCAAGAATGGATAGGCATCAAAACAATGGGAAGAGTGGCGAGGCGCCGAGGATGGTTCCTGTAAGAGGTGCAGTTTTGAGGAGCAGCGTGAACAAGGTGGCCAAATTGGTTGTTGGGAACTCAAAAGCCGCATCAACTGTTCATCCTCATCCTTCCTAGTCTCTGATGCTCTATCCAGTCATGTTCATTCGTTCGTTGATTGGTGTTACATATGTCTTGCCCGTTGCACAAGGTTTGGCATTCGTTTCTATTTCTAGTTTTCTATTAGGGCCCAATAAAAGATTCTATCCGAGACAACAATGGGTTGTTGTGTGAAAGGAATGAACTCAAAGTAGTAGGCCCGTTTGTGGTCTTAGGATATAGGTCTATCTTCCAATTAAGACAAGTTCATGTGTTCTTTTATGTCCTTTTGAAGTTTTTGGATTGTGGGTTGCTTTTGTGCTGTACTGTTATTGTCTTTGAATTTTAATGAGAAGTGCGATGGGTGTGTTTCTGCTTTCAACTATGCAACGGAAGTTCAAATGACCAAATATTATATGAACTGCTTGTGTGCCTTTGTAGGAGGATGAAACACAATTACAAGCAACTATGTGCTTATCTTTTGTTGGCTCTTACACTTTTAAGAAAGATGAAAATACTCTATGATTCATGTTCATCTTGAGGGAGGCTATTAGAGAATACTACAATTAGAGAGATTTGATTATAATCAAAATAAAATTTTATGAATTAATTCGTGTAAATTTCATTGAAATCAAAATATAATTTTAGTAATTAATCAATATCAAAGTAAAATCCTAAACAATCTCCACTATATATATTGAAATTCATGCATTGTATGAGACATAATTCAATGAGAAAGATGTAACTATTGTGAGTTTTTGTCCATAGACATAAGTCATCACACTCAAACCACATGTATCTCTTTGTGTTATTTTTTCTCTTCTCTTTCTTAATTTATTTTCTCACATAATAAATTTATGTTTTGGCATGGGTATGACCATGACTAATTTGCAAAGATGTACTAACAAGTAATCCTTAGTCTTCCATGCAACAAAATATAAAAACTTTTAAAAGTGCTTATTTAGTTCTTTGCAATTGAAGTTGAAATTTCACTGGGTTTGCTATGAAAATTCCTCTACTCCTCTCATTAATGATCAAACTAAAAATATGCGTCAATAATGAATTGGCCTACAGCTACACAATCTTTAATCATCCTTTTAGACTTAAAAACTTATTAAGGCTCAACAGCCTTAATAGCTTAAGCTCTCTAAAGTGTTCATTTCTTCATGCATCATTTCCATATACAAATAATTTCTCATGTAAATTAAAAAGAAAAGTGTGTTATGGTTATAGGCCTAAGCAACATTTTGAGTTTTGTAGGAATAATATTAATCTCAATTTATTAATAGAAGGGGTAGGTGGGTTAGCCCTCAGGAAGTAAGAAGGGAGCTCTAACTATCCTAAGGGGTAAATTAAAAACACTTCTTTTCAGTAGAGGAATTCTTTAGGTACAAATCAGAGCTGGATGACTAGTTTTTGTTTATTGTATATATTGTTTCCTAAACAAAAAGCTATTGACAAATAAGTGTGACAAAATGATAGAATCCTATAAACTAAAGGCAAGGGTCCCTTGGATGTATAAGGGGATTTCAATACCATATGGGTGGAATAGTATCAAGATGCCAAGGAAAAAATTGTTTTTTAGAGAGAGGCATTAGCAATGGCTTTTCCAGCAATTCCCTATATATATTTACTACATTAATTTAGGTAAAAAAGAAAATATACACTTTAGTATAAATTAACTTATTGGCGCCCATTAAAATTGGAATTCATTGACCAACTGTACAAATATGATTGGTGGTGAGTTCCTTTGGGCTTTCTATATTATAAGCGTTTGTACTCAATAACCATTGGCCTAGTTGTGCTCAATGTAGCTTATCCATGTAGGACACCTTGATGCGATTTAGATTGAAGACTAAGTTGGATGAGAGCCTAACGTCTACACAAATATAGTGAAATATTGAATGTTGAGAGAACCTGAGTTCAAATTAGCTTTAATTGTGAAGAGAACTTTCTCAATTTAACCCTCTTAATTGCAAAACCTAGAGAAAATTAAATACAAATTTTAACCCATTAAGACCTATAACTTTCAATATTTCAAGAAATGTGAACTTAAGACATAAGAGAAATATTGGGCTAACACTAAAAAAAGAAGGAAGGATTTTGAAAGGAATAATTGGGATTAAATGCCAAAAGAGAGTTATGTACTTTATAATTTTCTTTAGTTATTTAAATAGAATAATAAAGGGAAAATGCTCACTTGTTTAACAATGTATAACATTTTTTTAAACAATGAATTCAGCTAAGTAGGTGGGAGCGTGTGAGGATCCATAAAAAAAAAGCCTAAATAATGAAATAATAGAATTTATTTATGCAATTTATTATAACAACTCTTAAATTAGAAGTTGAATTTTTTTCATTGTAATCCTTTAAAAAACCCCTAATGTAATCGAATTAAAAATTAAATTAAAAAAAAAGTCTAAAAGTCTTAACTTTATCATTTTTAAAAAAAAATAAAAAAGGTTTTTGTTCTAACCCTAAACTTAAATTTTCATTCTTGCCCAATTTTTTCAGTACTGATAAAGGTGCTTCTCTCATCTTTAACTCTGAACGTATCAGGAGTCTTCTGAATACTTTAATCGTCACTATATACCCAATTCATGCTTATTCCATGGATTCCATCAAACAATTTATTCTAACACATATTCTGATAATACTATAACATAATCTTCCATTGCTTAAATGGTGCGCAATAAGGATATATATTAAACTAGTATGCAAAAGACTTACAACATTGAATGACTATTCTCGAATAGTATGGAAACTTGGCTTTAATGATGGGGGTCCTTAAGTTATCAATTGTGTTCAACTAGTTTTCCTAGTAATTTTGCTAATGAAAGAACCTCGACCTTCTCTCCTACTCAAATTTATAAGGCATTGATCCTTATTGTCTACGTATTCTCTTGATGTTAGATTTTATTAATTACTAAAGTATCAGTAGTCAAGGAAATTTGCGCTATAGAAATGAAGCCTATTGTCCTCAATCTCTATGTGTTTTAGGCAGAGACATTCCCTCCTTTCTGAGCAAGCTTGGTATTGGGAAGTTATGGTAAAGTAATTATTGAAGGTATGTAATCCTTGAGAAATTTATAAATTCACAAGTTTGAATTATATTAGTCATAAACCGCTTGGATATATAACAAAGATTCTTGGCATTCTCATATGAAGTGTTGGCTATAGAGCATAAGCTCCATCCATCTTAAAAGTTAAATTCAAAACTAAACATTTAAGAGAATAGTATGAGCAAGAGAATGTAGGCGAAAACACTCTATTATGGTGGTATGGAGGTATTGTAAGGTAATGGTAACTCCATCCTCATAAGAATAATACCTGAGTTAACCAAGAAACTTTGCTAAGATTAATTGGCAAATAGCGTTGATATGTGAGTTTTAAAAGAGGAATAATTAAATTCATTGGAATACTTCACACACATTCAATTGAAGCTTGAAGGAAGGGGTTTGTATTCAAGCCTTTAATCACTCTCCTCTAACATTGAGTGCCTTTAAAACAATCCTGAGTAGTAATTAAAGTGTCTTAAGTACTTTCCTTAAAGAATTTTTGATGGCAAGGAAAACAAGTTGTTGTTAATGGCTAGAATGGCTCTAATAAGCAAGAGACATTTGAAAGCCAATAGGAAATTATGCATGTGATCACAGATTTGACGGATTCGGGCATCTGACTTCCTATTCAACATATAATTTGCATAAACCCAATGAACTTCATGATATCATGGGAGCTTTAATGATATGGCAACTACCAAGGATAAAAATTAATTTAGACTAAAGAATTGACTTTTACCTAAAGAAGCAAATATTGAAAAAATTCCATTCAGCCACCGTAACACTAAGAAGGTTGTGTAGCCCATGATAGATTTGTCACTAACTATTTAAAAGCAACACTTTTCTCTTCAACTACCAACAGAAAGGAGACTAGATTTAAGAAAGTAGTCCCTTTACTAGAGCTAACTATGGCTTAAAAAATCACCTAGGCAAAAATTTTTTTTTTTTTTATTATCGAAAGCCCTATGAACCTCCATTACCAAAAAAAATAAATAAGGAATCATTCGCAAATGTAATACTAATATGTGTAGACATAGAAATTAACTTAAGCCTTTGAGATGACCTACATCATGCTACCGTTGGAGTGAATCACTTTACTTGCTAAGCACCTAATAGTGGAAATTTATTATCGGTGGATGCATATGATAGACTCGCCAAAGAGAGAGAAAAAATTTTAGGAAACTTAACCTTTGTACTATAATACTATAATAGGTGCAATTTCAGAGCAATTGAACATTAACCTTAGTCAATAGGAATGGTAAAGGAATTGTAAAGATGTAAGTATAAATCAATTGCCTCCAATAATCCTATTCACCACAAATACTTGCCTTAAGATGAAATGTTGGTCGTAGGCTACCTCCTTTAAAACACACTCAAATCAAATAGGAGTACTAAATTGTAAGGGGGGAACAGTAATCATTATACTTTGCAAATAGCACGAAGCTATTGTGGAAGAATACTGTAGTGGAGTTGAGTTCTTAGATTAACAGTTAAAGCCTTGGATTTAGATTGGCAACCTCCTAGCATATGGGAGGTGCCAAATCACCTGAAACTATTGTGAGCTTTGTTCAAAGGTCTGGCATAGATTTTTATCCCCAAGATGTCACCCAAGTTCAAGAATATATGGCTTGGTGGGTGAAGGAACAAAGCTCAATTGGATTAAACCAAATCAATAGGGCGGAAATGGTTTTGCCCTTCATTAGCTTAAAGCCCTATTAAATTGTGGAATTTATTTAATGATCTGTTAACGCTAAATTTTATTCAATGAATGTCTCTTTGGAGCAAAAAAAAAAGTTTCAATATTATGTTAACATAATCTAATGCAAGCACTTCCAAAGCTTTCTTTTATTCATGTCAAAAAATAATAAATAGATAAATAATCCTGCTCAAAAAATAGTACTAGTTCCATTAGATTTTCAACAATTACAGACTCCCTAAAACCAAGCATGCACTAATTGAGCACGCATATTTCTCAACTAAGATCATTGTTATGTAAGTTGATGAGTAATTTGATATTTCTTTTCATAGAAGTAGAGACAAGTAAGTAATGAATTATTGCTTCCCTTTATTATATATGTAAGTACAAAAAGTTTATAAACTTGTATGGTAGATTATAACTCCCTTCCCTTCTCTAAATAACACTCACTTATTTTTAATTGTTCTCTTAACTCTTCTTAATTAGTCGAGTTAACTCATTATGATAAACTAAATCTATATTTACATCTTTTTACGTCACCATAATGAATTAGGCAGATTATGATAATTAACCAAAAATCTAGAACAATTCAATTTACTCTGAACTTATCAAAATAAATGATAGTGTGCATATAATATAATAACTTATGTAAAAGTATCATGCACGGTTAAGAGAAATCAGATTACAACTTTAAATATATGTAGATTCAATAAAGGAAATAGAGTCTTGTTTTTTCTTTTCTAATAATGATGATAGATTCTTTTTTTCAACATTAGTAATACAATATTTAATATTTTTAGGTCTAATTGATTTTTATTCAATTAATTAAATATAAAGTTAAAATTAAAATAAATTATAGTTAATAATATAAAATTTTATATGATATAATATTTAAAAGTTTTAAATATTTATTAAATTATAATTGATTTAATATATTCAATTGAAGAATTCTATTAATATTTTTAAATTCAATTTGATAATGAGTTATTTTAACATAGCAAATTACATGAATGACCTAAAGAAGAATGAAATAATGTTACTAACATATATCTAAATTATTTACCAGGTCAAAAACACGCATCAAACATAGAACAGCACTTGACGCTTCCACACAAAATTTCGTTAAAAATTAAAGAATTGAACAATTTCAAAGACAACTTCCGAGGACATGCCAATTTTTCTGTGTTTGTAATTTGGAAATAAACCTAATTCTAACAAAACTTTCATTCACTTTACAATAATCAATTTGCTTTAAACGATTAATATTTTTATTCAAATAAATAAACTTATTTTTTAATATTTTAATAAATTACAGTTAATCTTCAACTTTCCATATTTTTTAAATTTAAGTTTAATAATAAAAATATGAAATATTATTATATACTTAATGGTATAAATTATTTTTTAATGCATAAAATTTTAGTAATTGTGATCTTAATAAATAGTTAAGAGGATTATTATATTATTTTAAAAATCTATAACCAGTTAGATGTAATGTCACCAATAATCTAATAAAGGACGCTAATTTCCTGGAAATATAGTCACCGTGGACGCCCATACGGTCGGCAGGGGTAGTCACTTCAACTGCAACGACTTGGAATGGGGTCTTTCAGGTAGGCGTGATAATACAAATTCGCACTGTTGCAGCGGAGGGAGACGAAAGATCAAATCAATCATTTTCATCGGAATTTTTTTGGAGGATGGTTTAAGCAAACCAATGTATTTGCCTTTCATTCATGACAGAACGGTAAGTTTTGAGCAAACGAACAATGTTAAATAACAATAATCCCAAAATACACAAATACAAATAAAAATAAATAAATAAATACAGAAGAGGCAATCTTTCTTCAATTTGTAATTATATAAAAAATTAAATGTAATTTAAATGTATGTAAAAAATTTTTTTGAAGGAATGTTAATATTGATTTTATATCTAATAAAATTTTAATTTCAATTAAAACACGTGAATGTGCACCTCTTCTTTGTAACTTGCGGGGTGGATCGGCTGGGGGGCGAGCTCGAATTTGCAATGACTTTTCTTCCCTACCTAAGACGGGAGAAGTAGTTAGAGTATAATGTAAGTGTAAGC
>CM075437.1:6761031-6791500 GCA_037832385.1 Rhizophora apiculata
TTGGATTTGCGAGTTTCCATGTAGTATTAACTGTTATATATTGCCTTGGATTTTTAGATTTGGCAACCATTGCCTAGCAATATTTGGGGGAAGGTGGCCGATCCATTCACGTTTTGAGTACTTAATTTGTGAGCTTTTTTGGTTAAGGTATGCCCTTGGGCCATGGATCTTTTATGCCCCAAATATGCTACTTCATAGTTTCCAGCATATTATAAATGACGACTTGGGTGGGTGAAGGAAAACAAAGCTCCATTAGATTTCCTTAAAACATCCAAATCATAGGGCGGAGAATTGGTTTTGCCCTTTCAATTAGCTTAAGCCCCTAATTAAATTTGTGGGAATTTTATTTTAATGATTCTTGTTTAAAACCTAAATTTTTATTCAATAAATGTCTCTTTTGAGCAAAAAAAAAAAGGTTTCCATTTATTTATGTTGAGCATAATTCCTTAAATGCAATGCATTCTTCTCAGAGCTTTACTCCTCTCTTATTTTTAAGTCAAAAAATTAATAAAGATAGATAAAATTATCCCTTTCAGGCCTTTTGAAAAATAGAACTAAGAATTTGGTCATTAGCATTTTTCAACAATTACGAACTTCCCTTACAAACCCAAGCCAATGCCCACTAAAGTTGAAGCCAACGTCATATTTCTCAATTAAGAGTCATTTGTTATGTAAGTTGACTAGAGAAATTTTGTATATTTTCATTTTACTAGAAAGTTAGAGAAAAGCTTGAGGTGAATGAATGTCTATTGCTTCTCCTCTTTTATTTTATAGATGTATACAAGTTTTACTAAAAAAGCTTATTAACTTTTGTATGGTAGAAGTTATAACTCTCTTCAACCTTCTCTTAAATATACTAACTCACTTCTTTTAATTGTTCTCTTATAACTTCTCTTAATAGAGTCGAGTTAGCTCATTATGGATGGACCAACCTAATCTAATATATTAAACATCTTTTACTCACCACATAATGAATTGGAAGGATTTGATTATTACTCAAAAAAAATTCTAAATATTCAATTTTACTTTACTTATTTATCAAGATAAATGAGTTGTGTGATATATATATATATATATATATATAATACTTATGCATAAAAGAATATTCTATGCACGTGCTAGAGATAAATCACAATTACAATCCTTTTCAAAACATATATAAGATTTTCAATAAAAGGAAATAAGAATTTTTTTTTTTCTAATAATTGATGATAGATTCTTTTTTTTTAATATTTAAATTTATGCTAAATATTTATTATTTTTTAGGTCTATTTTTATTTTTTATTTAATTATAATTAAAATAATATTTTTGAAATTTGAAATAAGTTAATTAGTTGAATAATATAACAAATTTTTATATTTGACAAATATAATTTATACAATTTTTTTAAAAAATATTTATTTAAATTTACAATTGATTCAATTCTAATTGAACTAATTTACAATTAATTTTTAAAAAATTTTTTAATTGATAATATATTTGGTTTTAACAATATTGCTAATATTACATGATCACCATAATTAAAGAAAGAAATGAAATAATGTTACTATATATATATCAACTATTTACATCAATAAATGCAGTAGAGTTATTAAAATATCATTCAATAATAATTAGATTCAAATCTATTAGAAAATTAGGATCACAAATCCTTTTTTAAGTTGAACTTACCCAAAAAATTTTAATGTCTAACACAAGTTGCCTAGACAATCTAAAACTTTTTTTTATTCTTAAATAGAATTAAAAATGTAAATTAAAAAATTATAGTATTTGAATCATAAATTTTTTGTTTTTAAAAAATTTGAATATTATAGACATGTAAAAATAGTTTATTATTTAATATTCTTTTAATTTTACTTATTATTTTATACAATATACACATTGTATACACAAATATATATTTTATTACATATGTATACTATTTTATTTTAATACATTTTAAAAAACATTATTTATATATATATATATATTAATTTTTTTATATAATTATGTAATTTTATAACAATTTATAAATGTTTACATATAATAAACACACACATTTATTGAATACTAACACTTAATTATTATATATCTTATATAATTATATAATTTTGATATAAATTAATATATTAAAATAAAATAATAAATAATAGTATATATTTTTTCATTTCTTATAAATAATGTGTCATGGTATATGAATTTTTATATTATAAAGCTTATGAGAATTTAATATATACACTCTTATATTTTTATAAAATAATTATTTTTATAATTTAAATTTGTTATCTCTTGATCCCAACTTTATTAATATATTGTGTTTCAACTCTCGCCTATTATAATATGGGGGAAAATTAGTGAAACCTCTGTATACACGCATGATGTCTAAGATACACAAACAAAACAAAAAATTTAGGTTTACTGTTGTCAAGACACGCATTAAACATAGACACGCACTTGACCGACGTCCGATACATCAAAACATTTTCGTTAAAAATTTGAAAAGAATTGAACATTTCCAAGACACTTCGAGGACATGCCAAATGGCATTTCTGGAATGTTTTGGTATTTTTGACCATAAAACCTAATATCTAACAAAAAGCTTGCGTTAAATTTTACAATAACCAATTAGGTCAAACTGATTAATAATTTTTATTCAAATAATTATATAACAATATTTTAATAAATTTTATCATATAACTTTTTTAAAATTTCATGTTTATTCTAAAATTTAAATTAATAAATAAAAAATATAAAAATATTATTTATATACTTAATTGGTATAAAATTTTATTTTTTTAATCAAAAATTTTATTAATTGTGAATCTTAAATGAATAGTTAAGAGGATTATTTTTTTTTTTTTTTAAATCTACCAGTTAGATGTAATGTTCACCCAAATAATCTAATCAAAGGACGCGTGAGTTCCCTGGAAATGTAGTCACCGGGGGACGCCAACTCCAAGTCGGCAGGCTGTACCTTTCACTTTCAACTGCCAAGAACTTGAATTGGGTTTTTCAGGTGAGGCGTGAGTAATTACACGCCGCCGTGTCGGCGGGAGGGAGACGAAGGAGCCAATGAAAGATCAAATCAATCATTTTCTATCTGGGAATTTTTTCGGAGGATAGTTTAAAGCCAAATCAATTTCCTGTCCCCTTCCATCCATATGGGCACAGTAAGGTTTGGATGCAAACAGAGCGAATGTTTAATATCCAATTATTGTTATTATAAAAATAATTAAATGTAAAATTAATTAAATGTAATGTGATAAAAAAATTTATTGAAAAGAAATCTAATTATTGTTAATGATTTTAATATCCAATATATTAATATCTAATAGAATTTTAATATTTCTAATAGAACCAGTCAGCTACAATGAAATTGCACCCTTCTTTTCTTTGTAACTTTTGGGTGGTCAGGACTAATTTGCTATGACTTCCTAGCGAGTAAGCATTACTCATCCCTTCATCTTAACATTAAAACTTGTAAACTGCTTATTAAGTTCTTTGCAACGGCCGCGCAATTTCTTTATGTTTCCATTGTAATCTTCGTGTGAGCATGCTTGAATCTACACAGAAATGTTGGTCCCGGCGGACATAAAGCTTCCATTGAGCCCTCGGACACTAGCCAGGCCTCTATATATATATAGAGAACACAAGAGTCGTGTCTAATCATCCCACATTAACATTAATTTGAAGTTTTTTATATTCCAAACAATTAACAACATTTGTACGCACATTCTTGGGCAGAGTCACGAATCGAGAATGGATAGGCATCAAAACAATGGGAACAGTGGCGAGGCGCCGAGGATGGTTCCTGTAAGAGGTGCAGTTTTGAAGAGCAGCATGAACAAGGTGGCCAAATTGGTTGTTGGGAAGCCAAGTCCCAACTCAAAAGCCTCATCAACTGTTCATCCTTCCTAGTCTCTGTTGCTCTGTCCAAAGATGTTCATTCGTTCGTTGATAGGTGTTATATATGCCTAGGTTGCTCAAGGTTTTGCACTGGCTTCTATTTCTAGTTTTCTATTAGGGCCCAATAAAAGATTCTATCCGAGACCACAATGGGTTGCTGTGTAGAAGGAATGAACTCAAAGTAGTAGGCCCGTTTGTGGTCTTAGGATATAGGTCTAGTTTCCAATTAAGACAAGTTCATGTGTTCTTTTATGTCCTTCTGAAGTTTTTGGATTGTGGGTTGCTTTTGTGCTGTACTGTTATTGTCTTTGAATTTTAATGAGAAGTGCGATGGGTGTGTTTCTGCTTTCAACTATGCAACGGAAGTGTTCTCAAATTTTCAAATATATCTCTCCAAGACAAGGTTTGAATATTTCTCTTCCTCTTAGCTCGACCCACTTCTCCAATCGACATCCTTGCCGATCAATCAGATTCCGCTTAGTGCTAGCCAATTGTCGGTCTAATTAATGTACTTATTAAATACAAGCTAACCAATTCAAGTGTGAGTTGAATTTTATCATGTTTAATTTTAACTAATTTAATAAACAAATTTTACAAAGGTGTATTAATTTATAATCTACACAATCTAGATTTAATATTTTTATAAACTAACATTAAACTTTTACTTTCAATCCATTGTTTAATATATTAAATGTGCAAGTAATGGTTAGTTACAAGCACAAATAAAAATTAAATGTGCAAGTAATGTGCAAGTAATGATCAATTACTTTCATGTTATACTGTTTGAACATGAGGATTACTTATATGCCCTAATTTAGCATATTATAAATTATAAGAATTAATAGTATAAGTAAAAGAATTAGATGTAATATTATTAATAATACCAAGCACATTAAAAATGTAAAGTCCTTGGTTAAGAGAAAGGACTTTGATTGCTATGAGATCGTTCCAATCCAAGATCCTTTGTCATTTGAGAAAGAATTCTTTGTTGTTATCCGTGCGCGCCAGTTTTTTGGCCCAAAAGAATGAGGGGATGAGAAGATGATTTTTAAAGAAAAGATACTCAAACCTATAGGAATAATAATTAATATATTTATAATATATTATTTTTAATAAAAATTACTTTATTTTTCTATCATTTAAGAGGAATGTTAAATGTAAGATATATATTAAAATAATTCTCTCAAATTTCATAAATCTTATATTCTTTTTAGAATTAAAACCCATAATTTCAAAGATAAAGGCTTAAATTTTTAACAAGTAGAATATTTTATGAGTGATATACCCTTCCCTTGTTTATAACTTTTGTGGTAGCAAAGAATCTCATAATTAAATAAATTTGATTGTAATTAAGGTAAAATTTCAATAATAATTACAATGGATGTTTTTGTGTTGGTAGATATAGGCTATTATGACCAAATTATATATCTCTGTGTATTACAATTTTTCTTTTATTTATTAATTTATTATTTCACATAATTTATTAGAGTGCATTAAAAATATAAAAATCTTCATTTTCAAGATACAAAAAACTAATAAAAAAAAATAACTCTAGGCAAAGTTGAGTACGGATCAAAGAAAAAGGGAAACAACACAACTTCTCCCCCTTTGACATCATCAAAAGGGAGGACTTGTATTTCTAGGTAAAGTAATGGGAAACTAATAATAAAATGCTTTAATTAATGAGATTACTTACAAATAAAAAGGGAAAATTTATTAAAGTTACTACGATTGCATTAGTGTGATAAATAATATCTAATTGATACAAAAAAAAAAAAAAAAAGGTCACACTTAAGCTGCAAAATAAATAAATAAATACAAAAAGACACATTCTATTATGCAAATTTAAGAACCAAAATGTATGAATGATAGTTTAGATTTTGTTAACCACTTCCAAATGCTCTCTAATGCTTAAGAATCTATCCTCACTCAAGGGATTCATAAAGATGTTTATAAATAGGTCGTTTGTACCCATAAATTCAAAAACAACATCTCCCTTTAGCACATAATCTCAAATGGTGAATGATGAATGAGGTTTTTAGTAAGGTTTAAGGCATTAGTGTTGTCATATAAAATAGGAACTTTAGAAAAATCTAACTTGAATTTCTCAAGAGTTTGCTTGATCCAAAGACATTGTGAGTAACAATTACTAGTGGCAAGAAATTTAACATCAACCATAGAAAGTGCTATGGAATTTTGCTTCTAATTGGACCAAGACACTAATGCAGCACCTAAAAGTTAGCAAGCACCAATGTTACTTTTCTTATCAAGTTTATGACTAGCCTAACAAAATTTGATTAACCCATACAGTTAAATGTCTTTCCTTTAGGGTACTCAAAGCCCAAGTTGGTAGACCCTTTAATGTAACAAAGCACCCTTTTTAATGTAACTAAATGTAACTTTTGAGGTGATGATTGAAAATGAACACATAAGCACACAACAAACATAATGTGAGGCTATTAGTAGTAAGGTAAAGAGGCTTTCCAATCATACCTCAATATAATTTCTCATCCACTTTCTTACCAATTCTATCCTTATTTAGCTTCGTGGATGTGGGCATAAGTGCACCGTAAGGGTTTGAATCCTTCATTCCAAACTATTTCAATGTTTCTCTCATGCACTTAGTTTGGCTAATGAGAATTTCATTCATACTTTGCTTAATTTGTAGGCCTAGGAAGAAACTAAGTTCTCCCATCATACTTATTTTAAATTCTTTCTCCATTTAAAAAGCAAATTCTTTACACAGAGAATTGTTAGTAGCACTAATAATAATATCATCAAATATAAATTTATACAACTAAATCTTTATCTTTTATCGTTGATAATAATTTTATCTCTACCTTACCTGTTATAAGATATTTTTTAATCAACAAGGAATTGAGTTGCTTATACCAAGCTCAGGAGACTTACCTTAATCTGTATAAAATTTCAGTGAATTTATATACATAATCAAGAAATTTAGTGCTTTCAAAACCTAGAGGATATTCAAGATATACTTCCTCAACAATAAAACCATTATGAAATGCACTCTTCACATTTATTTGATATAACATTCAATTCATGAAAGATGTATATATTATCAAGATGTGAATGGCTTTTAATCAAGCCATAAGTGCAAAGGTTTCATCATAATCTATTCCCTCTTCTTAATTGTATCCCTTAGCCATTAATCTAGCCTTGTTTAAAATTATTTTCCCATTCTCATTTAGTTTATTGCAAAACACCCACTGAATGCTTATGATATAATAGTCTTGAGGTTTAAGGACTATGGTCCATACTTAGTTTCTCTCAAATTATTTTAACTCATCCCTTATGGCATACACTTAATGCCCATCACTCAAGGCGTATTCTACATGTTTAGGCTTTATTTTAGAAATGAGTGCTAAGTTAGTGTTTAAGTGCCTAAATGATGATATAATCCTAAGACAATTAGAAACATTACTAATGATTTGATCTTGGAATGATTTATCGACATGCTTTCATTCTTTTAGCATCTTGTGAACCATGTTTCGTAAGCTACCTGAATTTTCAAGGTTTGAATTGCTTGGCTGGGGTTACTCAGTTTCAGTGCTATTGACATTACTTTAAGTTGCTTTTCCTGATAAATTGGTTAAGATTTTTGCTACAATTTTTAAAGCATCTTCCTTTATCAAAATAAAATGGTTTGTTTCATCAAAATTAATATGCATAAACTCTTCTATTACCAATGATCTTTTATTGAAACCTCTTTATGCTTTACTCGAGAAAGAGCATCCTAAGAAGATACCTTCATCAGCTTTTGAATCAAAATTTTCAAAATTGTCTTTGGTGTTCAAGATGAAGCATTTACATCTAAAGACCTTCAAATAATTGATTTTCAGCTTTATCTCATTCCACAACTTGTAACAAGTCTTTTTGAGTAAAGGATGAATTAGAATGTGATTCAACACGTAACACATCATATGGATAACTTTAGCCCAAAAATATTTAGGCAAGTTAAACTCATTTAGCATTTCCTAAGTCATCTATTGTAAGGATCTATTTTTATATTTAGCCACCCCATTTTGTTGAGGTGTTATTAAGGCCAAAAAAATTGTGAGAGACTTTTTGAGCATCACAAAATCTTTTGAAACTCTCATTCTTAAATTCTCCTCTATTGTCACTTTTAATTGAAATGATGAAACATCCTTTTTCATTTTACAATTGCTTGTAAAGTCTCTTAAATGCTTTTAATGCCTCATCTTCGTATGCAAGGAATAAGACCTATGCAAACTTAGGATAATCATTTATTAGGACAAAGATCTTGAAATAATTGATTTGTGGCTTTCTCTCATTCCACAACTTGTAACAAGTCTTTTTAAGCAAGGGATGTATTGGAACTTGATTTGATGCAGAACACATCATATGAAAAACTTTAGCCCAAAAATATTTAGGCAAGTTAAACTCATTTAGCATTATCCGAGTCATTTCTTGCAAGGTTCAATTTTTACATTTAGTTGCCCTATTTTGCAAAGGTGTTATTGGAGCCAAAAAATTGTGAGAGATTCTTTGGGCATCATAAAATTTTATGAAACCCTCATTCTCAAATTCTCTTCCACGGCCACTTTTAATTAAAGTGATGGAATATCTTTTTTCATTTTGCAATTGCTTGCAAAGTCTCTTAAATGCTTTCATTGCCTCATCCTTGTATGTAGGAATAAGACCCATGCAAACTTAGGATAATCATTTCTTATGACAAATGCATAATGCTTACCACCTAAAGTGGAGACTCCATATGGACCAAAAGGTTCATATGCAATAATTGAAGAGGTTTGGAAGTAGGCAATACCTTTTTATTCTTAAAATGACTTTTTACCTGTTTGCCCATCTGACAAGTGTTGCAAAATTTATCTTTCTCAAATTTTAACTTAGGTAGCCATTTCATAAGATTATGGTTGTTTATCTTGGAAAGTAATTTCATACTTGCATGTCCTAAGTGCCTATACCATATCCAAGACTCTTCCTTTACATAAGCTAATTAAAGCTAACTAAAGCAAACTACTATGACAAAACTAACTAATGCTAAGTAAATTGAATTTAAGACCATAAACTAAAGAGACATTATCAATAGTAAGAAATCTTCCCTTACTAATCTTTCTAATGCCAATTATCTTACCTTTGGCTTTATCTTTAAAAGTTACATTTTCTCCAATAATTATTTTGAGAGAAAGAAAATTTTCTACATTGTCAGTCATATGTTTAGAGTATCCACTACCCAAGTACCATTTGTTTTTTTTCATCCAATTTTTCAAACATACCTGTATAAGTTTTATCTAATTTTAGGTACCTAAATTTGTTTAGATCCTTTTGGTTAAGCTTTGGTGCATTTTGCAATGTCATAAGAATTTCTCATGCCTTAAATGCTTTTTCTAATGTTACATGCTTGAATCGTATGTCCAAAATCATCATAATAGTTCAATCTAATATGATATTTCTCATGTGAAAAAGAACATGATGCTTTAATGAAATTATGCATATGAGGTTGAGAAGCATACGAAAAGGTGTTAATCATACCATTAGGTGTGTGGTGGCTATGCCAAAATGATTTTATAGTCAAACTATAATGTACTTTATGTTGTCGTGATGCATATCCATACATAATGCATGATTTTTACTTCTAGGTGATAAGGATGCATGTGATTTTGTGGTGGTAGCTAAAACTTAAACTTTACATGGATGACATGAGTGATTAAAACCCAATTTAGATTTATTATTAATTGGTTTTTGAGAACAATGTAGTGAGTCAAGCTTTTCTTTCTTCTTAACAAACTTTAAAATGGAAATTTTAAAGGTTTTCATTTTCCTTCTTGAGATAAAGATTTTCTTCATTAAACTTGTCTAAAGCGATATTGTGTGCTTTTTGCAAATGCCCATTCTCTTTTATGAGTGATTCAATTTTGCATTTAGGATCGCATTTTCATGCTTAATTACTTTATAACAAGTGTTGAGATCATAAATTTGGCTACTTGTTTGAACATTTTTTTGTTTATGCATTCAAGTATGCAAATTATCTCAGTTTCATTACACAAGTTATAGTTAGAGTTTACCTCATCATTTTTTCCCATGAAGCACAAGTAGTTTGCTTCATCACTAGAGGACTCATCATGTGAATTACTAAAATCATCTCAAGTGGCCTTGCATGCTTTCTTGGTTGGTTTCTTATGCATTTTCTTATCAGGATAATTTGCTACAATGTGTCAAGACTTGTTACACTCATAGCAAACAATCTCCTTCTTTTGTTATAGATCATTTTCAGTGGATCACTTGACGGACTTTCTACTAGGTTGCTTTTTCTTTTTTAAAAATTTTGCAAATTTTTGTGTGAGCATCACAAACTCTTTTTGATTTTGTTTATTGAATGAATTATCATCCTTATCGTCTTCTTAATCATCTTTGGTTGCTTTTCTAGTCAAGATGGAGGACTTAAATGTCACGCCTTTCTTTTTCCCTATGACTTTCTTTTTGAAGGTCATCTTGTATGTGAGCAATGAACCCACTATTTCATTTAAGGGTAATATGTTCAGGTCCTTTGATTATGATATTGCAATCACCTTTGGGTTCTATGATTTTGGGAGTGACTTGAGTAAATTTTTGATGAGTTTTATATTATTAAGGTTTTTTTTTTATTAGATTTTTCCTAAAGAATTAATAATGTTAATAAATTGTGAATACATTTTAGTATTCTCATCATTGCTTATTTTAAATAATTCAAATTTATGTATAAGAATATTAATTTTAATGTCTTTTACTTTGATGGCTCCCTTATATGTCAACATAAGATTATTTCATATCTCCTTTGTTGACTAACAAGGAAAGATACAATTTTATTCATCTTAAGTCATTACACGAAAGAGCAAATATTTGACTCTGGAGTTAAGATTTTGGCTTTCAAAATCTTCACAGGTGTACTCACTCTTGGGTTTATTAACAATAACTCCAATTTTTGTTTTGGTGATTTTTTGAGAAACGATTGGTCAAACAATAAAATCATAACAATGAAGGTATATAATCATTTTTTTTCTAATAGGTAAAATTTGCACCATCAAATATAGGAGTTTTGAGGGTTTAGCATCTTTAGGGTGACAAATAGGTGAAAAGGAAGTTATGGATCAATTCTAGGCAATAAAGTTGGTGATTCAAAAATTGAGTTCTAATATTAATTATTGGTTTCAAAAATACCTAAAATGGGGATGAATTGGATTGTCAAAATACATGCATTGATAATATGTGTAGTGTAAAAAATCAAATAATTGCAACCAATAAAAGTTTATTATGGGATATAAATGAATTAATACAAATACAATAGCACTAATTTTAACTAGGAATAAGAAAAAAAATTCAGCAAATGTGTATGCATATGCCTATGTATATATATGTACGTATATGTATTTTTTTTTTTTGTGAATTGTATTTTTATTTTTTTTTAAATTAACGTGTCACAAATATTTGTATTGTGTCACGTCTCTGTCATTGCATTTATATTTATGCCAAATATTTCTTTAATAAAATTGTTTAGTGGACGCGTGAAGTGATCTCCTTGCATATTCTTTAATTCAAAATTGTATCATGTAACTTTTTCAAAAAAATTATATTGATTCTAAAAATTAAGTTAATAAATAAAAAATATAATGAAATTATTTTTATATTTAAATGATATGAAATTTTATTTTTTTAATAATAAAATTTATTAATTATAAATTTAAAATAAATAATTAAGAGAATTATTATTATTATTATTATTTTTAAATCTAGCAATATAGATCTAATGTTCACCCAAATAATCTAATCAAAGGACGCGTGAGCTCCCTGGAAATGTGGTCACAAGGGACGCCTACTCCAAGTCGGCAGGCGGTAAGTTTCACTTTCAACTGCAAAGAACCTAAATTGGGTCTTTCAGGGCGAGGTGTGAGAAATTACATGCCACCGCGTTACCGGGAGGAAGACGAAAGAGAGCCACTGAAAAAGATCAAATCAATCATTTTCTATCTGGGAATTTTTTTCGGGACGATAATTTAAAGCCAAATCAATGTTCCTGTCCCTTTCATCCATATAGGAACAGTAAGGTTTGGATGCAAACAGAACGAATGTTTAATATCAATATAAGTTCCCAAAGTGCAAAATACAAATACAATAAATAAATGAAGGGAGGGGTCAAACTTTTTTGCAATTTGTAATTTATAAAAATAATTAAATGTAAAATTGATTAAATGTAATGTGATAAAAAAATTTAATTGGAAAGGAATCTAATTATTGTTAATGATTTTAATATCCGATATATTAATATCTAGTAGAATTCTAATATTTCTAATAAAACCAGTCAACCACAATGAAATTGCACCCTTCTTTTCTTTGTAACTTTTGGGTGGTCAGGACTCATTTGCAATGACGTCCTAGCGAGTAACCCTTGCTCGTCCCTTCATCTGAACATTAAAACTTGAAACTGCTTATTTAAGTTCTTAGCAACTGCAGCTGCAATTTCTTTATGTTTCCATTGTAATCTTCGTGTAAGCATGCTTGAATCTACACAGAAATGTTGATCCCGGCGGACATAAAGCTTCCATTGAGCCCTCGGACACTGCCAGGCCTCTCTATATATATAGAGAGAACACGAGTCATGTCTAATCATCCCACATTAACATTCATTTGAAGTTTTTTATATTTCAAACAATTAACAACATTTGTACGCACATTCTTGGGCAGAGTCACGAATCAAGAATGGATAGGCATCAAAACAATGGGAAGAGTGGCGAGGCGCCGAGGATGGTTCCTGTAAGAGGTGCAGTTTTGAGGAGCAGCGTGAACAAGGTGGCCAAATTTTGTTGTTGGGAATCTCCCAACTCAAAAGCCGCATCAACTGTTCATCCTCATCCTTCCTAGTCTCTTTGATGCTCTATCCAATGTCATGTTCATTCGTTCGTTGATTGGTGTTACATATGTCTTGCCGTTGCACAAGGGTTTGGCATTCGTTTCTATTTCTAGTTTTATTAGGACCCAATAAAAGATTCTATCCGAGACAACAATGGGTTGTTGTGTGAAAGGAATGAACTCAAAGTAGTAGGCCCGTTTGTGGTCTTAGGATATAGGTCTATCTACCAATTAAGACAAGTTCATGTGTTCTTTTATGTCCTTTTGAAGTTTTTGGATTGTGGGTTGCTTTTGTGCTGTACTGTTATTGTCTTTGAATTTTAATGAGAAGTGCGATGGGTGTGTTTCTGCTTTCAACTATGCAACGGAAGTTCAAATGACCAAATATTATATGAACTGCTTGTGTGCCTTTGTAGGAGGATGAAACACAATTACAAGCAACTATGTGCTTATCTTTTGTTGGCTCTTACACTTTTAAGAAAGATGAAAATACTCTATGATTCATGTTCATCTTGAGGGAGGCTATTAGAGAATACTACAATTAGAGAGATTTGATTATAATCAAAATAAAATTTTATGAATTAATTCGTGTAAATTTCATTGAAAATCAAAATATAATTTTAGTAATTAATCAATATCAAAGTAAAATCCTAAACAATCTCCACTATATATATTGAAATTCATGCATTGTATGAGACATAATTCAATGAGAAAGATGTAACTATTGTGAGTTTTTGTCCATAGACATAAGTCATCACACTCAAACCACATGTATCTCTTTGTGTTATTTTTTCTCTTCTCTTTCTTAATTTATTTTCTCACATAATAAAGTTTATGTTTTGGCATGGGGTATGACCATGACTAATTTGCAAAGATGTACTAACAAGTAATCCTTAGTCTTCCATGCAAC
The DNA here is from genome assembly GCA_037832385.1 of Rhizophora apiculata. Lineage (NCBI taxonomy): Eukaryota > Viridiplantae > Streptophyta > Magnoliopsida > Malpighiales > Rhizophoraceae > Rhizophora > Rhizophora apiculata. The sequence goes on from CM075437.1 coordinate 6,774,711, forward strand.
AAAATATAAAAACTTTTAAAAGTGCTTATTTAGTTCTTTGCAATTGAAGTTGAAATTTCACTGGGTTTGCTATGAAAATTCCTCTACTCCTCTCATTAATGATCAAACTAAAAATATGGTCATAATGATTGGCCTACAGCTACACAATCTTTAATCATCCTTTTAGACTAAAACTATTAAGGGCTCAAACAGCCCTTAATAGCTTAAGCTCTTAAAGTGTTCATTCTTCAGCATCATTCATATACAATATTTCTCATGTAAATTAAAAAGAAAAGGTGTTATGGTTATAGGCCTAAGCAACTTTTGAGTTTTGTAGGAATAAATTATCTCAATTTTATAGAAGGGGTAGGTGGGTTAGCCCTCTAGTGGAAGTAAGAAGGGAGTCTAACTATCCTAAGGAAATTAAAACACTTCTTTCATAGAGAATTCTTTAGGTACAAATCAAGAGATGACTAGTTTTTGTTTTGTATATATTGTTTCCTAAACAAAAGCTATTGACAATAAGTGTGACAAATGATAGAATCCTATAAACTAAAGGCAAGGGTCCCTTGGATGTATAAGGGGGATTTTCAATACAATGGTGGAAAGTATCAAGATGCAAGGAAAATAATTGTTTAAGAGAGGCATTACAATGGCTTTTCAGCAATTCCCTAATATATATTTACTCATTAATTTAGGATAAAAAGAAAATTCATACACTTAGTATAATAACTTGATTGGCCATTAAAATGTTGTTGAATCATTGGACCATACTGTCACAAATATGGATTGGTGTGAGTTGTTCCTTTGGGCTTTCTTATTTCATAAGCGTGTACTCAAATCAAACCATTGGCCTATTGTGCTCAATGTAGCTTATCCATGTAGGACACCTTGAAGGATTTAGATTTGAGACTAAGTGGATTGAGGAGCCTAAGTGCTCACAAATTATAGTGAAATATTGAATGTTGAGAGCACCTAGTTCAATTAGCTTCTAATTGATGAAGAAACTTCTCATTTACCTCTTAATTGGCCAAAAAACCTAAGAAAATTAAATCAAATTTTAACCATGTAAGACCTATACTCAATATTCAAGAAATGTGAACCTAAGACATAAAGAAGTATATGGATGCTACACTAAAAAAAAGAAGGGATTTGAAAGTGATAAATTGGATTAAATGCCACAAAAAGAGTTTGTACTTTATAAATTCTTTAGTTATTAAAAGAATTAAATAAGAAAATGCTCACTTTTGTTTTTACTAATGTTCTACATTTTTTTAACAATGAAATCAAACCTACTTATAAGCTGAATTAATAACCATAAAAATCCTAAAAATAATGACAATAATAAATTTTTATTTTATTGCAAATTTTTATTTTATAACAAACTCTTAATTAGAAGTGAATTTCATTGTAATCCTAACCCATTAAGTACTCTAATAAAATTAATAAAGTCTTAACTTACATTAAAATAAGTTTTGCTACCCTTTAAACTTAAATTTTCATCTTTGGCCCAAATTTCTTCAGTCAACTGACTAAGTGCCTCTCTCATCCTTTTAACTCTTGAACGTATCAGGAGTCCTTCTTAAATACTTAATCGATCACTATAAGCCCTCAATTCATTGGCCTTTCCATGGATCTCATCATAAACAATTTTATTCATAACAACCATATTCAAGATAATATCTTAATAACCCATAAATGCTTCCATTGCTTAAAATATAGGTGCGGCAAATAAGGATATATAACCCTTAAACTAGATATGCAAAAGACTTACAACAATGTTGAATGACATTTCCTCGAATAGGTTATGGGAAAACTTGGCTTTAATGGATGGTGGGTCACTTAAGTTATACAATGTGTTCAAATAGTTTCCTAGTATATTTTGGCTAATGAAAGACCCTCGAACCCTTTCTCTCCTACTCAAATTTTAAGGCAAGTTGATCCTTTATTGTCTTACGTATTCCTCTTGATGTTAGATATTTTATCTTAATACTTAAAGTATATAGTTCTACAAGGACAAATTCTTCGCTATAGAATGAAGTCCTATTGTCCATCAATCTCTCATGTGTTTTATGCAGATGACATTCTCCTTTCTGAGCAAGCCTTGGTATTGGAAGTTATGGCTTTAAAGTAGATTATTGAGAGGTATTATAAGTCCTTGAGCCAAATTTTAAATTACAACAAGTTTGACATCTAATTTAGTCATAACACCAGCTTGGATATCATCACAAAGATTCTTGGCATTCTCAATATGAAGTGGTTGGCTTATAGAGACAACTATTTAAGCCTCCCATCCAATCTTAAAAGGTCTAAATTCAAAACTCTAAAATTCATTTAAAGATATACTGAGCAAAAATTGTAGGGCGAAAAACAACTCTTATTAATGGTGGGTATGGAGGTACTTGTCAAGGTAATGGTAACCTCCATCCTCACTAAGACCATAATACCCTTTGAGTTACCCAAGAAACTATGCTAAGGAATTAATTGGCAAATAGCGTGATTATAGTGAGTTTAAAAAGAGGAATAATTTTAAATTCATTGGAATAACTTGCACACACTTTCAAAATTGAAGCCTTAAGGAGGAATGGGGTTTTGTAACCTTCAAGCCTTTAATTCAGCTCTCCTTGCTAAACAATATTAGTGCTTTTAAAACAATCCTGATGTAATGTGAATTAAAGTGTCTTAACGTATCTACTTTCCTTTAAGAAATATTTTGATGGCTAAGGAAAAACAAGGTTGTTGTTAATGCTAGAATGGCCTCTAATAAGGCAAGGAGACATTTTTGAAAGGCCAATGATAGGAAATTAGTGATTGTAGGAATGCCACAATTTAGACTGATTCGTGGGCATTGGAGCTTCCTAGTTTCATAATTAATTTGCATAACCCAATGAACTTTACATGATATCAATGGGAGCTTTAATTGATCATGGCACCCAGGAGTAAAAATTAAATTGACTTAAAGATTACTTTTACCTAAAGAAGCATAAGTCATTGAAAAAATTCCATTCAGCCACAGTAAACACTAAGATAGGTTTGTGTAGCACCATGATAGATTTTGTCACTACTTAGTTAAAAGCAACTACCATTTTCTCTTCACTACCACAGAAGAGGTATGAACTAGATTTAAGAAAGTAAGTCCCTTTACCTAGTAGCTACTATGGGCCTTAAAAATTCACCTAGGCATTAAAAATTTTATCTGGAAAGCCCTATGAGACTCCCTCCTTACCCAAAATAACATATACAAATAAGGAATCATTGCAAATGGTAACTACCTAATATGTGGTAGACAGCTAAAATTAATAGCTTAAGCCCTTTTGAGATGTGACCACATCATAGCTACTCGGTTTGGGAGTGAATTCACTTACTTGCTAAGCACAACTTAGATAGTGAATTTTAATTCATGGTGGATTGCAATGATAGAAGCATCGCCAAAGCATGAGAGAAAAGAATTTTTAGGACACTTAACCATTTGGTACTATAATATCTATAATTTAAGGTGCCAATTATACAAGGAGCAATTGAACATTAATCCCTTAGTCACCATTAGGAATGGTAAAAGGAATTGTAAAGATGTAAGTATAATTTGCCTCCTAATAATCCTATCACCACAAATGACTTGCCTAAGATGAAATGTTGGTCGATATGGCTACTACCTTTAAAAACAACACTCAAAATCAATAGTGATGTAGCCCTTAAATTTGTAAGGGGTGGAACTAGTATCATTATACTTTGCCAAAATAGCAACGAAGCCCTAGTGGAAGAAACTACTATGTGGAGTTGAGTTTCATTAGTATTAACAGTTAAAGCCTTGGATTTTAGATTGGCAACCATGCTAGCAATATGGGGAGGGTGGCCAACATTCACCTTTGAAACTAATTGTGAGCTTTTTGTTAAGGTATGCTTGGGCATAGATCTTTTATCCCCCAAGATGCTACTCCAATAGTTCAAGATATTTATAAGTGGCTTGGTGGGGTGAAGGAAACAAAGCTCCATTGGATTCTTAAAACATCAAATCATAGGGCGGAAATGGTTTTTGCCCTTTCAATTAGCTTAAGCCCTATTAAATTTGTGGGAATTTTATTTAATGATTCTTGTTAAACCTAAATTTTTATTCAATGAATGTTCTCTTTTGAGCAAAAAAAAAAAAGTTTCAATTATTATGTTAAGCAATAATTCTTATGCAATGCATCTTCTCAAAGCTTTCTCTTATTTATGTCAAAAATTAATAAGATAGATAAAATTATCCTTTTAGGCCTCCAAAAAATAGTACTAGATTGGTCATTAGCATTTTTCAACAATTACAGACTCCCTTACAAACCAAGCAATGCCACTAAGTTGAGCAACGCCATATTTCTCAACTAAGAGTCATTTGTTATGTAAGTTGATAGAGTAATTTTGCATATTTTTCTTTTCATAGAAAGTTAGAGAACAAGTTCAAGGTGAATGAATGTCTATTGCTTCCCTTTTATTTTTATAGATGTATAGTTACTAAAAAAGTTTATTAACTTTTGTATGGTAGAAGTTATAACTCCCTTCACCTTCTCTTAAATATACTATCTCACTTCTTTTAATGTTGCTCTTTAACTTCTCTTAATTGAGTCGAGTTAACTCATTATGGATGGACCAACCTAATCTAATATATTAACATCTTTTACTCACCCATAATGAATTGGAAGGATTTGATTATTACTCAAAAAAATTCTAAACATTCAATTTTACTCTACTTATTTATCAAAATAAATGAGTAGTGTGACATATATATATATATATACTTATATATAAAAGTATATTCTATGCACGTGTTAGAGATAAATCACGATTACAATCCTTTTAAAAATATATGTGAGATTTTCAATAAAAGGAAATAAGAGTTCTTTTTTTTTCTTTTTTCTAATAATTGATGATAGATTCTTTTTTTCAACATTTAAGTTTATACTAAATATTTAATATTTTTTAGGTCTATTTTATTTTTTTATTCAATTATAGTTAAAATAATAGTTTTAAAATTTAAAATAAATTAATTAGTTAAATAATATAATAAATTTTTATATTTGATAAATATAATTTATATAATTTTTTTAAAATATTTATTTAAATTTATAATTGATTTAACTTCAATTGAACTAATTTACTATTAATTTTTTTAAAATTTTCTAATTTGATAATAAGTTTTATTTTAACAATATTGCTAATATTACATGATGACCATAATTAGAGAAAGAAATGAAATAATGTTACTACATATATCTAAAATTTAGTTTACCGTGTCAAAACACGCATCAAACATAGACACGCACTTGAACGACGTCCGATACAACAAAACATTTTCGTTAAAAATTTGAAAAGAATTGAACATTTCCAAGACACTTCGAGGACATGCCAATGACATTTTCTGGAATGTTTTTGTAATTTTGACAATAAAACCTAATATCTAACTAAAAGCTTCCATTACACTTTACAATAATCAATTTGCTTAAACTGATTAATAATTTTTATTCAAATAATTATATAATAATATTTTAATAAATTTTAACATGTAACCTCTTCAAAATTTCATATTTATTTTAAAATTTAAGTTAATAAATAAAAAATATGAAAATATTATTTATATACTTAATTGGTATAAAATTTTATTTTTTTAATCAAAAATTTTAGTAATTGTGAATCTTAATTAAATAGTTAAGAGGATTATTATTATTATTTTTAAAAATCTACCAGTTAGATGTAATGTTCACCCAAATAATCTAATCAAAGGACGCGTAAGTTTCCTGGAAATATAGTCACCGGGGACGCCAACTACAGGTCGGCAGGGGGTAAGTTTCACTTTCAACTGCCAAGAACTTGAATTGGGTCTTTCAGGTGAGGCGTGAGTAATTACACGCCACCGTTGCAGCGGGAGGGAGACGAAAGATCAAATCAATCATTTTCTATCCGGGAATTTTTTTGGAGGATGGTTTAAAGCCAAACCAATGTCCTTTGCTCTTTCATTCATACAGACACGGTAAGGTTTTGATGCAAACAGAACTAATGTTTAATACCAATATAAGTTCCCAAAATACAAAATACAAATAAAATAAATAAATAAATAAATAAAAGAAGAGGTCAAACTTTCTTATAATTTGTAATTTATAAAAAAAATTAAATGTAAAATTAATTAAATGTAATGTGATAAAAAAATTTATTGAAAAGGAATGTAACTATTGTTAATGATTTTAATATCTAATATATTAATATTTAATAAAATTCTAATATTTCTAATAAAATCACAGTGAAATTGCACCCTTCTTTTCTTTGTAACTTTGGGGTGGTCGGGACTAATTTGCAATGACTTCCTAGCGAGTAACCCTTGCTCATCCCTTCATCTAAACATTAAAACTTGTAAACTGCTTATTTAAGTTCTTAGCAACTGCAGCTGCAATTTCTTTATGTTTCCATTGTAATCTTCGTGTAAGCATGCTTGAATCTACACAGAAATGTTGATCCCGGCGGACATAAAGCTTCCATTGAGCCCTCGGACACTAGCCAGGCCTCTCTATATATAGAGAGAACACGAGTCATGTCTAATCATCCCACATTAACATGAATTTGAAGTTTTTTATGTTCCAAACAATTAACAACATTTGTACGCACATTCTTGGGCAGAGTCACGAATCAAGAATGGATAGGCATCAAAACAATGGGAAGAGTGGCGAGGCGCCGAGGATGGTTCCTGTAAGAGGTGCAGTTTTGAGGAGCAGCGTGAACAAGGTGGCCAATTTGGTTGTTGGGAACTCAAAAGCCGCATCAACTGTTCATCCTCATCCTTCCTAATCTCTGATGATGTTCATTCGTTCGTTGATTGGTGTTACATATGTCTAGCCCGTTGCACGCACAAGGTTTGGCATTGGTTTCTATTTATAGTTTTCTATTAGGGCCCAATAAAAGATTCTATCCGAGACAACAATGGGTTGTTGTGTGAAAGGAATGAACTCAAAGTGGTAGGCCCGTTTGTGGTCTTAGGATATAGGTCTATCTTCCAATTAAGACAAGTTCATGTGTTCTTTTATGTCCTTTTGAAGTTTTTGGATTGTGGGTTGCTTTTGTGTTGAACTGTTATTGTCTTTGAATTTTAATGAGAAGTGCGATGGGTGTGTTTCTGCTTTCAACTATGCAACGGAAGTTCAAATGACCAAATATTATATGAACTACTTATGTGCCTTTGTAGGAGGATGAAACACAATTACAAGCAACTATGTGCTTATCTTTTGTTGGCTCTTACACTTTTAAGAAAGATGAAAATACTCTATGATTCATGTTCATCTTGAAGGAGGCTATTAGAGAATACTACAATTAGAGAGATTTGATTATAATCAAAATAAAATTTTATAAATTAATCCGTATAAATTTCTTTGAAATCAAAATATAATTTTAGTAATTAATCAATATTAAAGTAGAATCCTAAACAATCTCCACTATATATATTGAAATTCACGCATCATAAGAGACATAATTCAATGAGAAAGATGTAACTATTGTGAGTTTTTGTATCCATAGACATAAGTCATCACACTCAAACCACATGTATCTCTTTGTATTATTGTTTCTCTTCTCTTTCTTAATTTATTTTCTCACATAATAAAGTTTATATTTTGGCATAGGGTATAAACATGACTAATTTGCAAAGATGTACAACATGTAATCCTTAGTCTTCCATGCAACAAAATATAAAAACTTTTAAAAATATTTATTTACTTCTTTGCAATTGAAGCTGAAATTTCACTGGGTTTGCTATGAAAATTCCTCTACTCCTCTCATTAATGATCAAACTAAAAATATGGTTATAGTGATTGGCCTACAGCTACACAATCTTTAATCATCCTTTTAGACTAAAACTATTAAGGGCTCAAACAACCCTTAATAGCTTAAGCTCTCAAAGTGTTCATTCTCCAGCATCATTCATATACAAAATTTCTCATGTAAATTAAAAAGAAAAGGTGTTATGGTTATAGGCCTAAGCAACTTTTGAGTTTTGTAGGAATAAATTATCTCAATTTTATAGAAGGGGCAGGTGGATTAGCCCTCTTGTGGAAGTAAGAAGGGAGTATAACTATTCTAAGAAAATTAAAACACTTCTTTCATAGAGAATTCTTTGGATACAAATCAAAAGATGACTAGTTTTTGTTTTGTATATATTGTTTCCCAAAGAAAAGCTATTGACAATAAGTGTGACAAAAGATAGAATCCTATAAACTAAAGGTAAGGGTCCCTTGGATGTGTGGGGGGGATTTTCAATATAATGGTGGAAAGTATCAAGATGCAACGAAAATAATTGTTTAACAGAGGCATTACAATGGCTTTTCAGCAATTCCTTACTATATACTTACTCATTAATTTAGGATAAAAAGAAACTCCATACACTTCGTATAATAACTTGATTGGCCATCAAAATGTTGTTGAATGATTGGACCACACTATCACAAATATGGATTGGTGTGAGTTGTTCCTTTGGGCTTTCTTATTTCATGAGTGTGTACTCAAATCAAACCATTGGCTTATTGTGCTCAATGTAGCTTATCCATGTAGGACACCTTGAAGGATTTCAATTTGAGACTAAGTGGATTGAGGAGATTGGTGTGAGTTGTTCCTTTGGGCTTTCTTATTTCATGAGTGTGTACTCAAATCAAACCATTGGCTTATTGTGCTCAATGTAGCTTATCCATGTAGGACACCTTGAAGGATTTCAATTTGAGACTAAGTGGATTGAGGAGACTACGTGCTCACAAATTATAGTGAAATATTGAATGTCGAGAGCACCTAGTTCAATTAGCTTCTAATTAATGAAGAAACTTCTTATTTACCTCTTAATTGGCCAAAAAACCTAAGAAAGTTAAATCAAATTTTAACCATGTAAGACCTATACCCAATATTCAAGAAATATGAACGTAAGGCATAAAGAAGTATATGGATGCTACACTCCAAAAAAGAAGGGATTTGAAAGTGATAAATTGGATTAAATGCCACAAAAAGAATTTGTATTTGATAAGTTCTTTAGTTATTAAAAGAATTAAATAAGAAAATTCTCACTTTTGTTTTTACTAATGTTTAACATTTTTTTAACAATGAAATCAAGCCTACTTATAAGTTGATTAATGACCCTAAAAATCCTAAAAATAATGACAATAACAAATTCTTATTTTATTGTAAATTCTTATTTTATAACAAACTCTTAATTAGGAGTGGATTTCATTGTAATCCTAACCCATTAAGTAGTCTAATAAAATTAATAAAGTCTTAACTTGCATTAAGATAAGTTTTGCGACCCTTTAAACTTGAATTATCATCTTTGGCCCAAATTTCTTCAATCAGCCGACTAAGTGCCTCTTTCATCCTTTTAACTCTTAAACGTATCAGAAGCCCTTCTTAAATACTTAATGGATCATTATAAGCCCTCAATTCATTGGCCTTTCCATGGATCTTATCATAAACAATTTTATTCATAACAACCATATTCAAGATAATATCTTAATAGCCCATAAATGCTTCTATTGTTTAAATATATAGGTGCAGCAAATAGGGATATATAACCCTTAAACTAGATATGCAAAAGACTCACAACAATGTTGAATGACATTTCCTCGAATAGGTTATGGAAAAACTTGGCTTTAATGGATGGTGGGTCACTCAAGTTATACAATGTATTCAAATAGTTTCCTAGTATATTTTGGCTAATGAAAGACCCTCGAACCCTTTCTGTCCGACTCAAATTTTAAGGCAAGTTGATCCTTTATTGTCTTATGTATTCCTCTTGATGTTAGATATTATATTTTAGTCCTTAAAGTATATAGTTCTGCAAGGACAAATTCTTCACTATAGAATTAAGTCCTATTGTCCATCAATCTCTTATGTGTTCTATATAGATGACATTCTCCTTTTTGAGCAAGCCTTGGTATTGGAAGTTATGGCTCTAAAGTAGATTATTGAGAGGTACTATAAGCCCTTGAGCCAAATTTTAAATTACAACAAGTTTGGCATCTAATTTAGTCATAACACCAACATGGATATCATTACAAATATTCTTGGCATTCTTAATATGTAGTGGTTGGCTTATAGAGACAACTATTTAAGCCTCTCATCCAATCTAAAAAGGTCTAAATTCAAAGTTCTAAGATTCATTCAAGGACATACTAAGCAAAAATTGTAAGGCGAAAAGTAACTCTTATTAATGGTGGGTATGGAGGTACTTCTTAAGGCAATGGTAACCTCCATCGTCACCAAGACCATAATACCCTTTGAGTTACATAAGAAACTATGCCAAGGAATTAATTGGCAAATAACGTGATTATGGTGAGTTTAAAAAAAGTAATAATTTTAAATTCATTGGAATAACTTGCACACACTTTCAAAATTGAAGCTTTAAGGAGGAGTGGGGTTTTGTAACCTTCATGCTTTTAATTCAGCTCTCCTTGCTAAACAATATTAGTGCTTTTAAAATAATCCTGATGTAATGTGAATTAAAGTGCCTTAACGTATCTACTTTCCTTTAAGAAATATTCTGATGGCTAGGGAAAAACAAGGTTGTTGTTAATGCTAGAATGGCCTTTAATAAGGCAAGGAGACATTTTTGAAAGGCCAATGATAGGAAATTAGTGATCGTAGGAATGCCATAATTTGGACTAATTCGTGGGCATTGGAGCTTCCTAGTTTCATAATTAATTTGCATAACCCAATGAACTCTGCATGGTATCAATGGGAGCTTTAATTGATCATGGCACCCAAGAGTAAAAATTAAATTGACTCAATGATTACTTCTATCTAAAGAAGCATAAGTCATTGAAAACATTCCATTAAGCCACAGTAGACAATAAGATAGGTTTGTGTAGCACCATGATAGATTTGGTCACTACTTAGTTAAAAGCAACTACCATTTTCTCTTTACTGCCATAGAAGAGGTACAAACTAGATTTAAGGAAGTAAGTCCTTTTACGTAGTAGCTACTATAAGCCTTAAAAATTCACCTAAGCATTAAAAATTTTATCTAGAAAGCCTTATGAGACTACCTCCTTACCCAAAATAACATATACAAATAGGGAATCATTGCAAATGGTAGCTACCTAATATGTGGTAGATAGCTAAAATCAATAGCTTAAGCCTTTTTAAGATATGACCACATCATAGCTACTCGATTTGGGAGTGAACTCACTTACTTGCTAAGCACAACTTAGATAGTGAATTTTAATTCATGGTGGATTGCAATGATAGAAGCATCGCCAGAGCATGAGAGAAAAGAATTTTTAAGACACTTAACCATTTGGTACTATAATATCTATAAGACAAGGTGCCAATTATGCAAGAGTAATGGAACATTAATCCCTTAGTCACCATTAGGAATGGTAAAAGGAATTGTAAAGATGTAAGTATAATCTGTCTCCTAATAATCCTATCACCACAAATGACTTGCCTAAGATGAAATATTGGTTGATATGGCTACCACCTTTAAAAATAACACTCAAAATCAATAGTGATGTAGCCCTTAAATTTGCTAGGGGTGGAACTAGTATCACTATACTTTGCCAAAATAGCAACGAAGCCCTAGTGGAGGAAACTACTATGTGGAGTCGAGTTTCATTAGTATTAACTGTTAAAGCCTTGGATTTTAGATTGGCAACCATGCTAGCAATATGGGGAGGGTGGCCAACATTCACTTTTGAAACTAATTGTGAGCTTTTTGTTAAGGTATGCTTGGGCATGGATCTTTTATGCCCCTAAGATGCTACTCCAATAGTTCAAGATATTTATAAATGACTTGGTGGGGTGAAGGAAACAAAGCTCCATTAGATTCTTAAAACATCAAATCATAGGGCGGAGATGGTTTTTGCCCTTTCAATTAGCTTAAGCCCTATTAAATTTGTGGGAATTTTATTTAATGATTCTTGTTAAACCTAAATTTTTATTCAATGAATGTTCTCTTTTGAGCAAAAAAAAAAAAAAGGTTTCATTTATTATGTTGAGCAATAATTCTTATGCAATGCATCTTCTCAGAGCTTACTCTCTCTTATTTATGTCAAAAATTAATAAGATAGATAAAATTATCCTTTCAGGCCTTTGAAAAATAGAACTAGATTGGTCATTAGCATTTTTCAACAATTACAGACTCCCTTACAAACCAAGCAATGCCACTAAGTTGAGCAACGTCATATTTCTCAATTAAGAGTCATTTGTTATGTAAGTTGATAGAGAAATTTTGTATATTTTCATTTCATAGAAAGTTAGAGAACAAGCTTGAGGTGAATGAATGTCTATTGCTTCCGTTTTATTTTTATAGATGTATAGTTACTAAAAAAGCTTATTAACTTTTGTATGGTAGAAGTTATAACTCTCTTCACCTTCTCTTAAATATACTAACTCACTTCTTTTAATTGTTCTCTTTAACTTCTCTTAATTGAGTCGAGTTAGCTCATTATGGATGGACCAACCTAATCTAATATATTAACATCTTTTACTCACACATAATGAATTGAAAGGATTTGATTATTACTCAAAAAAAATTCTAAATATTCAATTTTACTCTACTTATTTATCAAGATAAATGAGTTGTGTGATATATATATATATATATATATATATATATACTTATACATAAAAGATATTCTATGCACGTGCTAGAGATAAATCACAATTACAATCCTTTTCAAAACATATGTAAGATTTTCAATAAAAGGAAATAAGAATTTTTTTTTTTTCTAATAATTGATGATAGATTCTTTTTTTTTTAATATTTAAATTTATGCTAAATATTTATTATTTTTTAGGTCTATTTTATTTTTTATTTAATTATAATTAAAATAATATTTTGAAATTTGAAAATAAGTTAATTAGTTGAATAATATAACAAATTTTTATATTTAACAAATATAATTTATACAATTTTTTAAAAAATATTTATTTAAATTTACAATTGATTCAATTCTAATTGAAACTAATTTACAATTAATTTTTTAAAAAATTTTTTAATTTGATAATATATTGGTTTTAACAATATTACTAATATTACATATCACCATAATTAAAGAAAGAAATGAAATAATGTTACTATATATATATCAACTATTTACATCAATAAATGCAGTAGAGTTATTAAAATATCCATTCAATAATAATTAGATTCAAATCTATTAGAAAATTAGGATCACAAATCCTTTTTTAAGTTGAACTTACCCAAAAAATTTTAATGTCTAACACAAGTTGCCTAGACAATCTAAAACTTTTTTTTTTTTTCTTAAATAGAATTAAAAATGTAAATTAAAAAAATTATAGTATTTGAATCATAAATTTTTTGTTTTTAAAATTTGAATATTATAGACATGTAAAAAATAGTTTATTATTTAATATTCTTTTAATTTTACTTATTATTTTATACAATATACACATTGTATACACAAATATATATTTATTACATATGTATACTATTTTATTTTAATACATTTTAAAAATATTATTTATATATATATATATATTAATTTTTTTATATAATTATGTAATTTTTATAACAATTTATAAATGTTTACATATAATAAACACACACATTTATTGAATACTAACACTTAATTATTATATATCTTATATAATTATATAATTTTGATATAAATTAATATATTAAAATAAATAATAAATAATAGTATATATTTTTTCATTTCTTATAAATAATGTGTCATGGTATATGAATTTTTTATATTATAAAGCTTATGAGAATTTAATATATACACTCTTATATTTTTATAAAATAATTATTTTTATAATTTAAATTTGTTATCTCTTGATCCCAACTTTATTAATATATTGTGTTTCAACTCTCGCCTATTATAATATGGGGGAAAATTAGTGAAACCTCTGTATACACGCATGATGTCTAAGATACACAAACAAAACAAAAATTTAGGTTTACTGTTGTCAAGACACGCATTAAACATAGACACGCACTTGACCGACGTCCGATACATCAAAACATTTTCGTTAAAAATTTTGAAAAGAATTGAACATTTCCAAGACACTTCGAGGACATGCCAATGGCATTTCTGGAATGTTTTGGTATTTTTGACCATAAAACCTAATATCTAACAAAAAGCTTGCGTTAAATTTTACAATAACCAATTAGGTCAAACTGATTAATAATTTTTATTCAAATAATTATATAACAATATTTTAATAAATTTTATCATATAACTTTTTTTAAAATTTCATGTTTATTCTAAAATTTAAATTAATAAATAAAAAATATAAAAATATTATTTATATACTTAATTGGTATAAAATTTTATTTTTTTAATCAAAAATTTTATTAATTGTGAATCTTAAATGAATAGTTAAGAGGATTATTTTTTTTTTTTTAAATCTACCAGTTAGATGTAATGTTCACCCAAATAATCTAATCAAAGGACGCGTGAGTTCCCTGGAAATGTAGTCACCGGGGACGCCAACTCCAAGTCGGCAGGCTGTACCTTTCACTTTCAACTGCCAAGAACTTGAATTGGGTTTTTCAGGTGAGGCGTGAGTAATTACACGCCGCCGTGTCGGCGGGAGGGAGACGAAGGAGCCAATGAAAGATCAAATCAATCATTTTCTATCTGGGAATTTTTTCGGAGGATAGTTTAAAGCCAAATCAATTTCCTGTCCCCTTCCATCCATATGGGCACAGTAAGGTTTGGATGCAAACAGAGCGAATGTTTAATATCCAATTATTGTTATTATAAAAATAATTAAATGTAAAATTAATTAAATGTAATGTGATAAAAAAATTTATTGAAAAAGAAATCTAATTATTGTTAATGATTTTAATATCCAATATATTAATATCTAATAGAATTTTAATATTTCTAATAGAACCAGTCAGCTACAATGAAATTGCACCCTTCTTTTCTTTGTAACTTTTGGGTGGTCAGGACTAATTTGCTATGACTTCCTAGCGAGTAAGCATTACTCATCCCTTCATCTTAACATTAAAACTTGTAAACTGCTTATTAAGTTCTTTGCAACGGCCGCGCAATTTCTTTATGTTTCCATTGTAATCTTCGTGTGAGCATGCTTGAATCTACACAGAAATGTTGGTCCCGGCGGACATAAAGCTTCCATTGAGCCCTCGGACACTAGCCAGGCCTCTATATATATATAAGAGAAACACAAGAGTCGTGTCTAATCATCCCACATTAACATTAATTTGAAGTTTTTTATATTCCAAACAATTAACAACATTTGTACGCACATTCTTGGGCAGAGTCACGAATCGAGAATGGATAGGCATCAAAACAATGGGAACAGTGGCGAGGCGCCGAGGATGGTTCCTGTAAGAGGTGCAGTTTTGAAGAGCAGCATGAACAAGGTGGCCAAATTGGTTGTTGGGAAGCCAAGTCCCAACTCAAAAGCCTCATCAACTGTTCATCCTTCCTAGTCTCTGTTGCTCTGTCCAAAGATGTTCATTCGTTCGTTGATAGGTGTTATATATGCCTAGGTTGCTCAAGGTTTTGCACTGGCTTCTATTTTCTAGTTTTCTATTAGGGCCCAATAAAAGATTCTATCCGAGACCACAATGGGTTGCTGTGTAGAAGGAATGAACTCAAAGTAGTAGGCCCGTTTGTGGTCTTAGGATATAGGTCTAGTTTCCAATTAAGACAAGTTCATGTGTTCTTTTATGTCCTTCTGAAGTTTTTGGATTGTGGGTTGCTTTTGTGCTGTACTGTTATTGTCTTTGAATTTTAATGAGAAGTGCGATGGGTGTGTTTCTGCTTTCAACTATGCAACGGAAGTGTTCTCAAATTTTCAAATATATCTCTCCAAGACAAGGTTTGAATATTTCTCTTCCTCTTAGCTCGACCCACTTCTCCAATCGACATCCTTGCCGATCAATCAGATTCCGCTTAGTGCTAGCCAATTGTCGGTCTAATTAATGTACTTATTAAATACAAGCTAACCAATTCAAGTGTGAGTTGAATTTTATCATGTTTAATTTTAACTAATTTAATAAACAAATTTTACAAAGGTGTATTAATTTATAATCTACACAATCTAGATTTAATATTTTTATAAACTAACATTAAACTTTTACTTTCAATCCATTGTTTAATATATTAAATGTGCAAGTAATGGTTAGTTACAAGCACAAATAAAAATTAAATGTGCAAGTAATGTGCAAGTAATGATCAATTACTTTCATGTTATACTGTTTGAACATGAGGATTACTTATATGCCCTAATTTAGCATATTATAAATTATAAGAATTAATAGTATAAGTAAAAGAATTAGATGTAATATTATTAATAATACCAAGCACATTAAAAATGTAAAGTCCTTGGTTAAGAGAAAGGACTTTGATTGCTATGAGATCGTTCCAATCCAAGATCCTTTGTCATTTGAGAAAGAATTCTTTGTTGTTATCCGTGCGCGCCAGTTTTTGGCCCAAAAGAATGAGGGGATGAGAAGATGATTTTTAAAGAAAAGATACTCAAACCTATAGGAATAATAATTAATATATTTATAATATATTATTTTTAATAAAAATTACTTTATTTTTCTATCATTTAAGAGGAATGTTAAATGTAAGATATATATTAAAATAATTCTCTCAAATTTCATAAATCTTATATTCTTTTTAGAATTAAAACCCATAATTTTCAAAGATAAAGGCTTAAATTTTTAACAAGTAGAATATTTTATGAGTGATATACCCTTCCCTTGTTTATAACTTTTGTGGTAGCAAAGAATCTCATAATTAAATAAATTTGATTGTAATTAAGGTAAAATTTCAATAATAATTACAATGGATGTTTTTGTGTTGGTAGAT
>CM075437.1:7541672-7571672 GCA_037832385.1 Rhizophora apiculata
ATCAATAACGAGTACTCTCAATTCCAATGCCATCATTTGCTCCACCGTCTCTAGGGAGAATGAGACTAATCCTAAGTCGTTGGAATGCTGGAGCACTCGGAAGTGAAACTCGTTGATCGCATCCCTCAATTTCAAGGTCAGCTAGAGACGGCAGGTGAGTGAGCTGAATAGCCGATTTCAAGCGATTTCAGATACTTCAACTCGGCTGCTGCGGCCGCAGAGAGACATCTCAAGTTTCCACACCCCAAAGTTCAATAGTCTCTAATGCCAGACCCTTATCCAACGGAAAACTCTCGAGTGAATCACAACTTATGATGTTGGGTTTTGTTAGAGAAGACAGGTGAGTGGGCAGAATCCCCTTTAGGTTGGGACAGTCTTTGATTTCAAGATATTTCAAATGCCCCAACGCGGCTGCTGGTGCTGGTGCTGGTGCTGCTGCAGAGAGATATCTCAGGTTCTACGCATACAAATATAAATTACCTCTAACGCCGGACCCATATCCAACGGAAAACTCTCGAGTGAATCACGACTAATAATTACGGCTTTCTTTAAGAAAGGCAGGTGAGTGAGCTGTATCTCCTTTAGGTTCGGACAGTCTTCGATTGTAAGAGATTTCAAATGCCGCAACTCGGCTGCTGCTGAGAGACATTTCAAGTTTCCCCACTCTTTAACATGAATTTCCTCTAACAACGGGTTCAAATCCAACGGAAAACTCTCGAGTGAATCACAATGACTGATTCTGATTTCCTCTAAAGTAGGCCGGTCACCCGGCAGAGTCTTGATTAGGTTGGGACACTTTTCAATCACAAGCTCTCGGAGGAGCGGAAAAGCAGCATTAGCCCCATCACATTCGTCCACGTTGGAATAAGGAACCCATTCTTTCCCTTGTCGCATTCCTCTAAATGTTAAACTTTCCAGACATCCAAATGGCGGCTTATTGCTCTTCCCGTAGAACTCTGGCCCCACATCTGTGATTTGGTCAAAGCCAATGATTGACAGGCGCTTTAAGGATCCCAGCTGCCCCAGAAGCTGGTAAGGACCAGCAATATTTACATCCTTGAGGCTCTAATTCCACCGTGTTTGAGAAAGAAGAATCTCCAACCCAATCTGGAAACCTTGTCCCTGCATGCCCAGAAATTGAAAGTTTTTCGATATTGTTATGTGGCCGAAACTGCTCGAGCACATTTCTTTCGTGCGATGATGAGTCCTCACTACCTTCATCATTCCATATCAGCTCTAATTCCTTAAGCTTCTCCTTACTCTTTAAATTGGCCTCCTCCGACTCTTAAACTTGGGAAACATTTCTCAGTTTCTTTACACGAAGGTGTCCTCGTAAGCGGTTAAGTGGTCCCAGCTCTTTGACGCTGCAGTAACTTTCCTTTCCCACAACATAATAATCCAATTCTCCAAGTTTTTTCAGTTTACCCATATGTGGCGGCATCTTTGTAAGCTTTGTTCCTCTGACATCAAGTTGAGACAAGTTGATCAATTTAAAAATTGTGGCTGGCAGCTCCACAGGAGAATGACAAAAACACAAGATTAAGGTCTCTAAATTACACAAACTCGCAACAGAATCGGGTAACCTCCGAATTGATGACTTAGAAAGATCCATATAACGCAAATGCATCAAGTTGCCAATTGAATCGGGCAACTCATAGCTACAAGTAAAATGCAATACTCTGAGACGTGTCAACGTCGACGGCCAATTGTTAACTTCCTTTCGTACATTCCAACTCGTCAATAAGATGGTGCGCAGATGCTGGATTTTGGAGATAAGTTTGTCCACTTCATGCACCTCTTTATCACCAATCCATAGGTGACGAATCCTCTCAGGTATCCCACATGACCTATCCACCCCATGTCTGAAGCAAAATTCTCCGGAAATAGATTTAGCCAGGTCATTAATAAGATCATGCATAAGAAAACATTCACTTTTTGTTGATTTTTGGAAAAATGACTTCGAGACAAGATCATCAAAACAGCCTTCGCCCACTTGTTCAATATCCACGTTCACTTCAGGTTGGCTTAGAAGACCTTCAGCCATCCACAAGCGAATTAGTTTCTCCTTCCCAAGTGCATAATGCTTAGGGAATACTGCACAATAGGCAAAGCACCGTTTTAGGTGAGATAGAAGAAGTCAATAACTCAATTTAAGAATTGGAAACATGCTATCCCTGTTCACATCCAACATATTACTGTTCAATATTTTAATCCACTTTCAGCATTTCTTTCAGACTGTAAGGCACCCCCAAGCACTTTCCCAGCCAAGGGTAAGCCATCACACTTCTCTACTATTTGTCTTCCAATCCTTTCTAAGGCTGGATGAGCAATAGACATATCTATCCCCATGAATGCATGCTTTTTAAACAACAACCAGCAATCGTTGCCGCTTAATTTTTGTAGTTGATGCGTTGGAGAAGTCTTGATGCAATTTGCAACATCTTCATTCCGTGTTGTGGCAAAGATCTTACTTCCTTCTTTTCCAAACACCAGGGATTTTAGCAAATTTTTCCATCCAAGGTAATCTTTGCTCCAAACATCATCAAGACGAGAAAAAATTTTTTCTCTACTAAATCATCTTCTAATTCCCTTTGAAGTTCATCTTGTTTTTATTAGAAGATTTTTTGGTAAACCCTTCTAAAATATCTTTGGTAATTTTGGAAACATTGAATTCTTCTGAAACACATACCCACGCCTTTTTATCAAAATAATCAGCCACTCTGCTATCAGACATGCTGAGCAACGGTGTTTTTACCTATGCCGCCAATGCCCACAATGGCAAGCACATGTGGGTTAAAGATGTTTGGATAATCAGATAGCACCAATTCATTATGGCTTCCTTGTCAGCATCATCCCTGCCATAAATAACTGAATCATCGGGAATCGAGGTGGTCGGTATTCTTTGGTATGATAGTTTTCCTTCAGTGCCACCAATCAGACCAAGGGCATCCTTTTGTTCGACTAAATTTTCAAGTGTTCCAAGGATTTCTTCCAGCTTTTCATTTTTTTCCTGTTTTAAATGGATTATGAAAGGATGCAAAATCTTGCACCTCCTCCTTTGTGGTTTGAGATTCAGCTTCAATCTTGGATCGCTGAAATTCAGAAGCAATCTCGTCCAAGAGATCTTCAGCTTCATAGACAACATCTTTAAGCTCATCAAGCCATTGCTTCACGTATGAGTCAGCGTGTTGCTTATCCTCTGCATCATCATGAACATTGTTGACAGCGATCATCTTGATCTTCAGTCTGTTCAGTAGTTTAACATTGAGTTTTCGGCTCTTGAAGAAGTCCAACATTTGGCGAGATGCCATCCGATCAAATAAAACCTGTAGGGTGGCTGAGAGAAATGCCCCTCCAACCAGCGCTCCAGCCATGATATATATACATGTATGACTTCTCCCTCTTCAGCAAAAAGCAAATCAAAAGAGTGTAAGTGAAGAACAAGAGAAAGGAAGCCCAATAAAAGGAAAGAACTGAGGGGTCGTTTATGACTTCTTGTTGTTGAGTACTCGGTGCTTAAAAATTTGGTTGGTCATCAATGAATAACATAAGAAATTAGATTTCACCTAAAACTCACTATCCATAACAAAAATATGTTTAATTTTCTTTTTTTTATTTCTCTAGACTAATTGAAATGTTCAAAATCATACCTTTTTTTTTTTTTATAATTTTGACGAGTAAAATTAAAACAATAATTAAACTAATACTAATAATAATAAAAATTGCTAATGATATTAAATAAAAAATGGATAAAATATTCTTAATTTTAATATTA
Organism: Rhizophora apiculata; assembly: GCA_037832385.1. Lineage (NCBI taxonomy): Eukaryota > Viridiplantae > Streptophyta > Magnoliopsida > Malpighiales > Rhizophoraceae > Rhizophora > Rhizophora apiculata. The sequence continues at coordinate 7,545,448 of CM075437.1, forward strand.
ACTAAAAATAAACAAATACCAAATAAAATATATGAAAAGCGGATAGAAACTAATTTTAAAAATTTATTATTATTATTTTTATTATTAAATGAATGGTCTAAATTCAAAATAGAAAAATTAATATTTCAATAAAATAGAGAAAAAGATAAAATATATATTATTTCGTAATTCTTTTCATATTTTTAAATAAAAGAAACATATTAAATTGGGTGATAACTATAATTTAATTTTAGTTTAATAAAATATATAAAATTTACAATCTAAATTTATACTTAACTCAATTTTTTTTATTCTTATTTTTCATTTATACTAAAATTATAAATAAGAATGTGATGAAAATTATATTTTTAAAACTAATATTTCTTTTTGATGTAATAAAAAAAAATAAAAATGACTCCAAAGTAAACTTAATGATCATTTAATATGATAGTAATAATAATAGTATTAATGACAATAATAGTAAAAAATGAATATCTTGAGTTTAGAAGAAGAATTTAATTTATCATTTAATATATCTTCTTTAACCTAAAATTGAATCAAGATTTTCTATAAATTAGAGTTTAGAATTAGATAAAAAAAAAAAAAAACACACACAATTTTTTTTATGATGGTTCAAGGGATATACTATCTCTAATCTATTTATTTATTTTTTAAGATTTTTTTTATATTTTTTCCTGTAATGTGACTAAGATTATATAATATTAGAAATGAAAATTAAATACATGATCAATAATTGAAATTCTATAGTGAAACTTATATGAACTTGAAAATTATGATTAGTCAACAAAGTGTATGAATTAGTGATAATAATTGGCATATGTTAAGCAAAAGAAAAAAAAAAATTGATATTGAATTTTGTCAATTTTTTCAATATAGTCTTAAATTTTTTAAATTTTTATTTCAATTTTAAAAGTTTGTCTTTCATTTGAATGCAAGAAAATTTTGGACAAAAAAAAAAAGGTTAAACCATTACTTTTATATGTTGATTATCTGAAATACATATAAATTAATGAAAATACACACATTGTGCATATTTAAGTTTTTAAATCAATCCTAAACCTTTAAGAATTTTTTCAATTGAGTTATAAGCATTTTTTAGCTTCTAAATCAATTATAAAATTTTAAATTTGATTATATCTCAATTTTTTTTTCTTTAATAGAAATTAGTTAAACCATTAAATACCAAATTTGACCCAATGGAAATCATAGAGAAATGCCCAAATACACCTAAAGAATACCAAAATATGCCCGTATGCATATCTATGCTAATATTGTGGTGGAATGGAAGCTTGTTTGGAGGTATGGGAACGAACCTAGAAGGGATAAATTGGATTTTGAATGGCAAAACGAGCATTTCTAGTGAAAAAAAAAGTAGAGTTTGTAGTCCAATAATTATCTATTTGGTTGTGCATTTGGGAAAATGGGGGAAATTAGGCTTTTCTACTTTTTATTTGTTTGAGAAGAGGAAAGAAATTAAGATAAATATATAAGATCTATTTAAGCGTTTTCAGAGTATTTGGACATTTTTTCATATTATTTTTGTTAAGTTAAATTATATATTTGATAGTTTAAATAATTTTTACTTAAGTAAATAAATAAAATCATATGTAAAAATTTATAATTGATTTATAAATTTAAAAAGGTTAAGAATTTAATCAAAAATTTTCATAAAAGTTTAAGATTAATTTCAAAACTCAAATAGATATAACGTCTATATTTTTATTAGTTTATCTGTATTCTATACGAATAACATATGGAAATAGTGGTTTGATTGTGTTTCATTCAAAATTGTCTTTCATTGATTTGAATCACAAATGTTCAGCACGGAAAATAAAATACTTAAAAGATTTAGGACTACATTGTAAAAATAAAAAAAAATTAAGACCAAATTTTAACTTATCCCCAATTGATGCAAAGAAAGCAAAAGGAAACAAAGGAAAAGAACAACGATAACAACATAAACAACAACAACAATAATAATAATCTGGTTTTTGGTGGTTGTTGTTGTTGCTGCTGTTGTTCTTACTAACAACCAGAAATCTTTGTGTTTTCGGGTGTTTTAAGTTTAACAAGATGACCTTCAAGCTCTTTTCATCTACTTGTTAATATGAATAAATATATATATAAATTTTAAGGCACATTAGCTGGAGAATGAATTAGTGATAATAATTGTTACAAATAAAGTAAAGAAACAAAATAAATACATAAATAAATAAGAAGTTAAAAAAATTATCAAACTTACAACTTTTGAAAGATATAAATAACATTATTGGTGACTAGTGAGCCAACCGAAGAAATTGGGATTGCAAGAGAATGAGAATCCCTGTAATTAATGGTAGAAATAAGAGGTAAATGATCAAACGGCTTGGTAGCTAAGCAAAATTGATCTCTAAATTGGAATTTTAAGAAGAAGAAATTGAATGATCCATCAAATTTAAAATTACAATTTCACTCGAAATAGTGGAGATAAATAAATGATATTATAATTGTCGAAAAGAAAAAATGCAAATAGAAACAGAAAAATGAAAAAAAAAAAAAAAAAAGAAAAACAAAACAAAACAGAGAGAGAGAAGAAGAAGAAGTGAGGAGGAAATCAAACTCACCGCAAGAACACGGCGTCAAATGGCAGTGGGGGGATGGATATCTAATAATTAAAGAATGAGCACAGGCATCAGCAGCGACAGCATTGGCTTGATGACAGGCAAAGCTTTTCCTCCAATTGTAAGAGACACCAACAGCCAAGGCGTTTACTAATTGCGCACCACATCAGGCCCAAAGAGATTCCTCCAATTATCATCACAGTGTACAAAAACAGCCAAGCCTAAGGCCGAAAGATATTTGTTTTTTCTTTTTTCTTCTTTACTTTTTTCACTTCTTTAAAAGTAATTTTATTTTTATTTTTTACATTTCAAAATTATTCCACTCTTGAAAGAATGTTTCTTCTTTTTAGAGACTAACTTTTACTTTCTCTAATTCTAAAATCATTATGGTTGGACTACAGTACACCAGATCCTTTTAATTTTGGCTTTTAGCGTGATTGAAAAATTTGAATAGGTTAAAAAATAATAAATTTATAAATTTAATATTATATTTTAATTTAAAATTTTAAAAATTAAAATATTAAATTTATAATTTATTTATTTATATATTATTTTTTTTCACTTTTAATATAAATTTCTTAATTATATAATTTATGTACACTTAAAATCATAACAAAAGATAAGGGCATAAGGCGGTGAGACATATAATAATATAGTATGATTTAGTCTGCACCATATGCAAAATTTGAATATTTATTATGAAATATTAATATAAATTTTAGTACAATTATTATTATGTTATACCATGTTACAACAATTCATTCAATTTCTTAATAATTTATCATTACTTCCAAAGAATAGTTTAAGAAGAGAGTGTCATCTGTACATGTATATGGAGAAAGTAAGATTAAGGAGGAAGTTTAGTTAGAGTAAAACCTTTTTTTTTTTTTTTTTTGATAGTTAATTTTAATTTGTTATTAACTTTTTTATTCTAAATTATACTATTAATATGTTATATTTTTTTTATTCAATTGAAAATTTGTTAGGATTTTTAAAATGAAAAAATGATGTATAATTTAAATTTTTTATTTTTTTAATGAAAATTCAAATAAAAGATAGATATATTTTAATTTTTTTCTAAGGGCAAGTGAACAAATGAGAATAATTGGTGAAGAAAACAAATAAAAACAATAAAACTAAGTTCAATAATCAAGAAGAAGAAATCAAACTTATAAGAACGTGAAACATATAATAAAATCAAAGGGTATGAGGGAGATTATAACCTTTGAACTTTGATGGGTATAGAAAGCAATAAGTCTATCACACAGGCCTTAACTTAAAGATGCTAATATAACAGTGATTGTGAGAGAGTACAAACAACTTCAAATTACAAATAGAGAATTTTTGTACGAAAAAAAAGATTAAAATATATAATAATTTGATTAAATAATATTTATTATTATTATTATTATTATTATTAACAATTACAAGTTAGAGTTTACATTTAAGTAAGTCATTAATAAGATAACTTTTAAATTTTTTTGATTTAATCTTTAAAATAAATAAATAAATATATAATTTTTTTAATAAAAAATTAATATTTTTTTATTATTTATTTAAAAAGGTCAAACACACGATCTCTGTTTGAAATAAACAAAATGAACTGAAATAAAAGAAATTAGGAACAATATATAAAATGTGACCCAGAGGAAAATGTTTTATCACCTTTGTATTCTGGAGCCATAACTCAACGGGGTGCAGATGCGGCATGTGGGCATTTGTCTCCTACTGAAAACAACAAAATATATGTTACCTACTCCTACTACTATTACTATTATTATTATTATTATTATTATTAGAAGAAGAACTTCTCTCCGCTCACAAATTTTGCCTGTATTTATTTATCTTTTTTTTCCTTCCTTGTATAATGCTATTCAAATCATTATCAGTATGTGCGCGCGCGTGTATACAGGCGAATGCTAATGAAAATAACATAGAAATAGCATCACTCCTCGACCCTTCTCTTTGGACTTTATATCATTTTTTCATCGTACAGATTAACTCCTCCATTGCTCTAAAAAAAATTGAATGAATCATATCTTACATTTATTTTCCACATATATATATATATTAACTTTTGGTCCTATCTTTCATTCAATTGATGCTTTTTTTTTCTGTGAAGTATTACTAAAAGCTAATCTGTTATACATACCAAAGATTAATGAGATATAATTAGAGGATCGATTCGTATTTATTTAAAACGAGTGCCTTTGCAATTGTAATTTCTTTAGATGTTTAATGTAAGTAGGAATAATTTAGGTCTTACTTAACAATTATTATGAATACCACTAAATAGTTAGGACGAAATAAAAGTGAGAGTGGTTTAGATATTGTCATCAAAATTTAATGACGAGACACCTTTTTCAATTTACAAAGGACGGTGCGGTTGCTAAATGGAGACTCCGTAGATAAAAATAATGGAAAAGTAGTCAATTTTGATAAATGGAAATAATGGCGAAGGGATTTTTCAAAAAGGAAGAAGGACATGGGTATAGAAAAGTTCTTGATTTTTGCTTAAATGTAATTATAGAAAAGTTTATAAAATATTTTTACTTGAATGCAACTTTAATTATCCTTTCAATAATATAATCAAAGAAGAATTTAAGTTTGTAAAAGAGAACGGTAGAAGTGAGACTAATGTCACAAACGTGAAAATAATTTCTTAACTTTAATCTTTTTTTTTTTCCTTTTCATTGTACTCTAATTTTGTAAATTTTTTTTCGTTCTTATAAAAACTCTCTCCATTTTTGTTCTAGGAAGCTTTGGTAAATCTTAAAAAAAAAAAAAAAGGTCAATTAAGTGACAGTATAATATATTTCTCAGTGACCGAGTTTATGTGTTAAACTTTAGCACTACGTTGATGTGATGGTTCCTTTTTCAATATAAAAAAGAAAAAGGAAAGCGCGTCTCTAACAACCTCCACGAAAAAGCAAACACGCCCCCTTGAGTGATAAAACAAGGTACCCACTATTAAATTATGGTTCCCTTTTTTCTTTTTTATTTTTTTTTATTGGCATGCAACGAGACTTTTTTTGTACAATTAATTGGGTGATTTGACAATTCAGGTGCAATTGTGACGGAGTCCCGCGTCGGAACGGAGGAGAAGGGGATTTTTGGGCCTTATAAACGTGGGTGCTGCACACCCTAATAATTTAATTTTTTAGGGAGAAGGTAATGGCCTGTGACAAGTGGTATCAGAGCCGACCCGTCCCGAATCCGATGTCCGCCGCCGAGCGCTCTAGGCCCAAGAGTAGAGGGAGTAGGCAGGGGGGCCCCGGTCCACGACGAGGATGTCGATGAAACCGGTGGGGGAGAATGTGATAGAGTCCCACATCGGAACAGAGAAGAAGATCCTTGGACCTTATAAGCGTGGGCGCTGCACACCCTAATAGGTTAGTCTTTTGGGGAGAAGGTAATGGCCCCGTGACACAATGCTCGGCTTTGCTCCTAAGCGGTAAATAATATGTAAATGTTGTGCTGCCGGGCTCCCGTTCATATGTGGAAAATCCAGCCTTTCCGGAATTTACCCCCCTCTGGCCCCCTTAACATTTTGAAAATGTCCTGCAAATTTCTTTATCCGCATACCTCTTTGTTTTTTTTTTTTTTACTGTTACCTTAATAAATTTTTGTCTCCTCCAAATCGCACCATTTTGTAGGCCTACAAATTTTTTCTAGACCAAATAGCAATTTGTGGGCTCACAACAACAAGAAGAAAAATTTAATCTCACACAATTTGTGGGCCTATTCATGTCCGTTAACGTTTTCCAAAAACAAAAATTCTTAACCTTTATTCATTAATAAAAAAATAAATAAAGTATATATAATTAAAAGGCCATAAATCTAAAATAAGAAAAAGAAACAAAAAGACTTGATCCAATCTAGAAATCTAAAAAAATTTTTTGATTGACAATAACAAAAGACCATGTTGTGAATAGATTAATAACTTCTATTATCATTAGATTTATATTATTTCATTTAGTTATGTATCATTTCATTAACTATTAGACTACCTTCTAAATAAGAGTTGCTAATAAAATAAGAAAAAATCATCATAAGCAAATTACCATTAAATTGGCATTTTTTTTTTTTTCAATCTGTCGCTGAAAAAGCCTACAACTTTTTAATTAAGTACTCCTATTATGTATTCTGAGCTGTAATTGGCATCCTAGTACAAGAGATGATTAACTTTTTGATATTTGCAGTAAATTAAGCACAAGTTTTGTGGTGCGATCAGCTACCATATCACTGGAATTATAAGAACTCTCACAACGAAAATTGTGAGACACTATTGTCCTGAAACCTGGTATTGTTTGATCAAGACAAACTTCAAAGAACAGGAGATATAGGTCATCCCATAGATGCATGAAGAATTCATTTTTTGACAGGTCCATATTTCTAATTTTAAAGGACAAAGCTTTGATCAAACGATAGACCCAGACGTCATAAGTCAAAAAAGTCAACTCTTTGTAAAAATTGAAATAAGGCTACACACATCTCATCTTTTTTATAGCCCTATATTGCGAGAGTCACATACATTAGGACAGTAAATATATTGGTTTTTACGTGATGGAATTGTAACTTGATTTGAGAGGCTAAAGTAAGCAATAAATATCAAATTATTTGGAAATAATATATATATATATATATATATATATATATATATATATATATATATATATTTATTTAACTTTAAATGTAACGAAAGACAAAATTTTTTAGAAAACACACTTTTTAATCATATGAAAAGTTTATGACATTTTGATTTATTTTATAGGGCATGTTACTCATCAAAGGAATTGAACTTTAATTGTTTAATTTATACGTATAAAAAAAAAGGCTTTAAAAACTTACACATGACTTATTGGTGATTTTACACTATATATTAAATAGAATTTACTAAAAAAATAATAAAATAAATTTATATTATTTAAAATTATGAATAAATTATACTCACAAAAGAAATAAGTAAATATAAAAAGCATTTTTCTTTAGTTGTGGCACCTAAATTAGATGTTCATACAATGGCAGGGATCCTTCCATTACATATCATCTACATAAGGTCCTCAGTGTGTCTGTTTCATGATATGTCACACGGTTTAACAATTTTCGTTTGAAGGAGCCAATGTCCGACTAAAATTGTTAAAAAAAATTCAAGTATTAAAGTTTGGCCAGGTGGGTGGGGGATGAAGGATTATCCTAATTCCACACCCAATTAAAAGAGTCAAGTACTAAAGTTTCATTTTTTCACGTTAAAAGCAGAAGATCTTGAGCCATTTGTCACGGGACGAGTTTGCGGACACTCTAAACCCGTGCGGCACTAGACAACTTCAGGGGAAAGTTGCTAGTAAGCCTAAAGAGAGAGAGAACAAAGACTAGAGAGGCTTTAGAAGTAAGCTTTACTTCAAGAATGGAGTGTGTCCAAATGAGGGGGAGGAGGTCCCCTTTTATACAAGTATTGGACAAACTATAACCGTTAGATCCCTCCTTGATCTAATGGTGGATATTACATCCTTTCATCTTCCTATTTAATACATTACAAGTTCCAATGTGCGTCCCTTCCCGAGGAGACGTCTACATTCAACGAATTGCCCTTATCTAGGAGGTGTCTTGATTAACGTGTTAGAACCTCCAGTAGATAGGGTTTGAACTTGTTGGCCTGTGACATTCTCCCCCACTTAATTCGACGACGTCCTCGTCGTCATTTTATCTTTGTAGCACTGGATTTTGTTGGGGAATTGCCATAGTGTGTCCTCCCGTTCCCAACTGGCCTCCTCATGAGGATGTCCCTTCCATTTCACCAAGTACTCTGTATAATTGGGTACACCCCTTTTTCGGATCCTTCGATTCGCAAGAATGCTCTCCACTTCCTTGTTGAAGGCGGTAGTAACGGCTGTTGGTGCTCGGTTGGACTTATTTCTCTCAGGGTCTTCCATATCTTCATGGTATGGCTTGAGGAAACTCACATGGAAGACAGGATGGATTTTAAGGTTAGGCGGTAATTGTACCTGATAGGAGACCTTCCCAATGTGTTTTATGATCGGAAAAGGGCCTTCGTACCTTCGAATTAGCCCTTTGTGGACTTTGCGGTGGGACTTGAATTGTTGTGGGAGTAGTCGGATGAGCACTTTGTCTCCTTCTTGGTAGTCAATGTGCCTTCGTTTGTGATCCGCCCATTTCTTCATCTTCTGGGTGACCTTGTTTTGGTGAGCTCGGGCGATGTCGGCGTGCTTGTGCCGTTCCTTGGCGATTTGATGCCCCATGGGGCTTTTGTCATTGTATGGGGAGGCAATGGTGGGTGAAGCCAAGGCAGGAGGCTTGGCGTTCGGCTCCAACTCAATTGCATGGTCTACCTCACGCCTAGGGGGGAGTCTCTTCGATAGCTCTTGTGGCATGACGTTCTTCAACTCTTCTAGGGCTTGTGCCACTTCGTTGGGTAAGGTGACTTTGTGGTTTGGGTCGGATTTCATACCTTGTCTGAATTGTAATGCAGATAAGGCCTGACCCTCTATTCGTCGAGCACGCTCTGTGGGTATGGTGCAAGCCTTCCCTCCTTCCAATATTCCAAGTGAGTTAGAAGCTGGGAATAAAAAGGCGTGTACCTTATCAAAGAACTCCATGCCTAATATCACTTGGAAATCATCCATGGGGACAACGGAGTAGTTGATGCTTCCTTTCCATGCGCCGAGGGTTGTGGGAACATTTTTGGCAATGCCAGCAATTGGTTTTGCTGGTGAGTTCACTGCTTTGAGGGTTCGGCCCTTACTTGTTAGCCTGAGGCCAAGCCACTTAGCCTCTTCCATGGAAATGAAGTTATGGGAAGCTCCGGTGTCTAGCATTGCTCTAGATTGCTTCCCGTTGATGGTGGTTTGGACATATAGTAACCCTTTGTGGTCCACATGTGGTTGTGCGCTTTTCCCTTTCATGGTTGCCAGGATTCGAAGTGATCCCATCTCGGTTTGACCTTGCTCATCTTGCGAAGAGTCATCTTCAAACTGGCTCATGATGGCGTTGAGGGTCTTGCGCTTAGGGCAATCCTTCATCCAATGGAAACCATTGCAAATAAAACATGGGGTTTTTGGTTTAGGGGAGTCGGTCTTACCTCGATCATGCCTTTCTCCATATGACGAGGCTTTGGCCTTTCCTTTATCCTTAGGCTCTTGCTCCTTTCGTGGGGATTTTTCTCCCCCACTATCACCTTGGTTGGTTCGTTTTTCTTTGGATCGGGTGTTGTATTCCACGAGAGACTCGGCAGCGGCAATGGTGTCATCCAAGCTTTGCACATTACGTCTCTCAAGTTCAACTTTGGCCCAATCTTTCAATCCATCCATGAAGTAAAAGAGAGAATCATTGTCAGACATGTCCTCAATCTCAAGGATGAGGGTGGTGAACTCCTTGATGTAGTCACGGATGGTCTCTTCTTGCTTCAATCGTCGGAGACGACCTTGAGCTTCCCTTTCAGCATTGCTTGGGCAGAAGTGCTTCCTTAACTCTCGCTTGAAGTCTTCCCAAGTGTCAATGGAGCAAATACCTTTACCAATCTCACCATGCTTGCGACGCCACCATAGTTGAGCAGCATCTCGTAGAAACGTGGGGGCAGTGCAAATCCTTGCGGCATTATCTCGAACGAACTTGGCTTCGAAGTATTGTTCTAAGCCAAAGAGGAAGTTCTCAACTTCCGTAGCATTACGAGTGCCATTGTAGGTAGCAGGTTTGGGCACGTCGATTGTGCCAAAGTTGATAGGGCCAGTGGAGCATGACCCATTAGCAACGGTTTGCTTATGAACATCATCTACCTCATGTCTAAGGTCTCGTAATTCAACTTCAGTAAAGGAACGATTACTACATACCTCTCGTCGGATGTCGTCAAGATCATGCTTGAAGGATTGACTGATCTCCCGAAGGGTGGATTTTACCACATGGGTGACTTCTCCAAATTCCGTCTCCATGTTGTCAATCCGGGCAGACTGCTCCTCAACGATAGGTTCTATCCTTGAGAAGTTTTTCTCCAACTCTGCAATACGAAACTCCAAGGCCTCCATTAGAGCGGTCTTCGATTTACCGCGTCTTGTGATGTTGGCACGTTGTTCCTCTCGTCCACGTCTTTGCTCCTCCACACGAACTTCGTTGTCGGAAGCCATCTTTGGTGCTTAACGGCAGCAACCAAGGCTCTGATACCAACTGTCACGGGACGAGTTTGCGGACACTCTAAACCCGTGCGGCACTAGACAACTTCAGGGGAAAGTTGCTAGTAAACCTAAAGAGAGAGAGAACAGAGACTAGAGAGGCTTTAGAAGTAAGCTTTACTTCAAGAATGGAGTGTGTCCAAATGAGGGGGAGGAGGTCCCTTTTTATACAAGTATTGGACAAACTATAACCGTTAGATCCCTCTTTAATCTAATGGTGGATATTACATCCTTTCATCTTCCTATTTAATACATTACAAGTTCCAATGTGCGTCCCTTCCCGAGGAGACGTCTACATTCAACGAATTGCCCTTATCTAGGAGGTGTCTTGATTAACGTGTTAGAACCTCCGGTAGATAGGGTTTGAACTTGTTGGCCCGTGACACATTGCTATAATAGTTGTGTTTTCTAACTTGTTTTTTCACCCTTTTCATTTACGTTTGACTTTCTAAGTCCAGACAAGATTATGCTGTGAAGCATGCTGTTACCTTAATCTACATTTATCTAATTTCATTTAGTTCCCATGAATTTGATTTTTGTGTACTAGTACGTCTCACGTTTAACGTCCCTTTTCAATATATGTATGGGAATAGAATGAGATTTCGGTATGTTTTGCTGTGCCTATTACTAAACTAGGAAAACTTGGTTTCCCGTGCCTATTAGTACACGTTTAACATCCTGCAGGTTTTGGACTAATGCAGAAGGTGAACCCACTTCCCCTTTTAATGTGTATAGCAAAAAACTGCCATGCCTTGTCGGCTGATCGTCAATGGACCTGTTTCAAATGTCTGTTCCCTTATATGCAGCCATCAGCCTTAACCATTTCAGTGGAATTTGAAGCAACTTGTAGATACACAACTTCTGGTATGCATGCACTTAAAAAAATGCCTGGTTGTGCTGCTATGTAAGCAGAAAAAAGATGGTGGTTCACAAAGTCCATGTGCACTCTAGAACATCTTGATGATGAACAGCGAGAAATTATTTTGGTTTTCACATTTTCATTCATGTTAACTGAAAGATGCATTAAAATATTGAAAATTTAATTCAGAAAGTTGTGGTTTAGATGTTAGTTATGGCAAGAGGGGCTTGGCATCACAGGACATTCCCTCCAAGCATATCAGGTGAGTTGTTATCCGGAAAGCTATTGCCATTCATACATCAACACCTGAATTCATAACCATAACCGGTCCGATGACCAAGATGTACCGATTACCTATACATTATGTCACAAAAATTGCACATTATATGTCATTTTCATGGAACAAATTCTTAATGATTAGATGAGGAAAACCTACTCTGGTAGTGGAGTTGGCAGGGCCACAAAGTGCCCAGGCATTGGTCTTGCTCTTGGGTTTGAGACCGATGCTCTCAAATCCTGCAAAAAGGCAGGACTCCCCCTCCCCCAGTCCAAGCTGTCTTAAGACTTGCTTCGATTGCAGTTAGTAGATGATAGTAAAAAGCCTGGGAGTAAATAGATCGGGCAGCTTGCAACACAAGCTTTTTGCTTTTTGGTACAACTCAACTTCATTCACTTCCAAGTTATGAGATAATAAACTCTAGATTTCTGATGCAAGATAAACCATGATCATATGTTTAAAGCACATAAACTGAAGCAGGAAGGATCATAACTGTTGCATAAGCACCACGAACAATGAAAATAGTTCCTGAATCTTTGTCAATAATCCAAAATTGAGAGACCTTAAATGTTGGTTTCACTTCTCTATTTCCTTCTGTACAAATTGCCGAATCAGAAACAAGGGACCCTCACACCCATTGGACAAAAGAATTTAGGTACCAATAGAATTGATATGAATACGAGTCCTCCACCAGTTAACTAATTTACAACCGAAACAAGCAGAGTAACTCTGGCTGTGATGTTAATCTACGCCTTTCCTAGCTTATATAGTATCTTAGAAACTGTAAGTTAGCAGAGAAGATGACGATGATGGAAAATGCAATGCCAAGTTTACAGCATGTTTCTGGCAGCACCAGGTCAGTCCAATGTAACCAAGCATATGCTTAAGATGCTAACCTCAACCCTATTTGTGTTATCTCCAACAATGAGAGACGAAAAAGGAGGACTGCCAATTGCAGGTTGAAAAATGTGGTTAAACTATGTCTTCAAGTGTCTTCTACAAAAACTCTGAAAATGAAATCCTGGAACCGTCTTGAGTATTGCCTTGGACCAACAGTAGATATTGTGGTCGGGTCATGATGCATTGATTTGTATGCATGCTCAAGCTTTTTGCTAATAAAGGATGACTTCAAACAACTTGTCGGTTAGTTCTCTAATCGTCTGAGCTTCAGAATTGCCTCTTCTAATTGTCTTTTCATCCTGTGCTGGCATGTTTTATACCTAACTTAATGAAGGCCCCACCTGCATACATTCAGAATGAATCATGGAGGCAATGTTGTGGTAGCTTGAGATCAGTCACAGCTATTGATGCAGTATCTTAATCGCAGTGAAAACAATCTCATAACAATGAAAAGATATTAGACAGACAAGTCAGGTAGATGATTAACTAATCAATTCAGAATCATTTATAAGCCACTAGTAACTCCAGTTCACCATCAAGTGAACCACTTATCAGATTAAATATTTGGCTAATGTGTGCCTCATATAGTCATCAGTTATGACTCACAAGACAGAAGAAAAGGAGAAAACTAGCTTAAATTCTATTTTATGTTTACTGAGAAGGATCAAAAAGCTCATCCATGTCCAAATCAGAAAGACCTGGAACTGCTGATTGTTTGTCAGGGTCTCCATTGCCTGCAGATATGAGGGGACACAGTAATCAGCTAAGATTGATTCTGAACTTGCATGGATATGTGACTAGGTAAGGACAAGAAGTAACCAGCAGGGGTGCGCATTCCAGTTAGTGTGCGAAGTCCAGTCGGAGTATGAACTCCAGAAGTACGAGGTGGTGTCATGGCATATCTTGCCTCTTGGAAGTGAAAGCCAACCAAGAGACTGTAGTCCATAATCCCTTCATGCTCTAAAAAGTCGCAATCTCTACCCACTTGCCTGAATGAAGGCTTGCCAACAACAATGAAGAGACTAATTTCGAAAATAATTATAAATCACTACCACATGGTATCTTGAGAACTCAAAAATGAAAATTGGACACAACATGCAACAAAGTTTCATCCATCCACAGCTCAGTACCCAATTACAATTGTTGGCACCTTAAAAATTATTTTTGCCAACAAATGGATACCTTTTGCTTATGATTATAACACATGAACAAGAACTCCCATTATAATTTCTGTTCTTTCCATTTGCTTAACAGTTCATTTCACTTATTTTTAGTAACAATTTTGGAAATCTTCCTTAGCTGTCATGCTTTATATCCCATTTCCCTGTGTCCATGTTGCTGAAAGTTGCAAGACACTCGATTTAAGATTCAGTATCCGCAACTCCAAAATGATTTGATTCCATATAAGGTGATGCATGTGATGCTGTTACTACAAATGAATGGTATATATATCTGTCAAGGTTAGGCTCTTTTTCAAACTGAATTCAAGCTTACAAGCATTATGTAAGCAAAAGCCTGCTGTGCAGAAACAACCGAACATTCAAACCTGTCACCCCAATCCCACTCCCACCAATGGGACCCTAAGAAAAAGTTTGATAGAAAGAAGATTATCGAGGAAAAGCAGACAAAGAAGTTATCAGACAACATACCATATTCACTTGCCAAACTCTTGAAACCAAACTTTCAGCAACCGGAACACGTAGTCGAGATCCAGGTCCTTGAGGGTTGCAGTTGTATCAAATTCTGCCTGGGTTTTGGAGTTATATCGAAGCGCCTATGCGTAGCATATGCAAAGCAGAACAGATTACCCATTATGACAAATCATACCCGGTAAATGTGAAAATTTGAGTTCATAAAGTTGGTGAATTGCACAAATACTTCTACTGTGAATTTTCCTGGATGACCTACACATTACCTTCTTCTGATTTGGTCCAGTTAATTTCACACTATGAAGACCATAAAATTTGGTTACTAAAGTGTTCTCAAGTGATCGGACATGCTTATAGTAGGCCGGTAACATCCTTAACAGGACCTGAAAAAGGATAACGGACTTCAGAAGTAGAGTAAGGAACTTACTTATCTTCATATTCTAGCAATACAGCAGAAATAGCTTGGAAAATTGCAGGCAAATATTTTTTAATAAACTCAATATGTATTTGAACAGTGCGCTCTTTCACAAGGTGAGCATAAAATTATTTCTGCCTTCAAACATCTGATATTAATTTGATAAAATATAAGTCACTTTATCTCTTATGTTGATGAATGCAGGAGTTAGAAAGTACTTTTCTTTCTCTCAATTTTTTTTTTTTTAATATAATTTTTTCTATAAGAATGTGATAGAAACAATTCATTTTATTAAGCTAGTGACATACATGAGTCTAGGAGTGGTGTATCTTTCAGACCTTGCCTATCACCATGTATCAGAGCATTCCACGAAATGACCCTTTTTGGCAATATGCAGATGCATTTTAGGCGTTCCATCAGAAGGCTTAATGTGTGAGCATATGTGGCAACATGGGGTAGCTAAGACTCCTTGGCTCGTTGATGCACAGGCTCAACTGGAAATGTTCAAATCAAACTTTGCCCTAATTTTTTGTCTGTTCAAACCTTGAAGATGGTCTGAAACGGCCTAAACATGCAGCCCACACAATCCTAATCCTCATGGTGACAACCCTTTCTTGTGTGGGTTGATTCATTTCCCTTTTTGTTGTAGCCCATGGTTCAATCATTGCTTCCAACAAATAACAGCTAATACTGAGAATTGCAAGATATAGGAATGCTAACATTTGATGTATTTGCTTTTAGGATTTTTATTTTTGGGTCATATTCAGCTACTTATTTTCAAAGCAACAATTCTATTTTCCAATGTTCTAGCCATATGTTGATGAACCTCAAAATTATGGCTTGGAAGTGACGGATCTTGAAAGTCTTTTTAACATGACTGCAGCATCAGATAAAGTTGGACTTCAGGTCACTTTATCTTGAAACAAACGTTTCTTACATTGTGATGTTGGTGGTTATTAAGTTACACAATAAAATAATTTATTTTCTTAAATTTTATCTCTTAAATTTGAGTTATTAACTATTGAAATGTTTTGGGGGTGGATTATTCTCCTTTGTTTACACCAGTTGTCTTGTTTCCAAGAATACCTAAGGGAGAGGAGGTGAAGTAAATTGACAAAAAATAGGTACTTATAAAACATATAATATGGTAAATAAAATAATGCGAGGGATTTGAAACGCTGGAGAGGTTATAGATTGGGATTCCAGCTTTGGACAATCAGAGATTTCAAGAGGCTCTAACATTGGGAATAAATCCAATGGCAGGAATAAGCTCGTCGCTGAGTCCCAACCTCCTGAAACTAGGAGGTGTTTCAATTCCAATGCAATCATTTGCTCCACCATGTCTAGGAAAGAACGAGACTCAATACTAAGCTCTTGGAGTGATAAGCCTCGGAAGTGAAACTAGTTGATCGCATCACATAATTTCAAGGTCAGGCAGGTGAGTGGGCTGAATCTCCTTTAGGTTGGGATAGCCTTTGATTTCAAGAAATTTCAAACCCTCCAACACAGCAGCTGCTGCTGCAGAGAGACCTTTCAAGTTTCCACAGCTAGAAATGTGAAATCCCTCTAAGGCTGGGCACAAATCCAACGGAAAACTCTCGAGTGAATCACAATTTCTGATTGTGAGTTTCTTTAAAGATGGCAGGTCAGTGGGCAGAGTCTCAATTAGATTGGGACACCCTTCAATCAAAAGCTTTTGGATGAGCGAGAAAGCAGCAGTAGCTCCAGCGCCCTCGTCCATGTTGGAATAAGGAACCCATTCTTGCCATTGTGGTATTCCTTCAAATCTTTTATTTACCGACATCCAAATGGCGGCTTATTGCTCTTCCGTAGAACTCTGGCCCTTGGTCAAACCCAATGATCGACAAGTGCTTTCAGGGTCCCAGCTGCCCCAGTGCTGGTAAGGACGAGCAATATTTACATCCTTTGAGCTTCAATTCCACCATGTTTGAGAAAGAAAAATCTCCAACCCAATCTAAAGCCTCATCCCTGCATACCCAGAAATTGAAAGTTTTTCGATATTGGTGTGTGGCTGCAACTGCTCAAGCACCTTTCTTTCGTACTACCTTCATCATTCCATATCAACTCTCAACTCCTTGAGCTTCTCCATACCCTTCAAATTGGTCTGCTCCGACTCTTAACTTGGGAGACATTTCTCAATTTCTTTATCCGAAGGTGTCCTCGTAAGCGGTTAAGTGGCCCCAGCTCTTTGATGCTGCAATAACTCATTTTTGTCTAATTTCTACAAAAATATGGTTTAAAATTAAACAAATCAGTTTATGAATTTATTGTTTAGACTTAGTTATCTTTCTTATCTTAATTCTATCAATTAATTATATATAGAGAGTTTGTCTTAAGTAGTTGGATTAACAAGAGATTAATTAAAGAACTTTTCTTAATTAACAATGAATTAAGAAAAAATTTAGAATAAAATGGTTATCATTGCTCTCAATCAAATATTTAATTAAGGAATTGATAATCTTCAATTGCAATGATTAATGCATGAATCTAATGGTGTAAATATCCTTATTGTCAAAGGTATACTCAACTATTGATTTTATTTACTATTAGTTTTCCATTTTAATTATTAGTAGTTTAATTTAAATTAAATTCCTCTAGCTTTGCTTTGTTATTTGCATGAATTCAGTAGGATTAAGATCATTAGTTAATTAATTAATCAAAACTCAATCTCTATAGATTCAACTTATATTTACTCTAATTACAAATTTATTAATTAAGTGATTTATGGTAATTTTGGTGTATTCAGCATACGTCAAGTTCTTTTATTTTGAAAATATTAAATATTTAAACCTAACAATTTTCTAAAACTTTTAATTAAGTATAATTTGATTTTTATTTTTATATTTCCTTAATTGTCCTTATCTGTATAACATATTAGAATTTTAACATGTTGAAAATGAATATAACTAATAATATGAAAGTTTAAATAATTAAACTCTTTTAATTTATAATTAATTCTCTAATTAATTAATTAATTAATATTGATATATCAAGATTGATATCTAATTACCTATAATGGCCACTAAAATGGTAAGACTATCAAAGTGGTTTTATACTTCTTTTCAATGCATAAGCTCTTAGAGTAATTCAATTCTTTTGTTATATTAATATTCAAATTAGATAAAAAGTATGAAATCATTATCTATTTTATATTGTCTAATTATATTAGTTCCTAAATTGAATTATCATTCCACTGTACCTAAGAAATTTTAAAAACAATACTTATTTAAAACAAACTAAACAATCTCTCATGATTACTTCAAGGTGACAAATCCTTTGTGAATCACTTAACTATCACCATATAATTCATGATATACCCAACATCTGCTGTATTAAATGAACTTTGATTAGAATAACACAAATGTTAGATCAAAGCATACAAATTCTTATATGTAATACTTTAGTGATTTCAAGTCTACATATCACTTACATAATTGTTATATGAGAAATTCCTTAAGCACACAAGTAATGTTCCATTTGTGAATTATATTAGTGGGTTAATTTAGTGAACTTGTTCAACTAGAAGATTCTCACATGTTTGTTCAAATATCTTTGTATTTTAGTCTATGAGATAAAAATGTAACATGTGTCACTCTCACAGCCTTATCAATATCCTTTCTTGATTGTGAAACAATTAAAAGTATTTAGAAATAATACTTTGATGTCATAGGGTATCTCATAATTATAATCTCATTATTATTACTTTTATAAAGTATATTTATTCTATAGATTTCATCTTTAAAGTTCATTGATGATCATATCATATATATGAACAATATTAAATATCAAGAATGCCTTTAATTTGTTAATAGTATAAATGAAATATCAAATATATACTTACTAACTCATTGGCTTTTAAGGTATATATACTACTATCATCACTTATAAAAGATAGGTGAAAATCATATTTAATTTTTAAGAGTCATTGTCATAACAATAAGATTAACAAGTGATGCATTTAGTGTAAAATCTAATATAATATTACTTGGCATCAACTACTTTAGATGAGTCAAGTTCAAGATGAAATTGTATAAATCTTGTAGCAACAATATAATAGTTAGTATTAATATTCATGTTGAAGCTCTAACTATTATGATTTGTAAAACTATAAACCTTTTTTTTATTGATATATAATTTTATTACTTTTATTTTATTTCAAAATATAATATTATGTGTGTAATTTATAATTAATAAGTTTTATATTTTTCTTACAAAAATAAATAAAATAATTGTTAGTGATAAAAAAAAAATTAAAAACATGTACCAAGCAACATCAAATTAATAAGAAATAGTAAAAAAAAAAAAAAAAAAAGAACTAATAGATAAATAAAAAAAGATAATAAAAAATTACCCCAAGGTACATATCCTTTGATTTCTTTTTTAATTTTCTTTATTTCGTAATAAATATTAAAAAAGAAAAAAGAAAAAATAAAAATGTCTTATTACTTTTTTTTTTAATGATGTGACATTTGATATTGATGTAGCAAGAAAGTGGTGAGGCATAGAGAAAGTTGGCACATCAATTTGAGGAAAGAAAAAAAAGAAAAGAAAATAACACCATTTTTTTATATTTGTTAAACCTTTTTTATTTTTTCATTAACAATGTTAAACTTTGAAGATAACCAAATATAAGTTTGGCATTATCTCATGGTTGTATTATGGTGGTAAAGATACTTTTTAGAGAATATATTATAAATTTAAGTCTTGGAGACTTTATTTTCATGAATATTGGTCTCCAAATTGATTCTCAATGTTTAACCATCAAAATATATGTTGAATATTAGGATTTAGTGATGGTTGGTAATTTAATGCTATCATGTTGCAAACCTTCTAGTTATAGTATGAAATTTGATCCACCTTTTGCCTTCCTTTTTTTTTTTTATTAGCTACTTTATTGTAATATGATTATTTTAACATTAGGTTTACATTCTTTTGCTAGTGGCAAAGGCAATCTAAATCATATGTGTGATTTGCATATTACAATTATTGTTGAGTTATTGATCATCATTTTTGTGATGTAGACAGTCTTAAGGAAATCACATTGTTGTTCATTTTCTTATTATTTTGACTTATTGTTGTAATCATTTCCAAAAGATATGAATTTTATATTTTATAACTAATTACATATCCAATTTATACACATCTATTGTTGTTCCCACAGCCTTATATAAGTTGTAATTGTTGTCAATTAGATTTAAATGTGTAAGAAGGTAAAAGCCACATGGAGGGATAAGATGTAAAAGCCACATGAAAAGGGTAATACAATAAATTTGCCGCAAGTAAACCCTATTAGAGTTTTATGGAGGAGTATATAAAAGCCATCAGAAGACAGAAAGAAAAGACGATCGGCTATTGAGAAAAACAGACAGAAAATTTACGCACACCACCGGCAAAAGAAAGAAACCCATGAGAAAGGCACACCACCGGCACACCAACAGTCAGCAGTTGAGCAAATCGGCACACCACCGACACACCAGTGGTCGGCAGTTGAGTAGATCGGCACACCACCGGCACACCAGCGGTCGGCAGTTGAGCAGGTTGGCACACCACCGGCAGACGGTGTGACAGATCCAGCAGACGGTGAGACAGATCCGGCAGGCGGTGAGACAAATCCGGCAGACGGTGGGACAGAGGAGATCCGGCTGGGATGGTGACAGATCCGGCTGGGATAGAAAGGGATCCAGCGACAGCAGAAGGAGATCCGATTGGGACGGTGACAGATCTGGCTGGGACAGAAAGGGATCCGGCGACGACGTGAGAGAGAGGAGATCCGGCGACGGCGTGAGAGAGATCCGGTTGGGATAGAGGAGATCCGACGATGACGTGAGAGAGAGGAGATCTGGCAATGGCGTGAGAGAGATCCAGCTGAGATAGAGGAGATCCGGCGACGACATGAGAGAGAGCCGGCTGGGACGGTGAGAGATCCAGCAGAAGGAGATCCGGTCGACGGTGAGAGATCCGGCAAAATAGGGGTCCGGTTGACGGTGAGAGATCTGGCAGAACAAGGGCTGGATGAAAAATAGAAACTGTGAGGCGAGCTGTGAGACAAGGAGACAGGTGAGACCATGAAACAGTGAAAGTAGGAGCTGTGTGAGACAACCTAGAGAAGGAATTCGGTGAAATATCGGAAAGAACTCAACGTATTTCCAGATTTCTTCAAGAGAGGTTAGAGAGCGTTGCAGTGAACTTTTAAGCGGCAGTGGAGCAGCCTTTCAATTCAATAGAGGCAAGATAAGTTAGAAGAAGGGTAGACATAGTAAGTGACACTCTTTGTATTATATTTGCTTAGTATTTGCAATAGTGAAAGGAGTAGAGAATTAAGACATCCATTGTAACTAGAATTCTCAAGTATAGTGGATGGTCTCGGTAAGGGAGAGTCCTTACCACCGTGGATGTACGTCACATTGACGGAACCACGTAAATCTCGTGTATCCTTAATTTGCTTTATACTCTGTGTTTTGAATTGAGTTGTGAACACAGTTAAAGTATCAACCAACCCATAACCTAACGAAGACCTAAACAAGAACATCCGAATTATCTATTAGGCAAGGTATCTGAAAGGTGACTTTGGGGACTATTGTAATTAGTAGGTAGCAATAGATCTATCTTAGTCGAATATGAGAAAGAGTTCACTTTTAAGAAGAGGTTGATGTTGTTCACTTACCTACGAATTGCGAATTGTGGTGATACTGATTGACCCCCCTCTCAGTATCACAAACTAATAGATCCTAGGGAGAAGTCGGGAACTTCAATTGGTATCAGAGTACAGGTTCACCAGTTTGAAGTTTAACAGCTTGGTGTACTACTTTGAAGGAATCTAGAAGTTTGACTTGTTCAGCATACTGAGAAATGGAAGTCGGTACCAGCACTAGCACCACTTACAGTAAGAAGGTTCCAATCTTCAACGGAACCAACTATCATATGTGGCGAGTAAGAATGCAAGTGGTATTTGCAACCATGGGCATGAACGTGGTGAAATGCGTACATAAGGGTTTTGTGGCTCCAGAAGAAGGTAAAGACCCAACCCCAGAAGAGTTAAGGCAGTTTGAGATAAATGGGAAGGTCTCAAATGTCATCATTTCAGCATTGACAGATGCTGAGTATGCTAAAGTTATGGACTGCAAATCTGCCAAGGAGATATGAGACAAATTGCAGAAAGTCTATGAAGGTGATGGCAGAATGAAAGAGGCTAAGCTTCAAGTGTTCAAGGAGAGATATGAATCTCTCAGAATGTAGAAGAATGAGACAGTTCAAGAGTTCTTCACCAGGGTTATTGATGCTATAAATGACCTGAGAAGTCATGGGAAGAACAAGAAGGACTCATCGATTGTGAAGAAAATTCTGAGAATTCTGCTTAAGAGGTTTGCTTCAAAGGTGGCAGCCATTGAGAAGAGTAGAGATCTCAACTCTATATCTCTGCATGAATCTTCAGTGCAATCTCATTGCATATGAGATGAGAATAAAGTTGACTGAGAGCTCCTCAACGTCAAAGTATCAAAGGGGGCAGCTTTCAAAGTTATGAAACACTTGAAGATAAAAGAAAAGGAAGAATCATCCAGTGAGGATAATGATGATGATGAGGAAGAAAAGTGAAGGTGAAGTATTGGCTTACTTCACAAGGAAATTCAAAAAAGGGTCTAAGAAAGGAAAAGGACAGTTGTCCTTGAGATGTTATCGTTGTGGGCAGATTGGACACTTTGCTTCTCAGTGCAAAGTGAAACTTGATGATGAAGATGAGGATGGTGATGATGAGCAGAATTCAAGATGGAGAAGATCATCATTCAAATCAAAGAAATCCTATAAGAAGATTGCCAACCCACAGAGGAAGACGAGAGGCTCATTCAAGAGTTATGTGAGTCAGACAAAAGAAGCTGATGAGGAGGAAGATGAAGACTCATTAGATGAGTATGTCTTTATGGCATCAGCACAAAGTGGTAGCTCAACCTCTGAAAAGGAAGAGGAAGTTGATGAAGAAGAGCCAGATCTTGAAGCTGAGCTGGAAGCAGCTTCAAAGGAGATAATCATAAGGGGTAGAACCATAAGAAGGTTGGAGGCCCATATAAAACAAGTTGAAGCAAAGTCTGAGGAAGCTGAAAGTCAAAACGGTGAAATAAGGGCTGAGCATATTGACTTGAAGAGAAGATTTGAGGAACAGATCAAAATATATGAAGACCTTACAGTAGAGCTTGGTTCAAGGGCTTCAAAAATTGAAGAAATGGAGAAAGAGTTGCTGAGACTTCAGCAACAACTCAAAAGCAACAAAGAGAACTTGCAGAAGCTTGAAAAATGATAGGAGAAATAAGTTCTGGAAAAGGAGAGAAGAATGTAGAGAAAGTGCAACAATCTGAGGCTGTATTGGCTAAAGAAAATGAGAATGTGCCACAGAAGTTGAAAGAGAAGGTTGTGACTCAGAAGAAGATAGCTGAGAATAAAGAAGATCTGAAGAAGCAACCTAGGGTGGCAAACAAGAAGGAAGAAAAGAAAGTCAAGCAGCAGAGAGCTACGGTTGAACAAAAGAAGGAGAAGAAGGTGATTGAAATGGAAGTCACACAAGCAAAGAAACCAGCTACTTTGCCTATATAACAAGCGATGAACAGAAGAAGACAAGCAGTGATCAGACCCAAGAAGAGGCAGTTTCAAGGTCATTACCTTTATTGTGGAGTTTGGGGTTATAAAGCGAGTAACTGGTGGTGGAGAAGGCCAGTATATGTCTCCAACTTGAGAAGATACGATGCTGCATACAGGGGGAGACAATACAGAATTCAGAAGAGAACACCTGTCGTGAGTTTTTGCACATACTGTAAAAGGCAAGGACACACTGACAAGGATTGTTAGTGGAAACCCAAACTAGTAGTTTCAAAGAACAAGTTTGCTATATTGGCAGACTTGGAATAGTGTGAAAGGTGCGGGCAAGATGGCCATAATGCCAAGAGATGCATGACACTTCTCCCTGAGTAAGAGAAGGCACTCAATGGCATAGTGAAAATAAGCGGTGCAGTCAAAGCTGAGAAAAAGGAGAAAACTATCTTTCAACCAGTTCAAAAGAAGGGATATAAAGTTAAAAGGGAGGTGGCTAATACAGCTGAAATTGCACTCAAAACTGACTGCAAGGATAAGCAGTGGATCCTTGATAATGGATGCACTTCGCACATGACGGGAGACAAGAGTAAATTATCAAAGCTAAACAAATTAAGAGAAGGCAGAGTTAAGTTTGACAATGATGATTCACTCAACATCAATGGTTGGGGGTCAGTAAAGATTGGAAGAGGAAAGCTGAAAGATGTTCTGCACGTTGAAGGACTTAGATATAATTTAACATCTGTCAATCAGCTATGCAATGAAGACCATAAGGTAATATTCACAAAAACAGGTTGTCAGGTAAAGAGTAAAGAAGGCAATACCGTTGCAGCCGAGAAGAGAACAGCTGGAAATTTATATGTGATTGATGAGAACAAGACAAGCAGCTGTTTACTCTGCAAAGAAGAAGAAAATCAACTTTGGCATAGGAGGCTGGGACACTTATCACAAAAGAATATGAGGAAACTGACCACTACTCATGCAATCAGAGATATTCTCGACCTCAGGAGAGAGAGAAAGTATGTTTGTTCAGCATGCTCTAAAGGAAAACATGTCAGAAAGTAGTATAAGACCAAAGAGTTCAGTTCTGAAGCAGTGCTTGACATTGTGCATTCTGATTTGTGTGGGCCGATGAGAACAAAAAGGGTTGAATAGGTGAGAGGTACTTCGTCTTGTTTGTTGATGATTATTCCAAAAGGACCTGCATCATGTATCTCAAACACAAGTCAGAAGTTCTGAATTGCTTCAAGAGATACAGAAGATTGGCTGAAAATGGAGAGTAGAAAGAGATCAAAGTATTGAGGTCAGATCAAGGCACTGAATTCACAAATGGAGCTTTTGAAGATTACCTTAGAAGCATGGAATTCACCAATCAGATGGCAAGCAGCAAGAACACCTCAACAGAACGGGGTGGTAGAGAGGAAGAATAGAGCTGTGGTTGAAATGGCAAGAATTATACTGCTGGAATCCAAACTTCACACAAGATTTTGGACAGAAGTAACATTTACAGCCGTGCACCTACTGAACAAAGTTTCTACTAAGGCCCAATACTAATAAGACTCCATATGAAGCTATGGAGTGGGAAAGAAGACAAACAGCCAAGTATCTCAGAGTCCTTTGGCAGCCTATGTTTGTGAAGAACAAGGAGCAAAGCTTGGGAAAAATTCAATGTTAGGTCTGATGAAGGCATCTTTGTGGGATACTCAGGAAAGATAAACCGTGTCAGAGTTTTCCTGCATAAGCTGGGAAAAGTGATCACTTTCAGTGATGTGAGAATAGATGAAAACTGGAAAACAATGCAGAATGGAGAAGCTGAGGACAATGAAGAAGATGACTTTAATGCAGATGAAGAATCAGACCAACCTAAAGAAAAGGAACAAGAAGTAAGTTTAGACTCGGAGAAGAGTGAGTCTGAAGATAAAGAAAAATATCCTCTTGCAACTAAGACGGTGTAAGGAAGAAGGACTAAGAAAACATGGACCAGTGCTCATCAAAAAGATCAGATCATAGGTGACCCATCAGCAGGAGTTACAATAGGAAGAAGAATGGTGGGAGCTACTACTCTACTTTCACAAGTTGAATCTAAATCTGTTGAAGAGGCTATTCAAGACCAAGCCTAGGTCAAAGCTATCAATGAGGAGCTGGATCAAATTGAGAAGAATGATACATGGGAGCTGGTTCCAAGACCCACTAATAAGAATGTCATAGGAACAAAAGTGGGTATTTAGGAATAAACACAATGAAGATGGCAAGGTGGTGAGGAATAAGGTTAGGCTAGTTTTGCAAAGACTACACTCAAATAGAAGGGGTAGATGTTGATGAAACTTTTGCACTAGTAGTAAGGTTAGAAACTATCAGAATGTTCTTAGCTTTGGCAGCACACAAGAAGTATAAAGTCTATCAGATGGATGTGAAAATCCGCCTTTTCTGAAATGGGCTCCTGAAAGAAGAAGTGTATATTGAACAACCCGATGGAGTACAAATCAGTGAGGATGAGACATAAGTGTGCAAGCTGAAGAAAGCCTTGTATGGTCTTAAGCAAGCTCCAAGAGCATGGTACAGCAGACTGGATGCGTACTTGAGAAGGTTGAACTTCAGAAGAGAAACAGTTGATAATAACCTGTATGTGTTCAACTCAGAGAAAGGCCAGCTGATAACCATAGTATATGTAGATGACATCATCTTTGGAGGGGATCACTCTGAACTATGCCAAGATTTTGCACAGAAAATGAGTGAGGAATTTG
>CM075437.1:8243672-8323672 GCA_037832385.1 Rhizophora apiculata
AATCATATTTATACCTTATCACTAATAATTTATTTTCTAAACTTAGTAATGATGATAATCAATATTATATGATATTACAATGATAATTATAGATTCTAATGTCTCTTACAAAAGTTTACAACTAAAAGAAATGTCACTAGATTGGACTAATCAAACACACTAGGGGAGCCTTAAGAAGGCAAAAACTAAATTATATTACAATGTTTGAAAAATTGGAAAAAACAAGGTAAAATGAAAAGGAAAAAGAAAGGCACTTTTGAGACGATAGGCCATGAGAACCAACCTAAAGAGTAGCTGGAGAGCCACCGATCGAAGTGAGGCTTAAATTCGAAGGTGAGGTGGTTGGTGATAGGGGAGTGATACATGGCGTCATGAAACGATGACATGTTAGCAATCAACATGCGGATCTGCCTAGCCTTTTCACTCTATGAAGTAAGGAGGAGGAGCTTTTCCAATGGTTTGGATCATCATTGTAAGTGTTAGATGAGGTAGCACATGGTTAAACCATCGCGGGTCTCAAATGAAGGAGATTAGTAGTCACTTCTAAGGTTTTATTAATCTATAGAGAAAGGGGTTCTTGTGATGGTTTTTTTTTTTTTAATGGTTTCTAGGTGTTTTGGGCACTATTTGAAGGGCATTTAGGGAGAGGGAAAGTTGAGGGCCTGGAGGGGCCCATGCCAAGATGGAAAAAGTTAGGAAAAAGGATAAGATGGACACATGGTGATTTTTCATTATGGGATATGGTGGTCATGTAGGCCACCACTTATTGCATTTTGATAGGCTATTTTGCTTCCCTTATTACTTTTCATAGTGCTTGGGGTCAATTTGTAATTTTTATTTTATTTATTTATTTATTTTATACTTTTGAGCAAGAGGGGTCAATTTGCTTGACTAGAAAGAAATTTGCAATTACATCCATTCAAGAGTCTCATCATATTCTTATTTTGTTGATAAAGCCTTCCAACAATTGATGTAAATTATAATGCTTTAGTGTTATAGGCAAAGAATGTAACTATTAATTTTGAATATTCAAAAGAATGTAATAATTATCTCAAGTGTTACCCTTGTATTGTTTCTAAACTTCTTCTATTTCTTTTTCCTTTTTGTGTTTTTTTAGGTCTCTAAACGTTTCTTAGACAATAAATAAAAAGGAAAAAACTTTATCATATACTAAGTTAATCACTAAACTTCTATGCGATATAATGATACATGTACTCTTATAAATTTAGCAAAACCAACATATTGAAATACAAATATACACATTTTGATTCACATATCTTTCGGAAATCAACAAGTCAATCCTGGTGGAAGTATGCAAGAATAAAATTAAATTTAAGATTCAAACCACTTTTATTGCTATTGTTATAAAATAATAAATATAGAAAATTTTATTAAATTAAATTAATCATTCATAAAGAATAATTTAACTGTTTAAAGTGTTTTTTTTTTACTTTCAATTAATTATTTTTGAAACGTATTGAACTCGTTTATGGGGCTGACTAATGATTAATTATTTACATAATCATAGTTGTGAGATTTAATAGATGATTATGATTGAATCAACTAGTCCAATTGATACAAATTAGCAAATGATGTAATTAAAAGTGTTAGTCACATACGAATGATACACAAACTGGTAACTTAACCATCATTATTATACTTTTTAGGCAAAAATAAAAATTTCCCCATTAAATTTGTTTGTTTTTTTAATTGCATTTAGTGTTTTTTCCTTAAATTTTCATACTACACTCAATACATTTATTTCGTCAATATTGTATATAAATTTTCATTATTTATTCATTATTTTTGTCACATAATAGTTAATATATATATTAAGTTTGTCAATCAAAAATTAAGTCAATAATTACATAGCATTATTTCAAAAAAAAAATTTGAAAATTAAAAATTAATTTAAAAAGAAAAACTTACAAAAATTCTAAAAATAAAAAAAATATGAAATTAGAAATTAATCTTGATAAATAGAATTTTTTTAAAAAATAATTATTTAAATAGAAAAATATAAAAATAATTTAATTTTCAAGAATTCTAAAAAATTAGAAATTAACTTTAAAAAATAGAGAAAATTCTAAATTAATTTCTATAAATAAAAAATTTTGAAATTAGAAATAAATTTTGAAAAAGAAAAAAGAAAACAATTCTTAAAATTTCTAAAAAAAAAACATTGAAAATCTTCTAAAAGTAAAAATTAATTTTTTTAAAATTATAAAAATAATTTTAAAAAATTCATAAAAATAGAAATTAATTTTAAAAAATTCTAATGTCTACTTCACCATTGTTGGCTCAAGCAAAAAATCTACTTGGTGGACACCCTATACTCTTTCTCCAAGAAGACGTAAGATAATGTCCCCACCACATTCTTGAATCTCTCCACCTCCTCCTACAACTCCTCATAATTTCCTTGATACCCTCTCCCACTCCCTCTGCCACCATGCCACATCCACTTCCTCCTGTGCTATTAAGTTAGCTATAACCATGATTCACAAATTTGTTGATAGTTGATTCTTATTACTTAATCATTAAATTTAAAAGAAATATTATTTTTCTCTTATTGATAATCTATTAAGAATATATTAAAATTTATATTTGGTATCACTCTATATTTGTTAGATCAGTTCATGTTGTCTATCATGGGGTCATGTCACTATTATTTTTTATTATCATAAAAAAATTAATTTTTATTTTTATAATTTCTACAATAATTTTATGAAATTTTCAATATCAATATCATTTTTTTAAATTTTTTTCCTCTATTTAGAAGTTAATTTAGAAGTTTTTTCTATTTTTCAAATTCCTATCTGATTTTTACAAATTTTTATTTTTTTATAATTTTTTTATATTTCAAAATTAATTTAGAATTTATTTGTACTTTTAAAATTTTTTTTGAAATTCTTTTCTTTTTTTAAAAATTAATGTGAATTTTGTCTAATCTTTAAAATTAAATTCAATTTTCAAAATTTTTCATACTTTTTAAAAATTACATTCTATTTCTTAAATTAAAATCTATTTTTTGAAAATTTTTTTATAAATTTTTATTATCATATCATTACAAAATTATTTAATTTAATAAAATTTAGAATACGTGATATTATATAAATTAGTTTTAAAAATGATAATTAAGAACTAACCCAAAAAAAATTAATGAAAGATTGTAATAGGTGTATTTATATGGGTATATATATGTATATATATATATATATATATATTAAAAAAAAGACAAGTAAAAATTATAAGTTAAACTTTTTTTTTACCTACTTTTTATGAGTTTTGATATTATTCTTATATTAAAAATTTGTAAGTCTTACTTTCTTTTCTTATAATAATAATAATCATAATTACATCTATTTAATATTTTTTAATATAAAATATAACCATTTTAGATTGTACAATATTTATATTTCTTGATGTGAAAATGTAAAATTGAGACAATATAATAATTATCCCTTTATCTTATATAAGATACAGAATTAATTATTAGGAGTCTACTATTTTGTTTATTCATATTTCAAATCTGAATTAATTTTACTTGTTAATGAAACACAAGAGTAGTTTCATATGAATTTAAAAAAAAAAGTTCATTTTCCTATTTAACAAAATATGGTATAAAACATGTGACTTCTGGTTCTCTACAGCAATTTGCATTGAAAATTTAATTGTTGATTGTTGAAAATAGCAAAAATTTCTCCTTATTGTTTTTGTTATGAATAATATGTACACATACATACAAAAAAATTTCAAAAAAAAAAAAACTTAAGTGACAAGCTTTATATTTTTATTAAAAAAATTATTGAGTTATAATTTATACAACAAAAAATATATTTATATTTTCTTTTTCATAAATCACGTGATCTATTTTAGAATTACAATCAAATTTTTAGGAACTAAAAAATTTAAATGTTTAAAGTTTAATAATGAGTTCAATTGTTTTAATTAGAATTAAACCAATAAAATTAATATTTAATATTAAATATATAAAAAATTTTAATACTATAATTTTTATTTTTAAGAAACTCAAAATATAAAAAAATTATTTTCTTAAAATTTTTTACAAATTTTTTAATCTAATTGAATTGAAAAAATTATAATTAATTTATTAGTTTATAATTTAACTAGTCAATTTATTGGTTTGGTTACCAATTTTTAGAATTAAAAGTTTTCAGAGTAAAGTAAAATACAACAAAGTGTAGTTCTTAATTTTATTGATTTAATTGATTAATTTGACCTAATTTTTAAAATCTTGATTAAAATTTAAAATTTAAATTATTACTTATTGAGATATTTTACCTTTTAATATAAATATATACTTGCAAATTTTGTAATAATAAATTTGAAACCTAAAGAATGGTAAGATTTGTGTTTAGTGACTTCGATGCCATAAATATCCTAATTAAGGATCAAACTCTCACCCGTCTTTCTCCAGCTTTTGAATGGCTAACATTGGATTGGTCTCAATAATAATATCCCCAAATCTCCTCCCCACGCAACTTGCAAAGCCATACAAATATCTCTTGAGTTAAAGATCTAACTACCGAACTCATTTCTAGAAAGACCCCCAAAACTAGCCAAACTAGGAGCTCCTTTATCAAAACTACCAACATTAATTTTCAAGATCATTGGTGGAGAAAGTTGCCAGCATGTTAAATTAGAATTAGGTATTCCTCCATAGCTTGCCTGACCTTGCCGCATTTACTCTTCTTGCCCAACATTAGAAATTTCTATTGCTCGTCTTTTCACACACTTTGCAATTTCCAAAGGGGCACAGTGATCTCCAAAAAGAATACTAGTACTAGCATTTTGCCAACTCCAAAGCTACCACAAAGTCAAGATAAAAGCCACTTGGAAGGAGCAATTCCAAGTCGGCACAACCATTACCCTAGAGTAGCAACCTTTTTGGACCCAATCTTTAAAAGACCCTGAATTATGAAACTCAAAATTAATCAATGGAAATATAATGCTCCAGATATTATTGGTGGGAACAATGTGGAAAAGTAAGGAATAATTAAGGTGTATCGCTTTCTTTGTGCCAAAAAATAGTTTATTAACTTTTATTCCTCAAAAAAATGCCTTTTTCAATCTATTGGTAAGAAGATTTAAATCCTGCTTACAAAAATTAAGTAGCAATTGTCATTTTGTCTAGAGCTAGTTTGTCCGATTGACCCTTTTCATGATAGGTCTAATTCGCCTTTGGACTCTAGCAAGCTCCAGTCTCTTGCGTAAGGCACAATCTGCTTCAATTCCCCATGGCCAATTAGTCTACATTAACACCTCACATTTAATACGCAACCTGTTGCTATTCTTAATGCTACCAGGGTGACTACCATTTTTTTTTTTAGGACAAGTAGATGCTTATGGAATGGTAGATACCACTTATTACAACTTGAGAACTTGACTTATTTAGCAAACATTGGAAGCAGATCCAACAGCACCAAAAATTACAGGTTGTTCAATAATAATTCAAGATATGTTTGACTCCATATTTTAACAAGGACATCTAAAGCAGGGGAGAGACTTGAGGTTTGATAAGGGATACAATTTTTGTAAATCTCAATATTTTGTTTCCATAATTGAGGTGGATAAGAGCACCCCTTGTCAAATGTCAACGATGACTATAATGCCATTTCCTCCAGTCAACCAATGCTGCATTAGTGTTTTTATTGGATTGTTGTCAAATGTCTAGCTCATTCTCCGAACTCCTATCTGCCCAATTCCCCATCTCTGGTTCAGGGCATCCTGCAGCATTAGCCTTCTGTAGGTAAGTCATTAAGCGTTGGTGAAACTAAAGTAAAAACATTGAAGTCAAATTTTTTCCTGACTTAGCTTTTTACACCCATCATTTATTCTTCTAGATATGTTAGTTTTTCACCTTTGTGTTCGTTTCTTGCTAGTGCAACTTGCTTTTGTCTTGTCTAGATGGATTTTGGGCCATTAAATTTTATATTATGGTCAATGAGAATTGCTAATTTACTAAAGCATTTGGGCTTTCCTATTTTCGTTGGCTTTTCTTTTCTACATGAAGACCAATCTTTTACTTACGGGTCCTCTGGCCCTCTTAATGAATCTCATGGTCATTAATAGCTTGGAAGTTCTAGATAAAGATGCATATATGACGTCTACTCTAGTTTTGTTTATATGACGTTTACGCTAGTTTGGGTATGTTATAAACTTCAAATCACATGCATTTGTAGTTGAACGGTTGGGATAATTGCCTTACCAGAAATAGACCCGAGGTTGACTCCCATTAAATGCAAGAGGACACTTTTTGTTAAAATCCATTACAGAATGCATCGGTTTCTCTCTCCAACACGCACATTGCACGTACACACCATTATCTCCTTCCTACTCACTTGATTTCTTTTTAAGCTATGGCTTCTCTTCCTCTCACCCCAACACCAAGCCCACATTTCTCCAATTCAAAACCACAAATTTTCGCAAAACATCACTCCCAAAACCTAAATTCTGCCAAAATTAGTACAAATTTTACTTCAATAGCATATCGTCTCTATGTAAACAAGGCCAAATTTTAGTAGCTTTGATGCTACTCAACTGGATGGAATTCAATAATCTACTGGTCAGACCTGACATCTACAGCGAGCTACTTCAGGGGTGCATGTGCAAGTGAGTTCTCTTCACAAGGCAGCAAATTCGCGCTTGAATTATCAAAAATTGTGTTTTATATTCACGAAATGAGTACATAGATACAAAATTGCTAATCTTTTATGCAAAGTGAGGTGTTTTAGAGATTGTGGATGGGTTGTTTCAGAGACTGCAGGTTAAGAATGAGTTTTCTTCAGATGCTATTATCGGCGTGCATTGTAGAATGGAATTCAATGAAGAAGCTTTAATGGGTTTTTGTGGGATGGTCAATAATGGCA
The DNA here is from genome assembly GCA_037832385.1 of Rhizophora apiculata. Taxonomy (NCBI): domain Eukaryota; kingdom Viridiplantae; phylum Streptophyta; class Magnoliopsida; order Malpighiales; family Rhizophoraceae; genus Rhizophora; species Rhizophora apiculata. Next base: position 8,250,563 of record CM075437.1, read on the forward strand.
TTTTGGCTAACAACTTTGTTGTGCCTAACGTGTTGGAAGCTTATGGTGCTTTGCGATGGATTGGGTTTGGTAGAGTGGTTCATGGGTAATCTATGAAGACTAATTCGGATGGATATGGATTTGTTTCTAGCAGTCTCCTGAATGTATAAGGAAAATGTGGGGTTCCCGAGGATGCAAGGAAAGTGTTTGATAATATGCTTGACAAGAATGTAGTTACATGGAATTCAATGATTGTGAGTAATGATCAAAATGGGTGTTGCACCCAGTAGAGTTACTTTATCTAGCCTTCTTTTAGCTTCAACTAATTTAGGTGCAATTGAAGAGAATAAGCAAAGGCTTGCAGTTGCCATTTTAAGTGGATTTGAATTGGACAATATCTTGGGCCGTTTAATTTTAAACTTTTACTGTAAGGTTGGATTGACTGAGGATGTCAAGTTAGTTTTTTATAGTATAATTGAAAAAGATATGGTTACATGGAATTTGCTCATTTCTAGCTATGTGAGATGTGAGCAAGCTCTAAAGGCACTTAATTTGTATCATTTGATGAAATAAAAAAAGACGAGATTTTACTTTGTGACAGTGGCATCTATATTATCTACAAGTGCAATTACAAGAAACATGGCAATCGGTAAAGCAGCTCACTGTTATGTTATTAGAAACAGCCTTGCTTCATATGTATTAGTTCCAAGAAGCATCATAGATATGTATGTTAAATATAAAAGACCTTATGATGTAAGACTAGTCTTTGACATCACAATAAAGAAAAACGTTATGATGTGGAATTTGCTATTGGCAGCTTATGTTGAACTTGGCTTAATTGGTAACACATTGAAACTATTCTATAAGATGCAATTGAAAAGCAAGCCACAATATGTAATATCTTAGAATACTGCGATTTTGGGTTATCATAGAGGTGGCAAGGTGAACGATGCTGGACACTTATTATCATAGATGCAGGCCCTCCTAACCTGTTTACTTTGACTACCTTTAGCATGGGTTGGAATGGGTTGAGGACTTTGACATTCTAGAAATTGCTAGAATCTCTGCAGCCAAAGTCTAAAGCATTAATGGTATGCTTTTAGCTTTCAAAGATATTTCATCTTAAGTATATAATTACCTTGTCTTCTTATATCTTAAGGCATAACCTCCCATCAGCTATTACAATTTCATATGCTTTGGTGAATTTGTTTCCTAAAAGTTGGCATTAATGTTAGGAAAAAAGGAAATTTCAATCGAGGAATTGGGAATTGATAAATTAGTAATCTATGCTTAGTCTGGTAGAGATTCTAATGCACTACAGAAGTGTCTAGGTAGGGAATAGAACAAGATAACTTGATGAACCATTTTGCACTGGTAATTGCAAGATGGATCTTAGCAACATGGATATTGGAGGAAAACCTTTTAGCTTGGCTTAGAATCTGGATGATGGTTTCAATTTAACACTTTTATAAGCCAGATCAGATTGAGACTTTGACCTCACAAATGTCAAGAAAACATTTGTATCTAGAATTGGATATAGGAGGAAAAATTATCCAATATAAAATGCACATATAGCTACATGAAGGTGACATGACTAACAAAGTATTGTGGTTTTTTCGGAAAGATGGACGCATTATTTGAGCAAAACCCTTCAACATTGGATTTGTTGAAAACTTACACGCATTTCATGAGAAATTTCTACTGTTGAAAACAAGGATGCAATAGTGAGGGTAATTAAAGTACTTTCAATAGCTCTATGAAATGATAGGAATAATTTAACGCTACTATTTGAGAAGCCCACAAAATGCTCATGGAAATAATGCTCAATGTCATACATTATAGACAAAAGATAAAGCATTGACGATCACAAGGAATCTAAGTTACCCAACTTTAAAAGACAAAAAGAGTTATTAGCCTCTCACAGTTGGGCATTCTGGAGACTATTAGGTATAATAATCTAACTCAAAGGCTACATTACATGGTTTTGCATATATCTAGTTGACTGTAGGCCTAGCTCCAAAATAGCTAACATTTAATCTGGAAAAATTGTTGGGACTAATTATCTAGTGATCTTAATTTCCTTTTCTTTATTGCAAAAATGAAAACTATTTGAGAAATACAGAATTATTTAATGACTTCATTGTGACCTAGATCAATTTTGTCATTTTCTATTGACTCTAATTGAAAGGTTTAAACCATTAAAGTGGAGAAATGTAGAAAATTGATAAAAGTATCTGAGTTATTTCTATGATCCCATCAGGCACATTAACTAGAAGTTCTACCAACAAATGATGAATTTTTTGTTTCCTTTTTTTCTTATTATAGGGTTCCCTACACTTCCATGAAAATGAGATTGCATGTGGAAGCAAGGGTCCAGTGACCACCATTATTCAGTGCACCTTATTTCCTAAGCAAGAAAGCAACATATAATGAAGATTTATAGTCCTCTTTTATAGGAAGTTGATTTACATGTTGACGTTGAAGAGAAGACATCAATTCAATCCATGCTCTTCTATGTGCTCTCATTGTCATGGAAGTAAAATCAATTCTTTCTTCCCTTGAGAAGATTGTTGCTTTAATTACTTATTTTATGGCATTGAGACATCATTATCATTGTGATTCTTTTTATCTAGTTAATGAGATTGTGACATTGCTATGACAATCAACAATTGCTTAATAAAGTTAGTAAAGGTTTGCATCTTCTAAACTAAACCAACTAACTATAGGTAGAGTTGTTATGAAGATACTGCCTGACACAGCCCAGAAGATTTTTGGTTTTGCTTATTATTGAAATAGAAAGAAAAGATTTTCGTTGCACAAGCTATTGTGCAATGAAAATCTTCTCGTTCTTTCATTCTTCTTACCAAAAGGTTTTTGATTTTTCTCCTCTATAGACAATATCAAATTATGGCTTCTACACTGCTTCATTCACCCTATAGGCAATTGATTTTCATAGTTTTTGCAAATGTCTTTGTCTGGTTATCTATCTTTCTTCTTAAATTTTCTAGGCTAGAAGAATAATTTTTCTCTAGCATAAGACATCCCTCTAGATGGTTGATCATTGGTGCAATAACTACAATTGCATTAGCCATTAATTTTTGCTTGACCTTTGTTAATTTCAATCTACCACCCTTTGCATAGGCCATCAACATAAGAAAGTTGAGAGCCTATAGGGGGCCCATGCCAAGATAAAAAAAGTATGCCAAGATGAAAAAAGTTGGGTAAAAGGATAAAGTAGACATATGGTGGCATTTCATTATGGGATATAATGGTTGTGTGGGCCACCACTTATTGCATTTTGATCAATTATTCATCTTTCCTTGTTGTTTTTTGTAGTGCTTGGGGTCAATTCGCAATTTTTTTTTTTTGAGCAAAAGGGCCAACTTGCTTAAGTAGAAAAAAATTTGCAATCACATCTATGCAAGAGTCTCATCATATTCTTATTTTTTTGATCAAACCTTCCAATAATTGATGTTAATTATAATGCTTTTGTGTTATAAGTAAGGAATGTAATTATTAGTTTTGAACTTTCAAAATATCAGTACTATAATTATCTTAATTATTACTCCTTTATTGTTTTTAAATTTCTTCTATTTCTTTTTCCTTTTTGCATTTTTTGGGTTCCTAAACATTTCTCAAACAATCAATAAAAAATAAAAAATTTGATCATACACTAAGCTAATCACTAAAATTTTGTGGAATATAATGATACATGTACACTTATAAATTTAGCAAAGTCAATGTTTTGAAATACAAATGTGCCCATTCTAATTTGCATATCTTTTGGGAATAAAAAAGTTAGTCTTAAGGAAAGTATGTGATTAGAAAATTTGGATAAAAATTTAAGTCACTTTCTTACAAGTCAGCAATAATTGATGTACATATTTTCTTTGAGATATTTATACCATTGAAGAGTGCTAGATAAGATGATATGACTAAATTACCATCAATTACTTACAAAGGTGCAATGTTTCCATCTATGCTTCCTATTGGCACATAAAGACATGCACATGGGTTTTTGGATTTTTTTGGATGCATTCTTGGAAGGACCTTCTAAATTAGAACTCCTTCAGTGGCTAATTTGTCATATGCTACATGAAAAGTTGGCAACTTTGAACAATTAGATGCTACTAAAAAGTCATGCTCATTTTGAGTAATAATGGTTGTTTACCTATTGTTACAACCCTTATATATAATCCTACATACGTATAATACACATGTACATCCTTGGTGTTGATGTCAATAAGCCACAACTAAGGTTGAATTCATTGAAATTAAGAATTTAAATGTTTGAGAATTATTATCCAACTTGAATGTAACTTTAAAAACTCAGCTACAAAATTGGAATTTTCTTTTCTAAGGTTCAAGGTTAAAAAAGTACCACAAATAGATTCACATAACTTACTTTACACTAAAACATAAAATTAAAATTTTGCCTTTATGTTCATCATTGTAAAAATCATAATTTAAATAACCAATTTTTAATGCAACCAATCATTTTTTTACATATTAAAATTACTTAGTTTGTTTTTGCAAATTATTGGGATTAGTACTTAAGTTGGAATTTTGTCTTTTTTTTTTTTGACTTTTACTTATCATAATTGTAATATCGAGTTGCCCTACTATAGTTGAAAGTTCTTACAAGATGAATGCCTCATGAAAATAGATTGGGTGGGCCCATTGTAATCTATTAACCATCAATGATTTTCAACTCTCATGAAAATAGATTGTGCAGCACAATGGGCCTTATCCTCACCTAATTGGTCTCCTTGGTTGTGGACTTCTAGTGCTTATGCAATGGCTTTCCATTTCAAGATGGATTTAGTTTTTGTAGCCTTTGGCTACATGGTGAGCTCATAGTCTTTTTGTTTCTTATTCATACTTTTTCTTTTCTCTTTCTTTCTTTTGATTTTTTTTTTCTTGGGAGAATTTTTTTGTACATATATATATGTATGTATGTATGTATGTATGTATGTATTTGATTAAAACCCATTAGAACAAACTACAATTTATATAAATAAAAATTTAATTTCATTCCTATAATCCTCTCCTCCAAATCATAAATAGTATTTAAATTTAAATTTTAATAAATTTTGTAAAATAATTTAAATTTAGGTGCTTACATTTTTGATTAACTTTTTTTTTAATAAATCAAAATAATTCAACATAAAAAAATACCTTATTTTTTATTTTATTTTAAAATTTTTTTATTGAATTATTTTAAACTCACTTTAAAAACAAAAAAAGAAAAAGTTAAAATAGATTTCCCCTTAAACTAAATTAAGCATGGTTTGTGTTGAAACGTCTTTCAACCATGATAAAATATACAACCATAGAAAAGGAAAAAAAAAAAAAAATATACATTTGCACTAAGTAAATCTTCATGGTTTACCACTCTCATTTTCTTTTGAGTTGTAATTATATGAAAACAATTATCATGTTTTACTATAAGAGAATCTATACACATATAAAATTATAGGTTTTAAGCCAATTAATCAACTTGGATAAGTCTAAGGTCACTTTTAGTAAAATTATTGACTCAATAATTAAATGAGGAGTGGCTATTGGCTTTATCTTCATATGGTGGATAGTAAGGAAATGTAGTTAGGCCTACCCACTTGTATAGGGAGATTAAAGAAGGGATGAATATCCTTAATGAATGTGTGTAGAGAAGAAACACAAAGGGTGGAAAGAAAAATGTTTGTCTTGCGTAGTAGGGGAAGTGTATTAATTGGATAATCTATATCATATCATGGGTCACAATTGGTTAAATGCTAAGATATATATATGTTGTTGGCACGTTGTCCTTTACTAAAATTGCAACATGTGGGCATATTGTCTGGAACATGTGAGAAAGAAGGAAAATGATAAATAGTGTCACTGCAAAAAAATAAGACAAAATGAAATTTAAAATAAAAAAAATGTGAGAGATGAAGAATCTTTTTGCCATATAAAGTGGTGGGACAAAAGTGGTAACAAAAGACAAAGAATCTTTTTTCAAAGTCATGATTTGAATTCTTACCAATTAAACTCTCTATATATATATATATATATATATATATATATATTGAAGTTCCCGACTTCTCTCTAGGATCTACTAGTTTGTGATACTGAAAGGAGGGTGAATTAGTATCACCATAATTCGCAATTCGCAGGTAAGTGAATAACTTCAACCTCTTCTTAAAAGCGAACTCTTTCTCAGACTCAACTAAGATAGATTTATTGCTACCTACTAATCACAATAGTCCCCAAAATTACCTTTCAGACATCTTGCCTAATAGACAATTCAGATGTTCTTATTTAGGCCTTCGTTAGGTTATGGATTGGCTGATACTTTAGCTGTGTTCACAACTCAATTCAAAATATAGAATGTAAAGCAAATTAAGGATACACGAGATTTATGTGGTTCCGTTAATGTGACATACATCCACGGTGGTAGGGACTCTCCCTTACCGAGACCATCCACTATACTTGAGAATTCTAGTTACAATGGATGTCTTAATTCTCTGCTCCTTTCACTATTGCAAATACTAAGTAAGTACAATACAAAGAATGTCACTTACTGTGTCTACCCTTCTTCTAACTTGTCTTGCCTCTGTTGAATTGAAAGGCTGCTCCACTGCCGCTTAGAAGTTCACCGCAATGCTCTTTAACCTCTCTTGAAGAAATCTGGAAATACGTTGAGTTCTTTCCAATACTTCCTCGAATTCCTTCTCTAGGTTGTCTCACACAGACCCTACTTTCACCGTCTCACGGTCTCACCCGTCTCCTTGTCTCACGGCTCGCCTCACGTTTCTGTTTTTTTTTTCTTTTGTCCAGCTACTATTCTGCCGGATCTCTCACCATTGACTAGATCTCTTTCTGCCAGATCTGTCACCGTTTGCTAGATTTGTTACCGTCGACCGGATCTATCTCATTGTCTACCAGATCTGTCACCATCTGCCGGATCTCTCACCATCTGCCGGATCTATCACCGTCGACCAGATCTGTCTCACCGTTGACCGGATCTGTCTCACTGTCTACCAGATCTGTCACCGTTGACTGGATCTGTCTCACCGTCTACCTGATCTGTCTCACCGTCTGCCGGATCTGTCACCGTCAACTGGATCTGTCTTACCGTCAACTGGATTTGTCTCACTGTCTGCCGGATCTGTCTCACCGTCTGCTGGATCTATCACCGTCGACCGGATCTGTCTCACCGTCTGCTGGATCTATCACTGTCGACCGGATCTGTCTCACCGTCTGTCGGATCTGTCTCACCGTCTACCGGATCTGTCTCACGGGTTTCTCTCTCTTGCTGGTGTGCCGATAGTGTGCCTTTCTCACGGGTTTCTCTCTCTTGCCGGTGGTGTGCGTAAGTTTTCTGTATGTTTTTCTCAATAGCTGATGCATCTATTTTTGTTGTCTTCTTTATATACTCCTCCATGAAACCCCAATAAGGTTTACTTGCGACGAATTTACTGTCTTGCCCTTTTCATGTGGCTTTTACGTTCTTGCCCCTCCATGTGGCTTTTACCTTTTTGCACACTTAAACCTAATTGACAACAATTACAACCCATACAAGGCTGTGGGAACAACAATCTTCCCCTTTGTAATTGTTGGCAACACTCATGACAAAAGCCACTATGCAGCAGTTTCAACTCCCCCTAAATATGCACTCCCCTTTCTTAACAGCTCCCCTGCACTATTGCTTCTCTCCCCCTTTGCCAACCAATTACAAATTTGAAAAACTCGCAAAGTGAAGATGGAAGATTTACCTGAACTTCAGGCTTGAGGAGGCATTTGCATAGATAGACTCAATCTGTACTTTTCAAACGGCTCTGTGGACAGAGGTTTAGTTAGAATATCTGAAATTTGATCTTTAGTGCCAACATACTCCAACTGAATTGTACCCTATTCCATTTGATCTTTGATGAAGTGATACTGGATGTCAATATGCTTGCTACTCGAATGTTGAACCGGATTCTTGCTGAGATCAATAGCACTTTGATTATCGTAAAGTACACTCACTGGTAAGTTCACTTCAACACCCAAGTCTGCTAATTGTCTTAGCATCCATATCACCTGTGTACATGCTACACAAGCAGCCATATATTCAGCCTCAGCTATGCTCAAAGCAACACTGTTTTGCTTTCTACTTAACCATGCAACACACTTTGAACCCGCGTAGAAACTGCAGCCTTTGGTTGATTTTCTATCATCTATACTTCCTACCCAGTCTGCATCAGTGTATGCTTGTCGTTTAATAGAATCCATGGCTGGATACCAAAAGCCTATTTTTAGTGTTCCTTTGAGGTACCTTAGGATTCTTTTCATTGCCAACACATGAGACTCTTTAGGATCAGCTTGGAATTTGCTGGCAACGCACATAACTTGCATAAGATCAGGCCTTGATGCTGTAAGATATAGAAGGCTCCCTATCATCTTCCTGTATACTATAGGGCTTGTACTCCTTCCCTCCTGATCTTTTGTTAACTTGTAGCCCACTGTCATAAGGGTACTGACATATTTGCTATCCTCCATGCCAAACCTTTTCACCATCTCTTTGGCATATTTCATATGAGAAATAAAGATACCTTCTTCACACTACTTTATTTGTAATCCAAGAAAGTACGTCATTTCTCCAATCAAAGACATCTTAAATTCCTCACTTATCTTTTGTGCAAAATCTTGGCATAGCTCAGAGTGATCCCCTCCAAAGATGATGTCATCTACATATACTATGGTTATCAGCTGGCCTTTTTCTGAATTGAACACATACAGGTTATTATCAACCGTTCCTTTTCTGAAATTCAACCTTCTCAAGTATGCATCCAGCCTACTGTACCATGCTCTTGGAGCTTGCTTGAGACCATACAAGGCTTTCTTCAGCTTGCACACATGTGTCTCATCCTCACTGATTTGTACTCCATTGGGTTGTTCAATATACACTTCTTCTTTCAAGAGCCCATTTAGAAAGGCGAATTTCACATCCATCTGATAGACTTTATATCTCTTGTATGCTGCCAAAGCTAAGAACATTTTGATAGTCTCTAACCTTGCTATTGGTGTAAAAGTTTCATCAACATCTACCCCTTCTATCTGAGTGTAGCCTTTGCAAACCAGCCTCGCCTTGTTCCTCACCACCTTGCCATCTTCATTATGTTTATTCCTAAACACCCACTTTGTTCCTATGACATTCTTATTAGTGGGTTTTGGAACCAGCTCCCATGTATCATTCTTCTCAATTTGATCCAGCTCCTCATTGATAGCTTTGACCCAGGCTTGGTCTTGAATAGTCTCTTCAACAGATTTAGGTTCAACTTATGAGAGTAGGGTAGTAGCTCCCACCATTCTTCTTCTTGTTGTAACTCTTGCTGAAGGGTCACCTATGATCTGATCTCCTTGATGAGCACTAGTCTATGTTTTCTTTGTCCTTCTTCCTTGCACTGTCTTAGTTGCAAGAAGATCTCTTTCTTCATCTTCAGACTCACTCTTTTCTGAGTCTAAACTTACTTCTTGTTCCTTTTCTTCAGGTTGGTCTGATTCTTCATCTACATTGAAGTCATCTTCTTCATTGTCCTCAGCTTCTCCATTCTGCATTATTTTCCAGTTCTCATCTATTCTTACATCACTGGAAATGATCACTTTTCCTAGCTTATGCAGGAAAACTCTGTAACCTAGCGTTAAATTTTCCCAAGTTTTGCTCCTTGTTCTTCACAAAACATGGGCTGCCAAACACTCTGAGATACTTGGTTGTTGTCTTCTTCCCACTCTATAGCTTATATGGAGTCTTATCAGTACTGGGCCTTAGTAGAACTCTTTTCAATAGGTGTACGGCTGTAAATGTTGGTTCTGTCCAAAATCTTGTGTGAAACTTGGATTTTAGTAGTAAAGTTCTTGCCATTTCAACCACAGTTCTATTCTTCCTCTCTACCACCCCGTTCTGTTGAGGTGTTCTTGCTGCTGCCATTTGATGGTGAATTCCATGCTTCTCAAGGTAATCTTCAAAAGCTCCATTTGTGAATTCAATGCCTTGATCTGACCTCAATACTTTGATCTTCTTTCCATTCTCATTTTCAGCCAATCTTCTGTATCTCTTGATGCAATTTAGAACTTTTGACTTGTGTTTGAGGTGCATGATGCAGGTCCTTCTGGAATAATCATCAACAAACAAGACGAAGTACCTCTCACCTTTTAACCCTTTTGTTCTCATCAGCCCACATAAATCAGTATGCACAATGTCAAGCACTGCTTCAGAACTGAACTCTTTGGTCTTATACTGCTTTCTGACATGTTTTCCTTTAGAGCATACTGAGCAAACATACTCTCTCTCTCTCCTGAGGTTGGGAATATCTCTGATTGCATGAGTAGTGGTCAGTTTCCTCATGTTCTTCTGTGACATGTGTCCTAGCCTCCTATGCCAGAGTTGATTTTCTTCTTCTTTAGTGAGTAAACAGCTGCTTGTCTTATCTTCATCAATCACATATAAATTTCCAACTGTTCTCTTCCTGGCTGCAACAGTATTGCCTTCTTTACTCTTTACCTGACAACCTGTTTTTGTGAATATTACCTTATGGTCTTTATTACATAGCTGACTGACAGATGCTAAATTATATCTGAGTCCTTCAACGTGCAGAACATCTTTCAGCTTTCCTTTTCCAATCTTTACTGACCCCAGACCATTGATGTTGAGTGAATCATCATTGCCAAACTTGACTCTACCTTCTCTTGATTTGTCTAACTTTGATAATTTACTCTTGACACCCGTCATGTACGAAGTGCATCCACTATCAAGGATCCACTACTTATCCTTGCAGTCAGTTTTGAGTGCAATTTCAGCTATGTTAGCCACCTCCCTTTTAACTTTATATTCCTTCTTTTGAAATGACTGGAAGATAGCTTTCTCCTTTTTCTCAGCTTTGACTGCACTACTTGTTTTCAATGTGCCATTAAGTGCCTTCTCTTGCTCAGGGAGAAGTGTCATGCATCTCTTGGCATTATGGCCATCCTGCCCACACCTTTCACACTGTTCCAAGTCTGCCAATATAGCAAACTTGTTCTTTGAAACCACTGGTTTGGGCTTCCACCAACAATCCTTGTTAGCGTGTCCTTGCCTTTTACAGTATGTGCAAGAACTCACAACAGGTGTTCTCTTCTGAATTCTGTATTGTCTCCCTCTGTATCCAGCATCGTATCTTCTTAAGTTGGAGACATATACTGGCCTTCTCCACCAGCAGTTACTCGCTTTATGACCCCAAACTCCACAATAAAGGCAATGACCTTGAAATTGCCTCTTCTTAGGTCTGATCACAACTTGTCTTCTTCTATTCATCACTTGCTATGTAGGCAAAGTAGCTGGCTTCTTTGCTTGTGTGACTTTCATTTCAGTCACCTTCTTCTCCTTCTTCTGTTCAGCCGTAGCCCTCTGCTGTCTGACTTTCTTTTCTTCCTTCTTGTTTGCCACCCTAGGTTGCTTCTTCAAATCTTCTTTATTCTCAGCTATCTTCTTCTGAGTCAGAACCTTCTCTTTCAACTTCTGTGGCACATTCTTATTTTCTTTAGCCAATGCAGCCTCAGATTGCTACACTTTCTCTACATTCTTCTCTCCTTTTTCAGAACTTACTTCTCTTATCATTTCAAGTTTCTGCAAGTTCTCTTTACTACTTTTGAGTTGTTGCTGATGTTTCAGCAACTCTTTCTCCATTTCTTCAATTTTTGAAGCCCTTGAGCCAAGCTCTACTGTAAGGTCTTCACATATTTTGATCTGTTCCTCAAATCTTCTCTTCAAGTCAATATGCTCAGCCCTTATTTCACTGTTTTGACTTTCAGCTTCCTCAGACTTTGCTTCAACTTGTTTTATATGGGCCTCCAACCTTCTTATGGTTCTGGCCCTTCTAATTATCTCCTTTGAAGCTGCTTCCAGCTTAGCTTCAAGATCTGGCTCTTCTTCATCAACTTCCTCTTCCTCTTTAAAGGTTGAGCTACCACTTTGTACTGATGCCATAAAGACATACTCATCTGATGAGTCTTCATCTTCCTCCTCATCAGCTTCTTTTATCTGACTCACATAACTCTTGAATGAGCCTCTCGTCTTCCTCTGTGGGTTGGCAATCTTCTTATTGGACTTCTTTGATTTGAATGATGATCTTCTCCATCTTGAATTCTGCTCATCATCACCTTCCTCATCTTCATCATCAAGTTTGACTTTGTTTGTTTCACTTTGCACTGAGAAGTAAAGTGTCCAGTCTGCCCACAACAATAACATCTCAAGGACAACTGTCCTTTTCTTTTCTTAGACCCCTTTTTGAATTTCCTTATGAAGTAAGCCAATACTTCACCTTCACTTTCTTCCTCATCATCATCATTATCCTCACTGGATGATTCTTCCTTTTCTTTTATCTTCAAGTGTTTCATAGCTTTGAAAGCTGCGTCCTTTGATACCTTTGACGTTGAGGAGCTCTCATTCGACTTTATTCTCATCTCATATGCAATGAGATTGCACTGAAGATCATGCAGAGATATAGAGTTGAGATCTCTACTCTCCTCTATGGCTGCCACCTTTGAAGCAAACCTCTCAGGCAGAATTCTTAGAATTTTCTTCACAATTGATGAGTCCTTCTTGTTCTTCCCATGACTTCTCAGATCGTTTACAGCATCAATAACCCTGGTGAAGAACTCTTGAACTGTCTCTTTCTTCTGCATTCTGAGAGATTCATATCTCTCCTTGAACACTTGAAGCTTAGCCTCCTTCATTCTTCCATCACCTTCATAGACTTTCTGCAATCTGTCCCATATCTCCTTGGTAGATTTGCAGTCCATAACTTTAGTATACTTAACATCTGTCAATGCTGAAATGATGACATTTGAGTCCTTCCCATTTATCTCAAACTGCCTTAACTCCTCTGGGGTTGGGTCTTTACCTTCTTCCAAACCCACAAAACCCTCCTGTACGCATTTCACCACGTTCATGCCCATGGTTGCAAATACCACTTGCATTCTTGCTCTCCACATATGATAGTTGGTTCCATTGAAGATTGAAACCTTCTTGCTATAAGTGGTGCTAGTGCTGGTACCAGCTTCCATTTCTCAGTATGCTGAACAAGTCAAACTTCTAAATCCCTTTAAACTAGTACACCAAGCTGTTAAACTTTAAACTGGTGAATTTGGCTTTGATACCAATTGAAGTTCCTGACTTCTCCCTAGGATCTACTAGTTTGTGATACTGAGAGGGGGGTGAATTAGTATCACCACAATTCGCAATTCACGGGTAAGTGAACAACTTTAACCTCTTCTTAAAAGCAAACTCTTTCTTAGACTTGATTAAGGTAGATCTATTGCTACCTACTAATCATAATAGTCCCCAAAGTCACCTTTCAAACACCTTGCCTAATAGACAATTCAGATGTTCTTGTTTAAGCTTTCGTTAGGTTATGGGTTGGCTAATACTTTAGCTGCATTCATAACTCAATTCAAAACACAGAATGTAAAGCAAATTAAGGACACATGAGATTTACGTGGTTCCGTCAATGTGACGTACATTCACGGTGGTAGGGAATCTCCTTTACCGAGACCATCCACTATACTTGAGAATCCCAGTTACAATGAATGTCTTAATTCTCTGCTTCTTTCACTATTACAAATACTAAGTAAGTACAATACAAAGAGTGTCACTTATTGTGTCTACCCTTCTTCTAACTTGTCTTGCCTCTGTTGAATTGAAAGGCTGCTCCACTGCCGCTTAAAAGTTCACCGCAATACTCTTTAACCTCTCTTGAAGAAATTTGGAAATACGTTGAGTTCTTTCCAATGCTTCCCTGAATTCCTTCTCTAGGTTGTCTCACACAGCCCTTGCTTTCACCGTCTCACGATCTCACCCGTCTCCTTGTCTCACGGCTCGCCTCACGTTTCTGTTTTTTTTTTTTTTTTTGTCCAGCCCCTGTTTTGCCGGATCTCTCACCGTCGACTGGATCTCTTTCTACCGGATCTGTCACCGTCTGCCGGATCTGTCACCGTCGACCAGATCTATCTCACCATCCGCCGGATCTATCACCGTTGATTGGATCTGTCTCACCATCTGCCGGATCTGTCTCACCATCTACCGGATCTATCTCACCGTCTGCCGGATCTGTCACTGTCGACCAGATCTGTCTCACCATCGACTGGATCTGTCTCATTGTCTGCCGGATTTGTCTCACCGTCTGCAGGATCTGTCTCACGGGTTTCTCTCTCTTGCCGGTGTGCCGGTAGTGTGCCTTTCTCACGGGTTTCTCTCTCTTGCCGGTGGTGTGCGTAAATTTTCTGTCTGTTTTTCTCAATAGTCGATGCGTCTATTTTTGTTGTCTTCCGATGGCTTTTATATACTCCTTTATGAAACCCCAATAGGGCTTACTTGCAGCAAATTTACTGTCTTACCCTTTTCATGTGGCTTTTACGTTCTTACCCCTCCATGTGGCATTTACCTTCTTGCACACTTAAACCTAATTGACAACAATTACAACCCATACAAGACTATGGGAACAATATATATATATATATATATATATATATATATATATATATATTATATATATATAGTATGACTAAAAATGTTGTAATCTCATTACTTATCTAAGTGTTATTCATCAATTCCTTCTTTCTAAGAGATCATAAAGGTCTTTTCTTTTTTTTTTTTTTTTGCTTGTGCACTTTATGAAAAGTTACCATCTCTCTAACCTAAAGCTTTTCCTTTTCCTTTAAACCCACCTTACTCCCCTCTTCAACTCATCTATAAAAGATAATTCCTTAACTCTTGACATATAACAATCTCTACCTTTCTTCTCTGTGGCTCTTCCCACTTGTAATTTCAACCTAGAAAATGAAGAAAAGAGGCTAGTTATTTGTACATATTATTCTAGTCATTAATTAGCATGGGCTTCTTATTCTAATTCTCAATTCACATGAATGTTTAGCATGAAATTCTTATTCTAATCCCCAGTTTACATGAATGTGCAAAGCAGCAGTGCGTTAACCCTTTTCCTCTAACAATAATTAGATGACCACTTTTTATTTACTACATTTCTTTAAACTTAATGTAATGTGATTATTACATATTGCCTACTAGGTAATAATATGAGGTGGAGAATATATACCCAAGACTTCAACATTATAAAAACTAAAGTAATTGGGATCAATGTTCCCTCAATCCCCCTAACATCTAACATTTCCATTGCATGTACTAGTTGTAACTCATAAATTGCATTGCTCTTAATTATATATGCTGACAGCAATTATGAAATCAAGACAAATATGTTTGTGTACTTTTTTTTTTATATATAATGATGACACCAACTATGAAATTAAGAGAAATTCTTAATGCAACATAACAGCTAACATTAAAAAAAAACCAAAAAAAAAAAATGGTTGAGAGGGGCTTGCCACAACTGTGTGCACACTTGAAATTACATATTAAATTACATTTAAATTGTAATATTAAATTTTTTATGTATAAAAATGAGAAAATTATTACAATAGTGTAAAATTGAAATTCCATATACCATATTTAAAAGTGTGTTTAATCTTTTCTTCATGTTTTTCCTCCAAATATATTGAGTAAATTAAGGTACTTTTTATTTTTATTTTTTAAAAAAGAGGTGTGAAATTGGACCAAAACTAAAAATGCTTGAAATTGTAATAAGTTAAGAATCATAACTAAAACCAAAACTAAAAATACAAATTATTTTAAATAGAATTAACTATTGATTGTATCAGTATATGATTATTTTTATAACTTTTTGGGAACATTACATTGTCAACAAAGAATATCAAATCATCAAATATATTACTTATTGGGGCTCATGTAGTTATGACAGTAAATTTCGTTAAAAAAACACAAAAATGAAAGTTTTCCAATCACTTAAACTTACAATCCATGGATGGGAAGCCGCCAAAGAGACTCAACAATTAGGCTAAGTTAAGTAGTTAGACATATCCATTTAATCTACATCAAGTACTTATAATCAACCTACAGTTAACAATCATTCCAATTGAAAGAAATTTGTCACATATATAAGTAACCAATGTGTTTTCTGGCATACTTATGCTCATTTTTTGAATAGGGATCATAGTCTCCCTTAGTTGGGATCAATTGCCAACCTAGATTAAACTTGAAGTATGAATGTAGACAATTGATGAATCAAGACATTCAATTGCTTCTTTTTCAATAAAAGATGTTCAGTTGCTTATGTCCCTATACTTTTGAGATGCAAAATAGAAAGATGTGATAGAAGGATAACAATCATCTAAAACTCCACCTTGTAATTTTTATTTAAGGAAACACTCCTTTTCCTCTCTAATAAAGAGAGCTTTTGTTATTGCTTACTTGGGGTGTAAGTACTAAACATATTTAGAATCTTTGGCTAATTAGTTTGCCAAAGAAATAATTTAATCTTCCAATGACTATGTTTTTCTTTATAATTGATCTTATAAAGAAGTAATATAATGGAAAAATTAAGAGAAAGCTTCTTTTATTTGTTGGTAAAAATTAATTATTTTTTAAAAAACCCTTGAATTATACCACTAAGATAACAACTAAAGTTACCTTAAATTATTATACCATCTCTATCTAGATTTGAAGTTAAGAAATCACCACTTATGTACTTATTAGACTTACCCCTACAACATAGCCCACTTGGTTGAACAAATTGATAAGCTTTCAATAATTTCATTACAAATCATGGCCCAAATTATTTTGTTTCTCAATCCTTTAAAAAGGACTGGATATGAAGCCGACTTTTGTTCTTCGAGAACATGGACTTAGGCCCAAATATTAATCCAAGACATTGAATCAGGCCCAACACATAATATGATTGACTTGTTTTCAAAGATGTACAAATCCCTAGACCCAATTCCTTGTGTGTGTGTGTGTGTGTTTTTTTTTTATTTTCTCTCTATGATATAAATCCACATAAGCCACAAAAATTGCTTGAGTGAAATTGTTTCTGAAATCATAAAAGTAATGGTGAAAACTCTTCTACTTCATAATAATGGCTACTATATGGGTAAAGAAGAAGTAGCCAAAGTTAGCAATTAGAGATGAGTGTGCTCTACCAAGGTTGTAATGATGAAGCAAGGAGAGGGACTTTGACAATATTATCTCAAGCACATCCACAAGCTTCTGTTACTTGTCCACCAAAAGAATCATAACCTCAATTGCCTTAAAGCCTAGCGTAATGAGCTCAATTCTAAAGGTACAATCTCAAATCCTTTACCACCAAACTGATGGGTTTTCTATCTTCTTTTTCCTTTTTGTCAAATCTTTCAAGAGGCTTTTAGGGTGCACATTTTTATTGCTCAAATTAGGGATCAATTTTATTCAATTATGGTGATTTTGTTTTTAGCTAAGGTTTGATGCTTGGAGGAAATAATAATTAATTGTTTAATCATTTTCTTGTATTTTGATTCTTTGTTTAGATGAAACTATGAGGCTATATTTTGTAAGCAATGGAATTATGTTTAGGTTATTTTATAGAGTATTGGCTTAACAAAGGACGAATCTTTGGAAATCATGCAAAGAAAGCCTAGTTTTGCAAATTGTATTAGTACCATGGTGAATGAAGAATCATATCAATCAATGCTACTACTATCTCACTGAAAAAAAGAAAGTTTGTAGTTAGATCCATTTGTTTTGGAATGGGTTGCTGAAAGTTGGAGTGGAGAAATTCCTTATGTGGGTTTTATAGCACCATTAGTCATAAAGAATGATTAAACCTTGGTTGTTGCTACACTTATTGTTTGGTGGGTGAGGGGTGGAAGAAAAAAAATGCTTAGGCCATTGTTATATCCATTGTAGGTTCTGGTGCTGCTCCATGGCTACTTGGTTGCTTAATTGGTGTATCACTTTATTTATAATGATGGCACATATTCTTGGATTTTGCAATGCTTGATAGTTCAATTAACTAAAATAAGTTTGATATAGGTAGTAAGGATTCTATAAGAAGTACTGCAGTTGCTTCAACAGCCTAGATCATATGTGGGTAAAGTTGTTAAAGTTAAGGGAAATGAGGGTTGGGAGGTGAGGGATGAGGGTGGTTGGTGCAAGGAAAACTATCAATGAAAATAGGGAAGTGCTTACCTATTTAATGTCTATTTGTATCTTACTCTACTTTCACAGGCTATGTGTATATAGACAAGTATGTTTGCTTTAAGAGAAAGGAAGGTCCATGTAACATAAGAAGATTTTGAGATGGTAGTAGCAAAGGTGATGAAGGAGATTGAGAAGAACATGTCATTACGAAAGCTTTGGAAGTAAACTAAATTAGTAAATTGTGTGCTGTTATGTTTCCTTTTTTGTTTTTTTAGCTTGAGGACAACTTGGAACATGAAGAACAAGAACCAATTAGCATCATGGGCTTAATATGTGAAATATATGCACTTGAGTCTCCAGCACAAACCTACTTGCTATCATGCATGTGATCTTGTCTCTTTGTATTTCATTTAGAAAGCTTGGGTTAATGGATATTATCTTGTAACTTGAAGGACACATGCTAATCTCTTAAATGATATGATTCTTTTTTTGGTCCTCTTGTATTTGTTCTTTATGTGTGTACTTAAGCAATTGTAAACTTTTATTCTTTTGGACTTATGCCTTATGTTTGTTATTTTTCCCTTCTAAGAATTCCTACAATTTGAATTCCAAGGCTTCCGAATGCATTATGGTTACAGAATGCTTTTATATCCTTCTTTGTTGTTGCTTATTCTGATCCTCTATGCGAAACCATGTTTTTAAGGTATTTTTGTGTTATTAATCTAAATTTTCATTTCCTACCTTCAATGGTCAAGTTATTCAAACCATGTGATATATGCTATAGAATTTGCTTCATTATAAACTAAAAATAATTTTTAATAAGAATTCATATGACCTCTTAAAAAATTATAGAGATTATACTTTGAAAAAAATCTTAAATATGTGAAAATGAAGTAAAACATAACACAAGTCCCTTGAAAATTGTATGGATGCTTTTTTTTTTTTTCCTTTTTCCTTAGTTTGAAGGGGAAATGTTTTTTTTTGTCAATATACATGGAAAAATTTTTTTCATGTTATATCAATCTCACATCCAAAATAAGATTAGATAAGTTTGTTCAAGAAAAGATTAGATAAACAAAACTTAGAATCAAAATTAAGCATTTTATTGCATTTTTACTATAAAAGTGAGGTATAGTAAAAGGCTAGAAACCTTGAGATAAATAAGATGTGAAAAAACCTACAATTTTCTTTCTAATGTCAAGTTTGACCCTTAGTTCCTACATACACATTGTTGATTTTTTTCCAATATGCATTGCAAATCCAAAGACAATAATATAGGTGGCCATGTGTTACTGATAGAACATTTGGCTAACTGATTGTTAGCGATTTCTCCTTAGTCATTCATTCTCTTATAGAGCTTATGGCATGGGATTTTATGCACCAATTGGTGAGAGTTCCCCATTTATAGTGGGGATTGTAGCTTAAGGTTTCTCTTCTCCCAAAATAGCAATTGGACATTTCTAAGAGTTATTTTGCTTCTTAGCATCAAAGTTCCAGGATTCATCTTTAGCAAAGGTCATATCTCTACTCACAACTACCTTCTTTGTCACAAGGTTAAGTAGCTTATATCCTCCTTTTATGTAGCCAAGAAAGATTGTCTTCACTCCTTCATCATCTAACTTTATCCTTGTCTATGTTGGAATGTGAATATAAGCAATGGAACCAAACACCTTGAGATGTTTACACTAAGCTTAAAAGTGCTCCATGCTTCTTTAAGAGTGACATTTTAAATACTTGTTATTGGAGATCTATTCAACAAATAAATAGAACATAAAATGGCTTCTACTCTAAATGGATTGAGAACCTCCTTGGCCTTTAACAGGTTTCTCACCATATTCATGAGTGATATGCTCTTTCTTTCAACAACTCTATTATGCTATAAGGGTATAAAGAATTGTGACTTCATGTTTTATTCCTTGTGTGCTTCACAATATTCCTAAAACTCATTAAAAATATACTCATCACCCCATTAGTTCTCAAAATTTTAATATAGTATCCACTTTGTCTTTTAACAAAGGCCTTAAGCTTCTTAAAATAATCAAACACCTTAAACTTTCTTTACATGCAATAAACTCATGTCTTTCTTATAAAATCATCAATAAAGGTAAGAAAATACCAATTGTTACCATGTGATAAAACACTTATCAAGCCACAAACATTAGAGTGGATAAGTTGGAGTGATTATCTTGCATGCCAATTCCTTATCACAAAGGGTTATTTGCTTTGTTTTGCAAAAATACATGTTTCACAAATTTGACTATGATGTATCTTAAGCAAGCATGTTACCATGTTCCCTTGGGCAAGAAACTTTAAATTGTAAAATTTTAGATGGCCAAAATGAAGGTGCCATAATCAAGACTCTTCTTTAATAATAGCACTAAGACAAGTATAAACATTGGTGGCAATATCAACTTGAAACATCTAGTTGTTTGTTAAAGAGGATTTAAGAATGAGTGTATCTCTCCCATCAAGAATTATTTAAGAACAAGTGTACCTCTCCCATCAAGAATTTAGAGATAGTTATTACATAATTGTATGTTATACCCCTTTCCAATAGTTGGCCCAAAATTTAATCGGTTACTCTTCATGTATGGTGCATAAAATGCATATGAGATGTAATTATGATCCTCATTCTTTAACTTGATAAACATTTACCCCTTTCCCATCACTAAAGCACTAATATCATTAGTAAAGTTGACTATGGAGTGGATTGACTCATTAAGATCAACAAAAAGCTCTTTCTTTCTGCATATATGATTGGTACACCTACTGTTAAGGAACCATGTATTATAGTTTAGTGTTCCAATAGTTGTAGCAACCATTATAAGTGCTTCATTTCCGTCGTTTGAATCTCCCTTTTATGTATAATGAGTGATCTAATTATGCTCCTAAGACTTATACTAACTAGCATAATGACCATGCTTGTGACATAAATATCACACAATATGAGATTTGTCATACCTTCCTCTGCCACAACCTCTTCCTCGACCTTGACCTTAACCTCTGTATGATTTGTCTAATCTTCTTTAGTCATTATATTGATTGTCATCATCTCTATAGTTGTTATAGTAACCTCCTTGAATCCTTGACCTCTATTATTGAAGTAATTACTACCACATCCTTGTCCTTTTCCATAAGAAGAACCTTGCTTATGCTTTGATTGATCACTCTGATTACTTTTGGTAAAAGCCTAACTTTGAAGTGCTTGCTTTATTAGCTTTTTAATGTGCTTCTCATTCATGTGCTATTCATGAGACAAGTCATATACTTCTTTTATAGTGACCACGATATGCTTATACTATGATGTGAGTGTCCACAAGATATTTTCAACTTTCACATGATCATTCAACTACTCTCCATAGATTCTTATTTGATTCATTAGGGCAAGAACTCCACTTATATAAACTAAAACTTGTTTTAAAGCTTCCATCTACAAAAGTTCAAATTGATGTCATAAAGTTTGGAGTTTCACCTTTTTAACTGTCTACACCTTGGAATGATGCCGTCAAGATATCCTATACTTGTTTTGATGATGTTACTCTTGCAATCATCTCAAAAATTTCATCATTAACCCCTTGATGGATGAAATAGAGTGCCTATTTGTCCTTCTTTTATAACACTTGGTGAGTAGCTTTCTATGCTTTTGTAGTATTTGCTATGAGTTTTATAACTCCATTCGTCATAATACTCAACAATCTGCTGTAATCAAACAAAACTTTCATCTACACATACCATCAGTTATAATTTTTCCCATTTAAGATAGGAACTTAAACAAGGATTGTGCCATTCATCCTAAAATTCATGACATTTTTTTTTGGTCAGGCTCCCCAAACTTTGTTATTTACAATCTAATCCCTTAACTTTTGTTATTTTTAATTAGACCCCAAATATTTTTTTATTTTTAATCAAACCTTTCAACATTGACAAAATGACAGGAAGGAGGAGCAAGCTTTTCCAGCAAGATAATGGTGCACTGGTGAGTTAAAGAGGTAGAGTAGTGACCTTTGAGTAGAAATCATCAAGTTTAAGGCAACAACAAAATTAGTGATGGAAAATAGTGGCAAACATTTAGAATTTTGTAAATCAACAACATTTAGAGTTTTTCCAAGGAGCATGGTGGACAACAACAAATCTCTAACAATGATAAGCAATGGTTTCTGTGACTTTTATAAGTTTAACAACTTTTATGATGGCTTTAGTGACTTTTGTGATAATTTCAGCAAGACTTATATGTTTTCTCTCAATTTGAATCAAAAATGTCCGCTGTGATACTAGCTTTGGAATTGAATTGGCTTTGACACCACTAATAAGGCACAATAGTTCTAATACCACTGATAGAAAATAATAAGAATGTTGTAATTTTATTAATTTGATAAAAATGTCACACAATAACTGAGAAGTACACATGTAATAATATAAATAATGTATTTTTATATAATCACAGACACCTAAATCTACCCAAACAATCAAATTTGAATTGGACTTTACTAGACTAACTTCTGTCATAATAAACTCCCACTAGATTAACTCCTAATCTAGATTAACATCAACACAATTAATGAGTTTTGTCAAATATTTATGGTGGGTCTATCATTTTATACACATGTTTCTGTTTGGGAATCTTTGTTGATTGATGTATTAATATTAATGTTTATCTTTGAATTTTGTTGAAGAGAGGCACCCATAGGGAAGCAAAATAAAGGTGCTCCATTCAAGTTTTTGGTTCCTCCAATTTATGCTCCTGTTCTTCCTCTTACTAAACTCCTCACCAATTTTGTTTTATATTTTTTCTTTCATTTTTTGGATGATTCACTACATTTGTTTTGATTTTTTTTTGTCCAATGTTTGGCTTTTATGGGTGATTGTAGTGTTTTAGTTTGACTCTTATTGTGCCATAGAATTGTTTTGATGGATTGATTGTTTACGACTATGTTGACTAGTTCATTTGCTCATGGCTTTTACTTATGTATCTTTTTCCAAACTTGCTGCTTATTTTACTATTTTGTTGATTTATTTATTTATTTTTAGAATGTGATTCTTGATTCTAATACTTTTGACTATGTTTTTTTTTTTTTTACGATATTGTCAATTATTGAGCAATCATATCAACTGTTCCAGGTGCCCTGGTTTTGGTTTAGAATTTTCTTGGATTGTGGGGTATCAATTTGTTTTTTGGTTAGCAATGTATGAAAATTAAACTAGATCCAAAAATCATGTTTTTCATTGGAAGGATAAATGTGTAAATGGTTAGCAAGTAATTGTTACAAATATGATGCCCATACATACAAGTAGTTAAAAAGAATAATTGTTACAAATTATTTAAGAATATGATTTCCTTTGTGCAAAATGACATTGTTTTTAACATAATTCTTGTGATAACTGAGTTTCAAAGAAGGGAATTATGCTAAAGGTATTTGCATTAACGGGGTAAGAGGAAGAGGGGATTTGGGGTTGAATTTTGGAGAATTCCCATTAATTGATGTTAATTGCAATGTACGTCATATGCAATGCATGTAATTATTAGTTTGGAACTTTTAAAATATTCATCCTATAATTATCATAATTGTAACCCCTTTGTTATTCCTAAATTTCTTCTATTTCTTTTTCGTTCTTACTTTTTCTTGGGTCTCCAAATGTTTCTCATATAGTTAATAAAAAGGGAAAAAATTGATTATATACTACGTTAATCACTAAAATTTGGTGCAATATATTGTTGCATGTGCATTTACAAATTTAGCAAAGCCAACGTTTTGAAAGACAAATATAGCCATTTTGATTTACATAATTTGTGGGAATAAATACAAGTAGAAAATTTGGATGGAACTTAAAGTCACTTTCTTACAGGTTAGTGATAATAGATCTACATATTTTCTTTCGAGATATTAGAGTGCTAGATATGATATGACTAAATTACCATCATTTACTTCCAAAGGTGCAAAGTTTCCATCTAAGCTTCCTATTGGTGAATAAAGTCATCATGTGGTTTTTAAATTTTCCTTTTCTTTTTGGATGGAATCTCAAGAGGAGCTTCTTGATTTCTTAATTGGAACTCCTTTTATGACTAATGTACACTTACTACCTCTAATGCAATAATGAACATGACATTAACAACTAATCTATTATACATTAGATTGATATATCTCTAATTAACTAAATATATAAAAATAAAATACAATATGAATACATGAAATAAAATAAAAAAAAAGTCACGAATTGAAATAAAATTAAGCATTATGTTATTTATCTAAATTTTAATAATAATTGAATTTATACATAATTAATATTATTAATAAGGTGGGTATAAATTATATTTAAACAACTAAACACGTCAACATCTAGAACACAAGTATTAGCCATTGTTTCTATCACTTAAATTTTTCATAATCATATTTGTACATTATCACTAATAACTTATTTTTTAAGCTTAGCAATGATGATAATCAATATTATATTATTTACAATGATAATTATAGATTCTAGTGTATTTTACAAAAGTTTACAATTGAAAGAAATGTCACTAGATTGGACCAATTAAACATGTTAGGGGAGCCCCAAGAAGACAAGAACTAAATTATATTGAAAGATAATTAAAAAAAAAAATGTACTTATGAGATGATGGCCTGTGAGAACTAACCTAAGTAGTGAATGGAGAGCTACACATCCAAGCAGGGCTTAAACTCAAAGGTGAGGTGGCTCACAATTGGGGAGTGATACATGGCATCTTGAAACAATGATGTGTTGACAGCCAATATGTGGAGCTACTTGGCCTTTTCCTTTGTGAAGCATCCTATAGCAAATTGAGATTTGGCTGGTTTAGCCTCAACCTCGGATCTAATCTCTTCTTTCTCTAGGACATCATCGTCTACCTTATCCTTGAAGCCCAAGTAATTGACCTCTAAAAGCCAACTAAAAAGAGGCATCATCCTTTAATAATTTTTTAAGGAGAATTTTTAGGGAGTCACAAGATTGGTTGGAGTCTTAGGCTCTGATGGAGGCATATGGCCATTTGATCCTTTTGATGGATCATTAAATGGTAGGAATAAATGATCATTAGTCTCTCCCCTATTGATATCCTTTATCATCTGTAATATGTCTTCCATTACTAGTCTCTAATTAGGGATAGTTGGACCACCTAGGCAAGTTAATGCCTTCCTTGCCTAGTGAGGCTTGATTGGGTGCCTTACTAGTCAAGAACTCAAGGAGCAATACAACAAAACCATACACATTGAAGATAGCCTACCACATAGTTAGAAGGAATGTAGGTTCCAAATAGCTGGCTCAGATGAAAGTTGCACCTGAACTTCTACTATCTATAATGTTGTTACTAAAGTTTAGATTACCCAATGCAAATAAAATATTTTGTACAAGAATAAAAGAAAAAGGATAAGTATTTTGTTGCTACCAATAAGGGAAAAAAGAAACATAAGAATTATTTAAGCCGTAAATTTTGATAAAAAATGGCATAAACACCTTGGTGAATGGTCAAAATGCCCTTTAAATGAATGGTTAAGGTCACATGGATTATAAGTTTGCTATAATTAGTTTGATTGACCAAAATTTCTAAAAATTATCAAAATTATTTTTTCAATAAAAATATATTATTTCATAAGTTAATAAAATTTTACATTATAAAATATTTAAAAGAATAATAGAAAAAGCTAATATTTAAAAAAATAACTAAAACCAATTTTCATATTAATTTGAACTATACTAACTCAACTAGATTTTGGAACCCTTTTCACTTAATCAAAGGGAATATGCATTATGAAACATTAATCAATTGTCAAAAATAAAAATAAAGTAGATACAATAATTATATTACATATATATCCCTCTATTATTATTATTATTATTATTATAGAAATGCAAACCAACATGAGGGAAAACCTAAAAGGTAGGGAGCTAGAAAGATTGGAGAGGCTAGTGTTTCCATTAAAGACGTGCAAAGCGCAACCAAATTGTCAAATTAGAATCTACCAAAACAAGAAATAGCCCATTAAGGTCAATGATTAGTAGTTGGATGGAGAAGAAGACAATTGGCAAACGATTGGAAGAGAGATTGAGAAGAAAAAGAAAAAAAATAGACACATAATGTACTTGATTACTAGAGTAACTGATATAATAGCTGTTAATGATGCCTCTTTTTCACTTCCTTCTCCAAACCACCCATACCATCGTAACAACAACAATAATGACACAAACAACAGCCCAAAGCAAGGACAAAAACAAAAAAAAAAATTTGTTATAGAGACATTGCTTGAGATGACCCAAAAAATTTTAGGTTCTACTTGTTGAATCATCATTGCACGAGTTATTGTTAGCTAACTTGCAAAGGGGAAAGAAGTTTATATATCCTTTTGTTCTCTCATTCTTCCCCAAAAGTTTTTTTTCTCTCTCCTCTATAGACAATATCAAATTATGGCTCCTATGTCCTTCGATCATGCTATAGGCAACTAATTTTCACAACTTTTGCAAGTGTCTTTGTTTGGTTATCTATTTTTCTTCTTAAATTTTCTAAGCTAGAAGAATAATTTTTCTTTATCATAAGACATCCCTCTAGATGCTTCTCGTTGGTGTTGGGGATCTTCTCTCTCACAGAAGGCATATATCCCCATGATGGTGTTCATGGATCTAGTAACCAATTTTGCCTTGGAAAATAATTCACATAGTGCGAATTTGATTATTATTATTTTACACAATTATTTTGAAGTTAAGGATGAATGTAGTAAAGTTGAGGAGGTAACAACTCTAGTTGTAGAGAACATTAAAAATCCTTTGGTCAATCCTTTTGATGAGTTTCTTCTTTAGGCTTTGTTGGTTACACTCTTATATTTTAATTTCATTTGTTGTATTTAATGTTAGTTTCTTAGTCTCTGTTATATTTTTATATTATTTATTATTAACTTTTAATTTTTAATAATAATTATTTGTTTATTTTGAATAAGATTATGATGACACTTATAATGTTGTATTTAATATTTTTTAATAGATTTTGTCTTTACTACACTTTAATAGAATATAGTTATTTCCAAAGCTTTCACCCCTTTAAGGAAAAATTGAACAAAGTAGTGAGGTGTTGAATTTGTATAATTTGTATTTGTAATTGTGCCATTTGACATGGTAAAAAGATGTAATCTTTTTTGTTATGCGGAATCTAGTGACATAGTCTTATAGATGTCTATAAAAGTGATTAAGCTAGCAAATTTGTCTCTGTCCCATTTGAAATGTTCATTTAGACAAGCTTGTTGAATGCAATTTGTTTGTGGCCCATTATTTTAAGCTGAAATACATACATCACTGCATATGTAACCATCTTTAACATGGAGAAGCCTAATGTCCACCAGGTGTCCAGTATGAGCAACTAGATCTAAGCTCCATGAAGTTAAAGTAAAGATGATTTTTTCTTTTTGGCCTTCAATGTGTAGGTTTGGTTTAACTCTAAACTCTTTTCAGAGCATGTCATGGGCTTGGCCTTTCTTACTAGGTCTACTCACTCATAAATGGGCTTAGACCTTTGAATTTACATTTACATTAGCCCAAAAGGGGTTTGACCAAGACTTCATTCCAAATATTTATCATGTGTAGTTGGTACCATATATATAAATAAATTATTTTAGATTTATGCTATAAATAACTAATTTGTAAACGTTGTTTTAAGAGAGGAGGTAAGACCTTTTTTATGTCTTCTCTATCCCATATAACTCTATATATATATATAGTATGACTAAAGATATTGTAATCCTATCACCTATCCAAGTGTTAGTCATTAATTCCTTCTTTCTAAGAGAATGTAAAGGTTTTTTTAATTTTTATTTTTTTGCCTATGCACATTATGAGAAGTTACCATCTCTCTAACCCAAAGCTTTTCCTCTCCCCATCCTCTCCCTCAAAACCCACCTCACTTTCTTCTTTAACTTGTCTATAAAAGATACTCCCTTGACTCTTGACAAATAACAATTCCTACCTTTCTCTCTTACTCTTCCCACTTGGAATTCCATCCTAGAAAATGAAGAAAAGAGGCTAGTTATTTGTACATATTATTGTAGTCATTAATTAGGATGGATTTCTTATTTTAATTCTCAATTAACATGTTTGTTTAGCATGGAATTCTTATTCTAATCCCTAGTTAACATGAACATACAAAGTAGTAGTATGTTAACCTTTGTTTCTCCTCCAACAATAATTAGATGACAACTTTTATTTACTACATTTCTTTAAACTCAATGTTCCTACTTAAAAATCTAAATTAATAGAGCAACACATAACTCAAAAGCTAACCTACTAGTCTAATAGAGAACATGACTACAATGGTCAGCCAATGACCTATTTATTGATTTTAGATATGATTATAAGCAAGGTTAGACCTCGTTAGCAAAATAAGGCAAATTCGAATAAAAGTGCAACCTATAACCTATAACATGATTATTACATATTGCCTACTAGTTAATAATATGAAGTAGAGAATATATATCCAAGACTTTAACATTATAATAACCAATGTAATTGGGATCAATGTTCCTTCAATCCCCTTAACATCTAATATTTCCACTACATGTACTAGTTGTAACACATAAGTTGCATCACTCTTAATTACATATGCCAATAGCAATTATGAAATCAAGACAAATATGTTTGTGTATTTTGTTTTTATATAATGGTGACACCAAATATGAAATTAAGAGAAATTCTCAATGCTACATAGTAGCCTACATTCAAAAAGAAAAAATAAAATAAAATAAAAAGGTTGAGAGGAGCTTGCCATGACCTTGTGCGCATTTGAAATTATTTAGTAATATTTTATATATGTATGTATGTATGTGTGTGTGTGTATAAATTGTACTTTTTTTACATTTAAATTAAAATTTAAAATTTAAAATTTTTCATTAAAATAAATTTGTACAAGAATGAAAAAGTTATTAAAATAGAGTAAAATTGAAATTTCATATACCAAATTCAAAAGTGTGTTCAATCTTTTGTTCATGTTTTTCCTCCTTCAAATATATTGAGTAAACTAAGGTCATTTTTATTTTTATTTTTTAAAAAGAGGTTTGAAACTAGACCAAAACCTAAACTACTTGAAATTGTAATAAGTTAAGAATCATAAATGAAACCCAAAACTAAAAATACAAATTAATCTAAATAAAATTAACTTTTGATTATATCAATATATGATTATTTTTATAACTTCTTGAATACATTAAATTGTCAACAAAGAATATCAAATCATCAAATATATTAATTGTTGGGGCTGATCTAGTTATGATAGTAAATTTCATTAAGAAAAACATAAAATAGAAAGTTTTCCAATCACTTAAGCCACCAAAGAGACTTAACAGTTGACTTGAGTTGAGTAGTTGGACATATTCATTTAATTTGCATTGAGTACTCATAATCAACTTATAATTAACAATCATTCCAATTGAAAAAAATTTGTCACATATACAAGTAACCAATGTGTTTTCTAGCATAGTTATGCTCATGTTTCAAATAGGGGTCATAGTCTCTCTTTATTGGGATCAGCTGTAACCTAGATTAAACTAAAGGTATAAATATAGACAATTGATGAATCAAGATGTTTGGTTGCTTATGCCCCTATACTTTTGAGATGTAAAATAGAAAAATGTGCTAAAAGGATAACAATCATCTAAAACTTTGCCATCTTTACTTCTATATGGCTAATCATGGAAATGAATTTGCTAAGAGTTCAAAGATATGCCTTTTTTGCCAACTTAGGATAGCTAAGATAATAACATGACACAAAAATAGAGAATTTTCTTTTGCTACCATCCTTGTAATTTTTATTTAATGAAACACTCCTTTTTCTTTCTAATAAAGAGAGCTTTTGATATTGCTTACTTGGGATGCAAGTGCTAAACATATTCAAAATCTTTGGCTAATTAGTTTGCTAGATAAATAATATAATCTTCCAATGACTATGCTTTTCTTTATAATTGATGTTATATATTAGTATATAATGAAAAAAGTAAGAGAAAACTTCCTTCATTTGTAGTTAAAAATTAATCATTTTTTAAAAAACTCTTAAATTATACCATTAAAATAGCAACTAGAGTTACCTTAAATTATTATACCATCTTTATCTAGATTTAAAGTTAAGAAATTACCACTTCTATACCTATTAGACTTACCCTTATAATGTGGCCCACTTAGTTGAACAAATTAACAAACTTCCAAGAATTTCATCACAAATCATGGCCCAAATTATTTTGTATCTTAGTTCTTTGAGGAGGACTAAATATGAAGCCCACTTTTGTTCTTCGAGAACACGAACTTAGGCCCAAATATCAATCCAAGGCACTAAGTTAGGCCCAAAACATATTGCAATTGACTTGTTTTCAAAGATATCCCAATCCCTAAACCCAATTCATTGTGTGTTTTTTCCCCCTCTATGATATAAATCCATAAAAGCCACAAAAACTGCTTGAGTGAAATTGTTTATGAAATCATAAAATCAATAGTGAAAAAACTTCTACTTTATAATAATGGTCATTGTAAGGATAGAGATGAAGTAGCCGGAATTGGTGATCAAAGAGGAGACTTGCTCTGCCAAGGTTGCAATGAAAAAGCAAGGAGAGGGACTCCAACAATATTATCTCCAGCACATCCATGGCTTTAGCTACTTGTCCACCAGAAGAATCATAATCTCAATTGCCTTGAAGCCCAGTGTAATGAGCTTAATTTTAGAGGTATGGTTTCGAATCCATCATATTTAATGCTAAGCCAATGGGTTTTCTATTTTCTTTTTTCTTTTTGTTAAATCTTCTAGGAGGTTGACAGGGCGCACAATTTTATTGTTCAAATTAGGGATCAATTTTATTCAATTGTGGCGATTTTGTTTTTAGCGAGGGCTTGATGCTTGGTGCTAATAATAATTCAATGTTTAATCATCTTATTATATTTTAATTCTTTGTTTAGATGCAACTTTGAGGCTATATTTTGCAAGTCATGGAATTAAGTTTAGGTTGTTCTATAGAGTATTGGCTTAACAAAGGAGGAATCTTTGAAAATCATGGAAAGAAAACCTAGTTTTGCAAATTGTATTAGTACCATGGTGAACACAGAATTGTATCAATCAGAGCTGCTAGTGAATGTCCATTCATGATGGAAGAGTTCTCTAAAAATATAATTATCTCACTAAAAGAGAGAGAGAGAGAGAGAGAGAGAGAGAGTTTGTAGTTAGATCCATTTGTTTTGGAATGGGTTCCTAAAACTTGGAGTTAAGAAGTGCTTTATGTGGGTTTTATAACACCATTAGTCATGAAGAATGATTAAACCTTGCTTGTTATTGCACTTATTGCTTGGTTGGTGAGGGATGGAAAAAAAAAAAATGCTTAGGCTATTATTATATCCATTGTAGGATTTGGTGCTCCTTTTTGTGGCTACTTGGTTGCTTAATTGGTGTATCACTTTATTTATAATGATGACACATATTCTTGGTTTTTGCAATGCTTGATAGTTCAATTAACTAAAATAAGTTTGACATAGATATTTAGGATGCTTTGAGAAGAACTACAGCTACTTCAGGAACCTAGATCATATTTGGGTGAAGTTGTTAAAATTATGGGAAATGAGGGTTGGTAGGTGGGGGAGGGGGATGGTTGGTCCAAGAAAAACTATCAAAGAAAATAGGGAGGTGCTTACTTGTTTAATGTCTATTTGTATCTTGCTTTGCAATCATAGGTTATGCATATAAAGGTAGGTATGTTTGCTTTAAGAGAGTAGAGGGTCCATGTAACACAAAAAGATTTTGAGATGGTAGTAGCAAAGGTGATGAAGAAGGAGATTGAGAAGAACATGTCTTTACTTAAGCTTTGGAAGTGAACTAAATTAGTAAATTAGTAAATTGTGTGCTGTTATGCTTCTTCTTTTTTCTTTTTTTCGTTTTTAGCCTAGGGAAAACTTGGAACATGAAGAACAAGAACCAATTAGTATTGTGTGCATAGTACATGCAATATATGCACCTAAGTCTCCTGCATGGACCTACTCACTATCACGGATGTGATCTTGCTTCTTTATGTTTCATTTAGAAGGCCTGGGGCAAGGATATTATCTTGTAATTTGAAGGACACATGCTAGTCTCTTAAATGATGCAATTCTCATTTTTGTCCTCTTGTATTTGTTCTTTATGTGTGCACTTAAGCAATTGCAAACTTTTATGCTATTGGACTTGTGCCTTACGTTTGTTATTTTTTCCTTATGAAAATTCCCACAATTTGAATTTCCAATGCTTCCAAAGGCATTATGGTTAAAGAATGCTTTTGTATCCTTCTTTGTTGTAGCTTATTCTGATTCTCTATGCAAAACCATGTTTTTAGGGTATTTTTGTGTTATTAATCTGAAAAGTCATTTCTTGCTTTTAATGGTCAAGTTATTCTAACCCTTTGAGATAGTGTATAAAATTTGCTTCATTATAAACTAAAAATAATTTTTAGTAAGAATTTATATGACCTCTAAAAAATTTATGTAGATTATACTTTGAAAAATTTTTAAATATGTGAAAATTAAGTAAAATAGAATGCAAGGCCCTTGAGAATTGTATGGATGCTTCTTTCTTCCTTTTTCCCTCGTTCTAAAGGGAAAATGTTATTTTGTTAGTTTACATGGAAAAGACTTTTTCATGTTATATCAATCCTACATCCAAAATAAGATTGGATAAGTTTGTCCATGAAAAGATTAGATAAATAAAACTTAAAATCTAAATTAATCATTTTATTACATTTATGCTATAAAAGTGAGGTACAATAGAAGGCTAGAAACCTTAGGATAAACAAGATGTGAAAAAAACTATAGTTTTCTTTTTTATGTCATGTTTGACCCTTAGTTCCTGCACATACACTATTTGATTTTTTTCCAATATGCATTGCAAATCCAAAGACGATAATGTAGGTGGCCATGTGTTATCGGTAGAACTTTTGGCTAATGACAAAATGTTGGTGCACTCTTAGATGGGTAACAATCATGTTGGCAACTATCAAGTCATCTAGGACATTTTTTTCTTTATTAGGGATGAATTTGTTTATTATTGCCATTTTGATAGCTTTGGTTAGTGGGGGATGTTGCTATTTATTTGTGGGACATGTGCAACTCAAAACTACTAAAGTATTATTAGATTAATAATGCTGGTAGAAGACTCTTCAAGTATCTTGCTTACTATCGAGGCTTGAAGACCTTATCTTTCATAGTTTTCTCCCCCCCCCCCAATCAACCCATATTTTCCATCAGTTGTCATTCCTCTTGTCTACCTAGACATGCCTCTACCAGTTGGTCAACTTGGATCAAGTGCTGAAGTTCATGGAGGCCTAGCCAATGTTGGTGATGTTAGCAACCACTTGAGCACCATAGAATCAAGTGCCTAGGAGTCCAATGCTAGTGGAAGTCAAATGAATACTTAAATTCTTGCCATAAGCCCTAGAGATCCATTCTCCATAACTGAGTCCATTTCCTGTAAAGCTTCCCTACCCCTCCCCCCACACTTTTTTTTTGTTAGTATCTTAAGCTTGTAAATCATGCAACCACTTCTATTAACAGATTATCAACTTAACCATAAAGGAAGTCATAGGAGCCAAAAAGGAAAAGAAAAACGCATGCATGTCGATGCTTTAAGTGATTTTTGGTGAATGTTCGTTGCCTAATGTTAGGATCTATTCATCACCTAATGTTAGAACCTTTTCTCCTATGATAAATCCTTTTGTTTTACTCTTTAGCTCAACACCCAAAAAAATAATAATAAAAAAATAAAAAATACACACAATGCAACGTGGGATTATGCATGCAATGATAATGAATTGATAATTGATTACTATTTTCATGTTAGAGTTTTGTTATGTTGCTGGATGATTGATCTAGCCAAATTTTAGCTAGATTGATCTTAAGATAACATTCTAGACCCTGCACATTATTTCATATTCATTATGCATATAATGTTTTTTACAAGAAAATTTAAAATTTTGAAAAAATATAATTTTTTTTGTCTTTGTGAGACCTAGAGTGATGTGAGCTGAATTCTTATTAGATCATGCATAATATTTCCCTATTGGAGCTATGCTAACCATAGGGGTTGGCTGCCTACAAGTTATTGGCTATTGAATAGCCAATAGGAACACTACACCTACCCTCCACAAAATTTGTACCATGTATCATTTTTCCCATCTCTACAGGGAAACTTCTCATCTACCACGTTTCTTTCTCTCGCCAAGGCCCAAAACTAGAAACTAGAAACTAACCTCTCCAACTGAAGAAGTCTTGTAGAGGAAGTAAGTAACAAATTGGCATGAGCTTATAAATAGGTTAGCAATTTATAAAATTTTGTCAACTTGAGTCTATAATTTTCAAATCATCCACCGAAAGTTGATAATTTTAATAATTTTCTCCATTCAAATTTTTTGTCAATTACTTTCTTAGTTGGTTGATGTAGCACACATAACCCACCATTAATTGGTAGTCTCATTTACCTGACTTGAAAAAGAACATGAAAGAAAATCAAAACCATCACTATTTCAATTTATTTGAACTTTTGTTTTGATGGTTTTCAATTAAACTTTAGGAAACAAGGATTTAGGCTACCTAATTAGGTTTCTCCACTAATGCCAAACAATCAACTAATAATGGAAAAAATTACTTACTTTTTTATTAATGTCATTTTCTCAAAAATGTATGTATAGTTAATTGGGTAAGACCGAATCAATAAACTTTTGTAGAGCAATTCTAGCCCAAAAAAAAGGGTTATGTTGGTTTTTCCTATTAGTTAATATAATAAATAAATATTAATCATTCTAGTCTTCAGCTAAATAGCTAATCCCTTATAATTTTCAAAATTTTGAAGCAATGGTTTTCAAACTTTTAATCTGTAACAGCAAAGCAAGGCTACCACAGCACCGGACCCATCAATTGTCTATATAAGTAGTCCTTAACACCACCCCCCACCAACCCATCTCTCTCCAAGTGGTAAAAAACCAAAAGACATTCAAATTCAATTGTTCTAACTATGGGAACCTTCGTCTAACTCTCATCAGAGCCCCAGTAATGCTTTATTTCTTTCTCTGTTTTTTTTTTTTTCTCTTTGTTTCTATCATTCTCTTTTCATGTGCCTTTAATGTTTAGTATCTTGGACATTTGGAATAAAACCTCCAAGAGAATGTTAGTAGAAGATTTTTGTTGCAATTTTTGATCTTGGCTTATCCAATCTTTAAAAGAATCTAATCTCCTTATGTGTCCCTGCATCTTTCAGAAGGTAACAACTAGTGAAGGGAAAGGAAAAATGTTTTGGGCCTGATTTATGGTTCTTGATGCTTAGAATCGTATAATTTAAAAATCTTGATGTTTTATTTTCACATCTATGTTCAGTTCCATATTTGCTTGAGTTTGAAGTGTTTTCTCATCATCACATGCCACTTTTTTGTTTTGGTTCCTTGGAAACTATGCAATGGAAACCATCAAAAGAATGTTAGAATTTTGTCATTTCTATAGTTTTATTTTCTAAATGTCCCAACTTCAAAAAAATCTGACCTTTCATGTTCTTCATTCTTTATGAATGTAATAGAGTGAAAAGAAAACCAAGTTCTTGATGCTTGGGAGAAATAAATTTGTAGTCTTGATATTTTATTTTTAGTATTGAATCTAATTTGTTGAAATTTCTTGTCAATTTAATTTCTCTTACTTTTCTTTGAGTTGCTGTAGTCATGATGAGAAAGTTAAGGAAGCAAAGCATAAGATTTTGTTGTTTTTAGTTAGTTGCTATAGACTTTCAAATTAACAATGAAGCTCGAAGAAATTTGATGCTTATTTGTACATGGATAATGGCAGAATTGGTTGATCAAATGTTGGCACAAATGAATTTGGCAAAGGAATTTGGAGCTGACCTTGTCAAAGTTCGATTAGATTCTTAAAGAACTTCAGTCCTAGGCTATAACTCATGCTTTATTCCCTATGTGCTTCATAGTACTCCTTTGACTCATTAGCAATATACTTACCACCTCTATTAGTTCTTAGAATTTTAATATAATACTCACTCTATCTTTCAACATAAGTCTTAAACTTTTTAAAACAATTAAATACCTTAAACTTTCTTTGCATGTAATAAACTCATATCTTTCTAGTCAAATCATCAATAAAGGTAAGAAAATGCATATTGTTACCATGTGATAAAACACTCATTGGGCCACAAACATTGAAGTGGTTAAGTCAGAGTGATTGTCTTATATGCCAATTCCTTGTCACAAATGGTTGTCTACTCCGTTTTGCAAGAATACATGCTTCACAAATCTGATTAGAATGATGTATCTTAGGTAAACCTATTACCATGTTCCCTTGTACAAGCAACTTTAAATTGCTAAAATTTAGATGGCCAAAATGAAGATGCCACAACCAAGACTCTTCATTGACAATAACACTGAGGCAAGTATAAATATCAATGACAATATCAACTTGAAACATCTAATTCTTTATTAAAGGGAATAAGAATGAGTGTACCTCTCCCATCAAGAATTGAAAGATAGTTATCACATAATTGTATGTTATACCCCTTTTCAAGGAAATAGGCCAAACTTAATTGATTGTTCTTCATGTTTGGTACATAAAATACATCTGAGATGTAATTATAATCCCCATTCTTCAACTTGATAAGCATTTGCCCATTTCCCATCACTAGAACACCATTATCATCAGTAAACTTGATTATGGAATGGATTGACTCATCAAGATCAACAAAAAGCTTTTTCTTTCTGCGTATGTGATTGGTACACCTGATGTTAAGGAACTAAGTATTGTAGTTTGGTGTTTTAGTAGTTGTAGTAACCGTTGTAAGTGCTTCATTTTCATCATCTGAATCTCCCTTTTATACATAATGAGCTATCTAATATGCTCCTAAGACCTATATTTACTAGCATAATGACCATGCTTATGACATGAGTAACACTCAACATGAGATTTGTCATACCTTCCTCTACTATAGCCTTTTTCTTAACCTTGACTACAACCTCTAAATAATTTGTCTAATCTTATTTGGTCATTGTATTGATTGTCACCATCTCCACAATTGTCATAGTAACTTTCTCTAACTCTATTATTGTAGTAATTACTACCATGTCCTTGTCCTCTACCATCAAAAAAACCATGCTTCTACATTGATTAAACACTCTAATTACTTTTGGTAAAAGCCTAACTTTGAAGTGCTTACTTTTTTGGCAATGCGATTCTCATTCATGTGCTATTCATAAGCTCACAATGTGCCTGTTAATGCATCAATTGACATATGAGACAAATCATGTGCTTCTTCAACAGTAACTATAATATGATTATACTGTGATGTGAGTATCCATAAGATCTTTTCAACTTTCACCTGATCATTTAATTGCTCTCCATAGATTCTCATTTTATTCATCAGGGTAAGAACACTGCTTATAAAATCTGGAATAGGTTTTAAAGCTTCCATCTACAAAAGTTCAAACTGATATCATAAGTTTGAAGTTTCACCTTTTTAACTTGGTCTACACTTTGGAATGATGTTGTTAAGATATCCCATGCTTACTTTGATGATGTTACTCCTACAATCTTCTCAAAAATTTCATCATTCACCCTTTAATGGATGAAATAAAGTGCCTTTATATCCTTCTTTTGTAACTCTTGGTGAGTAGCTTTTTGTGTTTTTGTGGCATCTATTGTGAGTTCTATAACTCCATCTCCACAATACTTAGCAATTTCAATGTAAATGAATAAAATTTTCATTTGTACACACCATCATTTGTAATTTTTCCCATCCAATATGAGAATTGAAATAAGGATAGTGTTATTCATATTGAAATTTATGACCTTTTTTTATTTGGCCCTCCAAACTTTTGTTATTTGCAATATATCCCCAAAATTTTGTTATTTACAATCTAACCCCTTTAACTTTCATTATTTCTAATTAGACCCCAAACATTTTCTATTTTTAATCAAACCTCTCAACTTTGACATAATAACTAGGAGGAGCAAGCTTTTCTAGGATGATAATGACAATGTGTTGATGAGTTAAAGAGGTAGAGTAGCAACCTCTGAGTAGAAATCATCAAGTTTGGGACAACAATGATGAGTGGCAACAAATTAGTGGTGGAAAATAATAGCAAACCTTTAGAAATTTTTAGATCTACAATGTTTAGAGTCTTTTTAAGGTACGTGCTGATCAATGACGAATCTTTAATAGTAACAAGCGACAATTTTTGTGACTTCTATAACTTCAACAACTTTTATGGT
This sequence comes from Rhizophora apiculata, assembly GCA_037832385.1. NCBI lineage: Eukaryota > Viridiplantae > Streptophyta > Magnoliopsida > Malpighiales > Rhizophoraceae > Rhizophora > Rhizophora apiculata. The sequence continues at coordinate 8,288,832 of CM075437.1, forward strand.
GGCTTTAGCAACTTTTGTGATAATTTTGATACCATTGATAGAATAGTATAGGAATACTATAATTTTATTAATCTGATAAAAATGTCACACAATAATTGAGAAGCACACACATAATAATATAGACAACATGTCTTTATATAATCACAAACACGTAAATTTATCCAAATAGTCAAATTCAAATTGGATTTAACTAGACAGACTTGTATCATAATAAACTTTTAATCTAAATTAACTCTTAATATGGATTAAGATCAACACAATTAGTGAGTTTCATTAAATATCAATTATAAGTCCATCATATTAATATACATGTTTTTGTTGGGAATATTTATTGATTGATGTATTAGAATTAATGTTTGCATCTAAATTTTGTTAAAGAGAAGTGCTTGTTAGGAAGCAAAATAAAGGTGCTCCATTCAAGTTCTTTATTCCTTTAATTAATGCTTCTATTCTTCCTCTTACTAAACTCTCCACTAATTTTTTGTGATATTTTTCTTTCATTTTCTAAACGATTCACTACATTTGTTTTGATTTTTGATTGTCCAATGTTTGGCTTTTGTAGGTGATTGTAGTGTTTTCATTTGACTTTCATTATGCTATAGACTTATTTAAAGGGATCGATTGTTTACAGTTGTGTTGGTTAGTTCATTTGCTCATGACTTTTACTTGTGTATCCTTTTCCACACTTACTGCTTGTTCTACTTTTATTTATTTATTTATTTAATCATTTATATATTTTTATAATGCAATTCCTATTTCTAATACTTTTCACTAAGTATTTTTTTTACCATATTGTAAATTATTAAGCAATCATATCAACTGTTCCAAGTGCCTTGGTTTTGGTTTAGACTTTTCTTGGGTTGTGGGGGTATCAATTTGTTTTTTTTATTAATGATGTATGAAAATTAGTTTAGATCAAAAAATCATATTTTTCATTGGAAAGATAAATGTGTGAATAGTTAGCAGTTGCAACTAAAATAATTGTTACAGATATGATACGCATGCATACAAGTAGTTAAAAAGAATAATTGTTACAAATTGTTTGAGAATATGCTTTTTTATGTGCAAAATGACATTTTTTTTAGCATAATTCTTGTTATCACTAAGTTTAAAAGAAGGGAATTATGGTAAGTGAATTTGCATTAATGGACTAAGAGGAAGAGGGTATTTGGGGTTGAATTTTGGAGAATTCCCATTAAGTAATGTTAATTATAATGCATGTCATATGCAATGCATGTAATTATTAATTTGGAACTTTCAAAGTGTTAGTCCTATAATTATCTCAAAGGTAATCCCTCTATTGTTCCTAAACTTCTTTTATTTCTTTTTCATTCTTGCATTTTTTTGGTTTGCAAATGTTTCTTAGACAATAAATAAAAAAGAAAAAAATTTGATTATACACCAAGTCACTAAAATTTGGCATAATACAACGTTGCATGTGCACTTATAAATTTAGCAAAGCCAATGTTTTGAAAGACAAATGTGCCTATTTTGATTCACATTTTTTGTGGGAATTAAAAAATCATTCTCGATGAAAGTATACTAATAGAAAATTTGGACAAAACTTAAGGTCACTTTCTTATGGGTTAGCAATAATAGATTTACATATTTTCTTTAAAGATATTAGAGTGCTAAATAGGATATGACTAAATTACCATCAATTACTTTCAATGGTGCAATGTTTCCATATGAGCTTCCTGTTGGCAAATAAAGACATGCATGTGCTTTTTAGATTCCCTTTTCCTTCTAAATGCAATCTCAAGAGGAGCTTCTTGATTTCTTGATCAAAACTCCTTTGATGGCTAATGTTCATTTACTGCCTCTAATGCAATAATGAACGTGACATTAACAGTTAATCTGCTATAAGTTAGATCAATACATTTTCAATTAATTGAATATATAAAAATAAAATACGATATAAATATATGAAATAAAATATAAAAAAAGTCACTAATTGAAATAAAATTAAGCATTATGTTATCTATCTAAATTTTTGTAATAATTGAATTTATACACGATTAATATTATTAATAAGGTGGGCATTAATCATAGTTAAACAACTAAACATATCAACATATGCAACACAAGTATCAGCCACCATTTCTATCATAGAAATCTTTCATAACTATATTTATATGTTATCACTAATACTTTATTTTCTAAGCTTAGCAATGATGATAATCTATATTATATGACAATGATAATTACAAATTCTAGTGTATCTTACAAAAGTTTACAATTGAAAGAAACGTCACCATGTTAGGGGAGTCCTAAGAAGACAAGAACTAAATTATATTGAAAGATTATAAAAAAAAGAAAAAAAAATCTAATTATAAGGTGATGGCCTATGAGAACTGACCCAAGTAGTGGCTAGAGAGCTACCCATCCAAGCAAGGCTTAAACTCAAAAGCAAGGAGGCTAGTGATTGAGAAGTGGTACATAGTGTCATGAAATGATGACATGTCAGTAGTCAACATGCAAAGCTACCTTGCCTTTTCCTCTATGAAGCATCCTTAAGCGAGTCGAGATTTTGTTGGTTTAGTCTCAGCCTCGAATCTAATCTCTTCTTTGGCTAGGACATCATTGTTTACCTTATCCTCAGAGCCAATGTAGTCAACCTACAAGGACAAGCCAAAGAGAGAGGGTCCTCCTTTAACATTTTTTCAAGGAGAATTTCTAGGGAGTCACAGGACTAGTTAGAGTCTTTGAGGGAGGCATATAACCATCTAATCCTTTTGATGGATCATTAGATGACTAACATAAACCATCATTGGTCTCTCCCTTATTAATATCCTCTACATTTGCAATACATCTTCCATTATTAGTCTCTAATTAAGGACCATTGAGACACAAGCCATGGCTATTTGTAACAACTGTACCATCCCTTCCTCAATGTTATGGAGCATTATCAACTCCATGTCAAACAACTTAGGCCTCCATTCCTCCCAAACCACTGATTGGGCCACTTAGGCAAGTCAATGCCTTCCTTGCCTAATGAGGCTTGATTGGGTGCCTTGCTAATCAAGAGGTCAAGGAGCAATACAATGAAACCATGCACATTGGCAATAGCCTACCATATGGCTAGAAGGAATGAAGGTTCCAAAAAGTGAGTTTAGACAAAAGTCCAAAACCAGGCATCATGGTATGGCTAAATCAATATGTTTGCCAATTTAATGTTGTCATGGACCATTTTGCCTACCACGTGGAGGTGGGCTAGGCCTTTTGTTGTGCTCAGTGTTATTCTCATTCTATTGCCTAGTTTAGTGGAGTTTAGTTTGAACCGCTACTGTCTACAATTTTGTTGCTAAAGTGCAAATAAAATATTTTGTACAAGAACAAAAAAAAAAAAAGGATAAGTATTTCATTACCACTAATACAGGAAAAAAGAAATAGAAGAATTATATAAGCCTTAGATTTTGACAAAAAATAGCATAACCACCTCGGTGAATGGTGAAAATGCCCTTCATATGAATGGTTTAGGTCATGTGGCTTACAAGTTTGCTCCAATTAGTTTGATTGACCAAAATTTCTAAAATTTATCAAAATTATTTTTTTCACTAAAAATATATTATTTCATAAGTTAATAAAATTTTAAATTATAAAATATTTAAAAGAACAATAAAAAAAAAACCAATATTTAAAAAAAATAATAGAAACCAATTTTCATATTAATTCAAACTATATTGACCAAACTAGGTTTTAGAAATTTTTCACTTAATCAAACAAAATGACATTCCCTACCTTATTGAATAGTAATCAATTGTCAAAAATAAAATTCAAGTAGACACAATAATTATATTACATATACATATGCTTATATTATTGTTCTTATTATTATTATTATAAGAATACAAACTAATGTGAGGGAAGGCTCAAAAAGTAAGGAGTTGGAAAGATTAGAGAGGCTAATGTTTCCACCATAGATGTGCAATGTGTAACCAAATTGTCAAATTAAAATCTACAAAAACTAGAAACAACCTATTAAGGTCAATGATCAATAGTCATCTGGAGAAGAAGATAATTGACAAATGATTGGAAGAGAGGCTGAGAAGAAGAGGAAAAAAAATAAAGACATAATGTACTGAATTACCAAAGTAACTAATGCAATAGTTATTAATATTACCACTCTTTTGCTTCCTTCTCCAAACCACCCATTTCATCATAATAGCAACAACAATAACACAAACAACAACCAAAAGCAAGGACAAAAACAATCAAGATTTTTGTTATAGAGACATTACTTGACATGGCCTAAAAGATTTTAGGTTTTACTTGTTGTCAAAACATCGTTGCATAAGTTATTGTTAGCTAACTTGCAAAGGGGAAAGAAGTTTATATATCCTCTTTTTCTCTCATTCTTCTTACCAAAATTTTTTTTTCTCTCCTCTATAGATAATACCAAATTATGGCTTCTATGCCACTTTGGTTGTGTTATAGGCAACTAATTTTCATAATTTTTGTAAATGTCTATCTTCCCTAACATAAGACATCCCTCTAAATGGTTGATTATTGGTATAGTAGCCACAAATGCATTAACCATTAATTTTTGCTTGACCTTTATTAATTTCAATCCACCACCCTTCATGTAGGTCATCAACATAAGAATAGTGTTTAAGATAATTATATGTTTTTCTATTGCATATGTCATTTATGTCTTGAAGCTAGGAGTGATGGATAAGAAACATGAAGTTCCCAACTTCACCCTAGGATCTACTAGTCTGTGATACTAAAAGAGAGGGTGAATCAGTATCACCCTCTTAAAAAACTTTGATAATTTAAGCCAAAATACTCTACTTCTTTAATACTTTAGCTCTTGTCAATATGCTGGTGGGTAAACAACTTCAAACTCTTCTCAGAAATGAATTTTTTCTCATATTCAACTAAGGTAAATCTATTGTTACCTACTAATCACAATAGTCCCCAAAGTTACCTTTCAGACACCTTGCCTATTAAATAGATTGGTTGTTCTTGATTAGGTCTTCTTTTAGGTTATGGGTTTGGTGATTCTTTAGCTTTGTTCACAACTCAATTCAAAACACAGAATGTAAATTCAAAGTAAGGACACAAGAGATTTACATGGTTCGGCCAATGTGACCTACTCCACGGTGGTCGGGATTCTTCCTCTACCAAGACAATCCACTATACTTGAGAATACTAGTATGGTATCCCCTATGATTACAATGTAGTTACAATGGATGTCTTAATCTTCAACTCCTTTCACTATTACAAATACAAAGTAATCATAATACAAAGAGTGTCACTTACTGTGTCTACCCTTCTTCTAACTTGTCTTGCCTCTGCTTGATTTGAATAGGTTGCTTCACTGCCACTTGGAAGATCACCAAAACACTCTCTAACCTTTCTTGAAGAAATCTGAAAATTCGTTGAGTTTTCTCTAAGCTTCATAGAATGTCTTCATTAGGTTATCTCACACGCACACTTTCAAAAGAGATAAATCTTGGTTTATATACTACCTTCTATGGAAACCCTAGTAGGGTTTACTGCAGCTACGGCAGACTTCCTTTCTTGCTCCTCCATGTGGCTTCATACTACTAGTCCATTCAAGATTTAGCATTATCCTCCTTCTTAATTTATTTTTCTTGCTCTTTTCTTTCTACTAAAATCTCATCCTTTGAATGCTTGAATGAACGGCTAGGATTGTCCATGAACAATTAAAAATGTACAGAAGAAATTACCCCCGTAACTGCCCATTTTCTGGAAATGCTAAGTTAAAATTCCGTAACCTTCCCTTCTTCCAGACTCCCTGTCTATTCGTAACCTCGGAATTATTCCACTCCTCCAGAATCGCTCCTAGACTTAGTCTCAGGACAGGCTTACGGACTTGTAGATTTAACTTCTTATGAACTTATTATCCGTATACAACCCTGTCACACTAAGACTTAAGCAATGCTAAACTCCCTCTACAAGTTCACTCCAAGGAGATCACTTTACGAGGTTATTTGACATGCTAGTCTTATCCTGTAATTCCTGAGATATGAGCCACTTCTGCTTGCACACTTAAATTTGGTTGACAACAATTACAACCCATACAAGGTTGTGGGAACAACAAAACACTTACTTTATCCTTCTCTATCCTCTTCAAAGCCATTCAACAATTTTTTTTCTAAAGATGATGTTATCTCCTCTTAAGACACTTCCCTTTCATGATTTTGTTGATTAAAAATTTGTGATGTTGGGGATCTTCTCCCTCACAGAAGGCATATATCTCCACAATGGTGTTCGTGGATTTGGCAGCCCAATTTCTCTTGGAAAATAGTCCACCAGTGCAATTGTGATTATTATTGTTTTATGCAATTATTTAGAAGTTAAGGATGAATGTAGTAAAGTTGAAAGGGCAGTAACTTTAGTTGTGAAGAACATTAAGAATCCTTCTGTCCATCCTTTCAGTGAGTTTCTTCCTTAGGCTCTATTGATTGCATTCTTGTATTTTAATGTTATTTGCTATAATTTAATGTTGGTGTCTTAGTCTTTTTTATATTTTTATGTTTTTCATTGTCAACTTTTAATTTTTTTAATAATAATTATTTGTTTATTTTGAATAAGATTATGATGACACTTATAATGTTGCATTTTAATGTTTTAATTTAATATTTTTTATTAAATTTTGACTATACTAAACTTCAATAGAATATAGTTATTTCCAAAGCTTTTCCCCCTTTAAAGAAAAATTGAACAAGGTAGTAAGTTGTTGAACTTGCATAATTTGTGTATGTAACAATACCACTTGACATGGTAAAAAGATGTAATCTATTTTTGTTGTGTGAAACCTAGTGGCCTAGTCTTATAGATGTCTATAAAAGTGATTGAGCTAGCAAATTTTGACTCTATCCCATTTGAAACTTTCATTTAGATAAGCTCGTTGAATGCAATTTGTCTATGGCCCATTATTTTGAGTTGAATTACATACATCTAAGCCCATCATTACACCTATAACCATCTTTAAGATGGAGAAGCCTAATGCCCACCAAGTGTCTAGTATAAGCAATCGAATCTTAGCTCTGTGAAGTTAAAGTAAAGATGAATTTTTGTTTTTGGGCTTTAATGTATGGGTTTGGTTCAACTTCAAACTCTTTTCAGAGCATATCATAGGCTTGGCCTTTCTCACTAGGCCTACTCACCCGTAAATGGGCTTAGACCTTTGAATTTACATTTATATTAGCCTAAAAGGGGTTAAGCCAAGACTTTGTTCCAAATATTTAACATGTGCAATTGACACCATATATATAAATAAATTATTTTAGACAACTGCAATAAATAACTAATTTCTGAATGTTGTTTTAAGAAAGGAGGTAAGAATTTTTTTTTTCTTCTTTATCCCTCTCTCTCTCTCTCTCTCTCTCTCTTTATATATATATATATATATATATTATAATAAATTATTTTAAATTATTTATTATTCTAAATTATTTCATACAACTGTTAGTTTAGTTTTGACTTGTTACTTTACATTATATATTCAAAGAAAGTTCATTCTTTATTCTTCATCTAAATTAAAATATTTCACAATACTATGAAAATTTTTTATATAAAAGTTTCTTATCAAATGTGTGTCTTTAGGAGTAACAATTTGAATACTTGTTGTTGGTGATCTTTTCAACAAGTCAATAGAACACAAAACAACTTCTGTCTAAAATGTATTGGGAACTCCTTTGGCCTTTGACAAGCTTCTTGCTATATTCATGAATGATTTATTCTTTCTTTTAGCAACTCTATTATGCTATAGGGTATAGGGAATTGTGACTTCATGCTTTATTCCCTATGTGCTTCATAATACTCCTTCAACTCATTAGTAATATACTTACTACCTTTATTAGTTCTTAGAATTTTAATGTAATACCAACTTTATCTTTCAACATAAGCCTTAAACTTCTTAAAACAATCAAACACCTTAGACTTTCTTTACATGTAATAAAATAATGTCTTTCTTGTCAAATCATCAATAAAGGTAAGAAAATGCATATTGTTTCTATGTGATAAAACATTCATTGGGCCACAAACATTGTAGTGGATAAGTTAGAGTGATTATCTTATATGCCAATTCCTTATCACAAATGGTTGTCTACTCCGTTTTGCAAGAATACATGCTTCACAAATCTGATTAGAATGATGTATCTTAGGTATGCCTATTACCATGTTCCCTTGTACAAGCAATGTTGAATTGCGAAAATTTAGATGGCCAAAAAGAAGATGCCATAACCAAGACTCTTATTTGATAATAGCGCTAAGGCGAGTATAAACATTAGTGGCAATATCAACTTGAAACATCCAAATTTTTATTAAAGGAGATTTAAGAATGAGTATACCTCTCCCATCATGAATTGAGAGATAGTTATCACATGTTATACCCCTTTTCAAGGAAATAGGCCTAACTCAATTGATTGTTCTCCATGTCTGGTATATAAAATATATCTGAGATGTAATTATGATCCCCATTCTTCAACTTGATAAGCATTTGCCCCTTTCCCATCATTAAAACACCACTATCATTAGTAAACTTGACTATAGAGTGGATTAACTCATCAAGATTAATAAAAAGCTTTTTCTATCTGCATATGTGATTGGTACACCTAAAGTCAAGTAACTAGGTAATGTAATTTGGTGTTTTAGTAGTTGTAGTAACCATTATAAATGCTTTATTTCCATCATCTGAATCTCCCTTTTGTGCACAATGAGCTATTTGATATGCTCTTGAGACCTGTACTTACTAGCATAACAACCATGCTTATGACATGAGTAACACTCAACATGAGATTTATCATACCTTCCTTTACCATACCTCTTCTCGACCTTAACCTCAACCTCTAGATGATTTGTCTAATCTTCTTTAGTCATTGTATTGGTTATCACCACCTCCACAGTTGTTATGGTAACTTTCTCCTACTTTATTGTTGCAGTAATTATTACCATGTCCTCATCCTCTACCACGAGAAGAACCATGCTTCTACATTGATTAATCACTTTAATTACTTTTGCTAAGAACCTAACTTTGAAGTACTTACTTTATTAGCTTCTCAATGCGATTCTCATTCATGTGCTATTCATGAACTCGCAATATGCTTGTTAATACATCAACTGACATCTGAGACAAATTATGTGCTTCTTTTATAACAACTACAATGTGATTATACTATGATGTGAGTATCGATAAGATCTTTTCAACTTTCACTCGATCATTTAGTTGCTTTCCATAGATTCTCATTTTATTCATAAGGGCAAGAACACTGCTTATATAAACTGGAATTGGTTCTAAAGCTTCTATCTACAAAAGTTCAAACTGACATCATAAGTTTAATGTTTCACCTTTTTAACTTGGTTTACACCTTGGAATGATGTTGTTAAGATATCCCATGCTTGCTTTGATAATGTTACTCCTACCATCTTCTCAAAAATTTCATCATTCACCCCATGATGGATGAAATAAAGTGCCTTTATGTCCTTCTTTTGTAACTCTTAGTGAGTAGCTTTCTGTGTTTTTGTGGCATTTATTATGTGTTCTGTAACTCCATTCTCCATAATACTTAGCAATTTGTTGTAATTGAACAAAACTTTCATTTGCATACACCATCAGTTGTAATTTTTCCCATCCAATACGAGAATTGAAATAAGGATTGTGCTATTTATATTGAAATTCATGACCTTTTTTTATTTGGCCCTCCAAACTTTTGTTATTTGCAATATATCCCTAAAATCTTGTTATTTACAATCTAACCCCTTTAACTTTTATTATTTCTAATTACACCCCAAACATTTTCTATTTTTAATCAACCCTCTCAACTTTGACATAACAACAAGGAGGAGCAAGCTTTTCCAAGATGATAACACTGTGTTGGTGAGTTAAAGAGTCTTTTCCAGGAGCAACCTCTGAGTAGAAATCATCAAGTTTGGGGCAACAATGATGAGTGGCAACAACAAAATTAGTGGTGGAAAATAATGGAAAACCTTTAGAATTTTTTAGATCTACAATGTTTAGAGTCTCTTCAAGGCGCGTGGTGGTCAATGTTAAATCTCTAACAATAACAAGTAGCAATTTTTGTGACTTTTGTAACTTCAATAACTTTTGTGGTGGCTTTAGCAACTTTTATGATAATTTTGACAAGACTTATATGTATTCTCTTGATTTGAATCAAAAATACCCATTATGATACTGGCTCTTGAATTTGCTTTGATACCATAGATAGGGCACAATAGTTTTGATACCATTGATAGAAAAGTATAGGAATACTCTAATTTTATTAATTTGATAAAAATGTCACACAATAACTAAGAAGCACACACATAATAATATAGACAACATGTTTTTCTATAATCATAAACATCTAAATCTACCCAAATAGTCAAATTCATATCAAACTTCACTAGATAGACTTCTGTCATAATAAACTTCTAATTTAAATTAACTCTTAATATGGATTAACATCAACACTATTGTTGAGTTTCGTTAAATATCAATTATGAGTTCATCATATTATACACATGTTTTTGTTTGGGAATATTTATTGATTAATGTATTAGAATTAATGTTTATGCCTAAATTTTGTTGAACAAAGGTGCCCATTAGGAAGTAAAACAAAGGTGCTCAATTCAAGTTCTTGATTCCTTTAATTTATGCTCCTATTCTTCCTTTTACAAAACTCTCCACTAATTTTTTTGTGATTCTTGATTCCCATTTTGATTCACATATTTTGTGGGAATTAAAAAATCATTCTCGATGAAAGCATACAAGTAGAAAATTTGGACAAAACTTAAGGTCACTTTCTTATGGGTTAGTGATAATAGATTTACATATTTTCTTTGGAGATATTAGAGTGCTAGATAGGATATGACTAAATTACCATTAATTACTTCTAATGGTGGAATGTTTCCATCTGAGCTTCCCTTTGGCAAATAAAGACATGTATGTCGGTTTTAGATTTTCTTTTTCTTTTAGATGCAATCTCAAGAGGGGCTTCTTGATTTCTTGATCAAAACTCCTTTGATGGCTAATGTACACTTACTTCCTCCAATGCAATAATGAATGTGATATTAATAGTTATTTTGCTATAAGTTAGATCAATAAATCTCTAATTAATGGAATACATAAAAATAAAATATAATATAAATACATGAAATAAAATAAAAAAAGAGTCATTAATTGAAATAAAATTGAGCATTATATTATTTATCTAAACTTTAGTAATAACTAAATTTATACATAATTAATATTATTAATATGATGGGCATAAATCATAGTTAAACAACTAAACACATCAACATATGCAACATAAGTATTAGCCACTATTTTTATCATGGAAATCTTTCATAACCACATTTATATGTTATCACTAATACTTTATTTTCTAAGCTTTGCAATGATGATAATCAATATTATATTATATTACCATGATAATTACAAATTCCAATGTATCTTACAAAAGTTTACAATTGAAAGAAATGTCACCATATTGGACCAATTAAGCATGTCAAGGGAACCCTAAGAAGACAAAAACTAAATTATATTGTAAGATAATAAAAAATAAAAGAAAAAAAAATCTACTTATGAGATGATGGCCCATGAGAATTGACCCAAGTAGTGGCTGGAGAGGTGCCCATCCGAGCAAGGCTTAAACTTAAAAGTAAGGTAACTGGTGATCGGGGAGTGATACATGGCATCATGAAATGATGACATGTCAATAGTCAACATGCGAAGCAACCCTGCCTTTTCCTCCATGAAGCATCCTAGAGCGAACTGAGATTTGGTTGGTTTAGTCTTAGCCTCAAATCTAATCTCTTCTTTTGTTGGGACATCATTATCTACCTTATCCTTGAAGCCAATGTAGTCAGCCTACAAGGACTAGCCAAAGAGAGGGGTCCTCCATTAACATTTTTTTAAGGAGAATTTCTAGGGAGTCACAAGACTAGTTGGAGTCTTAGCCTCTAAGGGAGGCATGTAGCCATCTAATCCTTTTGATGGATCATCAGATGACTAGCATAAACCATCATCAATCTCTCCCCTATTGATATCCGCTACATCTGTAATACGTCTTTCATTGTTGGTCTTTGATTAGGGACCACCGAGACACAAACCATGGCTATTTGCAACAATTGTACCATCTCTTCCTTAATGTTATGGAGTATCATCAACACCATGTCAAACAACTTAGGCCTCCATTCCTCCCAAACCACTAATTAGGCCACTGAGGCAAGTCAATGCCATCCTTGCCTAGTGAGGCTTGATTGGGTGCCTTACTAATCAAGAGGTCGAGGAGTAATACAATGAAACCATGCACATTGACAATAGCCTACCATATGGCTAGAAGGAATGAAGGTTCCAAATAGTGAGTTTAGAAAAAAGTCCAAAACTAGACATCATGGTATGGTTAAAGCAATATGTTAGCCAATTTAATGTTGTCATGAACCATTTTGCCTACCATGTGGAGGTGGGCTAGGCCTTTTGTTATGCTTAGTGTTATTCTCATTCTGCTGCCTAGTCTAGTGGAGTTTAGCCTAAACCTCTATTGTCTACATTGTTGTTGCTAAAGTTTTGATTATTCAATGAAAATAAAATATTTTGTACAAAAACAAAAGAAAAAGGATAAGTATTTCACTACCACTAATAAGGGAAAAAAGAAAATAGAAGAATTATGTAAGCCTTAGATTTTGACAAAAAATGACACAAATGCCCTTATGAATGGTCAAAATGCCCTTCAAATGAATGGTTAAGGGCACATGGCTTACAAGTTTGCTCCAGTTAGTTTGATTGACCAAAATTTCTAAAATTTTTCAAAATTATTTTTTTCACTAAAAATACATTATTTCATAAGTTAATAAAATTTTAAATTATAAAATATTTAAAAGAACAATAAGAAAAAACCAATGTTTAAAAAAATAACTGAAACCAATTTTCATATTAATTCAAACCATATTAACCAAACTAGGTTTTAGAAAAATTTCACTTAATCAAACAAAATGACATTCCTTATACTATTGAATAGTAATCAATTGTCAAAAATAAAATTCATGTAGACACAATAATTATATTACATATACATATATGCCTATATTATTATTATTATTATTATAAAAATACAAACCAATGTGAGGGAAGACACAAAAAGCAAGGAACTAGAAAGATCAGAGAGGTTAATGTTTCCACTAGAAATGTGCAATGTGCAACCAAATTATCAAATTAGAATCCACAAAAACAAGAAATAGTCCATTAAGGTCAATGATCAATAGTCATCTAGAGAAGAAGGCAATTGGCAAATGATTGGAAGAGAGATTGAGAAGAAAAAGAAAAAAAATAGAGACATAATGTATTGAATTACTAAAGTAACTAATGCAATAGCGATTAATATTGCCACTCTTTTTCTTCCTTCTCCAAACCACCCATTTCACCATAATAACAACAACAATAACACAAACAACAACCAAAATCAAGGACAAAAACAAACAAGAATTTTGTTATAGAGACATTGCTTGACATGGCTTAAAAGATTTTAGGTTTTGCTTGTTGTCAAAATGTCGTTGCACAAGTTATTGTTAACCGACTTGCAAAGGGGAAAGAAGTTTATATATCCTCTTGTTCTCTCATTCTTCTTACCAAAAGTTTCTTTTTCTCTCCTTTATAGATAATATGAAATTATGGCTTCTACACCACTTTGGTTGTGCTATAGGTAACTAATTTTCATAATTTTTGTAGGTGTCTTTGTCTTGTTATCTATCTTACTTCTCAAATTTTCTAGGCTAGAAGAATACATTTTCCCCAACCTAAAACATCCCTTTAAATGGTTGATCATTGGTCTAGTAGCCACAAATGCATTGGCCATTAATTTTTGCTTAACCGTTACTAATTTTGATCCACCACCCTTCATGTGAGTCATCAACATAAGAATAGTGTTAAAGATAATTTTATGTTTTTCTATTGCATACGTCATTTCTATCTTAAAGTTGGGAGTGATGGATAAGAAACACTTACTTTATCCTTCTCCATCCTTTTCAAAGTCACTTAACAATTTCTTACTAGAGATGATGTTATCTCCTCTTGAGACACTTCCCTTTCATGATTTTGTCGATTGAAAATTTGTGATGTCAAGGATCTTCTCCCTTACAAAAGGCATATTTCCCCATAATGGTGTTCATGGATTTGACAGTCAATTTTCTCTTGGAAAATAATCCACCAATGCAATTTTGATTATTATTGTTTTATGCAATTATTTTGAAGTTAAGGATGAATGTAGTAAAGTTGAAAGGGCAACAACTCTAATTGTGAAGAACATTAAGAATCCTTTTGTCAATCCTTCCAATGAGTTTCTTCCTTAGGCTCTATTGGTTACACTCTTATATTTTAATGTTATTTGCTATATTTTAATGTTGGTTTCTTAGTCTTTGTTATATTTTAATGTTTTTTATTGTCAACTTTTAATTTTTTTAATAATAATTATTTGTTTATTGTGAATAAGATTATGATGACACTTATAATGTTGCATTTTAATGTTTTATTTTAATTTTTTTTGTATTAGATTTTGTCTATACTAAACTTCAATGGAATGCAATTATTTCCAAAGCTTTCCCCACTTTAAAGAAAAATTGAATAAGGTAGCAAGCTATTGAACTTGCATAATTTGTGTATGTAACAGCACCATTTGACATGGTAAAAAGATGCAATCTAATATTGTTGTATGAAACCTAGCGGCCTAGTCTTACAGATGTTTATAAAAGTGATTAAGCTAGCAAATTTGTCTCTCTCCCATTTGAAACTTTCATTTAGACAAGCTTGTTGAATGCAATTTGTCTGTGGCCCATTATTTTGAGCCGAATTACATACATCTAAGCCCATCAGTAATCCTGAAGCAATCAAATCTTAGCTCCATGAAGTTAAAGTAAAGATGAATTTTTGTTTTGGGCCTTCAGTGTGTGAGTGTGGTTCAACTTCAAACTCCTTTCAGAGCATATCATGGGCTTGGCCTTTCTCACTAGGCCAACTCACCCGTAAATGGGCTTACACCTTTGAATTTACATTTACATTAGCCCAAAAGTGGTTTAGCCAAGACTTCACTCTAAATATTTAACATGTGCAGTTGATACCATATATATAAAAATTTATTTTAGACAATTATTATAAATAACGAATTTGTGAATGATGTTTTAAGAGAGGAGGTAAGATTTTTTTTGTCTTCTCCATCCCTCTATATATATATATATATATATATATATATTATAATTAATTATTTTAAATAATATATTGTCTCCATAAAAAGTTATTTATTATTCTAAATTGTTTCATATAACTATTAGTTTACTTTTAACTTGTTACTTTACATTGTAGATTCAAAGAAAGTTCATTATCTATTTTTCATTTAAATTAAAATATTTCACAATATTATGAAAATTTTTTGTATAAAAGTTTCATATCAAATTAGATAATAAAAAATGTTTTTGTATTCAAATTTGTCAAAAAATTAATTAACATGATATTTTTGCTAGTCTGATTTTGCTAACAAATTGGAAAAATTCCATCTAATACATGTACTAATGGCATTTTCCTTTTTTGTTTGAAAAATATAATAATTATTAAAATTATGTATGCATTAAATTAGCTGACATTAAGCATATGACAATGTATTTAATTTAATTCAAATTAAAATTAACACATTCTATATAAATTAATTGTAATATTTCCATCTTACATTGTTCTTGTAAAGGTCAAAATCCAACTTGAATGGCAAATGGACCCTTTAGATTTGGACAAAGAATAAGCACTTTCCAAATCGACACCTAGTCAAGGCCTCATCATCCAATTCCTATGCCTTCAATCAGTGAGTTGTTGTCAAATCTCTTATGGGCTCGTCATATTATACACATGTTTCTACTTCAAAATCTTTGTTAATTGATGTATTATTGATTAGAATTAATGTTTGTGTTTGAATTTTGTTAAAGAGAGTGGCCAATTAGGAAGCAAAACCAAGTTGCCGCATTCAAGTTTTTGGTTCCTCTTTTTTATGCTTCTATTCTTCGTCTCATTCAAGTTTTGGGCACTATTTGAAGGGCATTTAAGGAGAGGGAAAGTTGAGGGCCTAAAGGGGCCCATGCCAAGATGAAAAAATTGGGAAAAAGGGTAAGATGGACATGTGGTGTTATTTGATTTTGGGACATGGTGGTCATGTGGACCACCACTTATTGCATTTTGATTGGCTATTCCACTTCCTTTGTTGCTTTTCATAGAGCTTAAGGTCAATTTGCAATTTTTATTTTTTATTTTTTTAAATTTTTTTAGCAAAGGGGACCAATTTTCTTGAATAGAAAGAAATTTTTAATCACACATATGCAAGAGTCTCATCATATTCTTATCTTATGATCAAGCCTTCCAATAAGTGATGTTAACTACAATGCTTTAGCATGCAAAGAATGTAATTATTAATTTTGAACTTTCAAAATATGAGTCCTATAATTATCTTAATTATTACCCTTCTATTACTCCTAAATTTCTTCTATTTCTTTTGCCCTTTTGAGGTTTTTTTGGTCTTTAAATATTTCTTGGAAAATCAATTAAAAAGAAAAAACTCAATCATGCACTAAGCTAATCACAAAAATTCTGTGCAATATACTGAGGCATGTGCACTTATAAATTTAGTAAAGCCAACATTTTGAAATACAAATGTGCCCATTTTGATTCACATATCTTTCAGGAATCAAAAAGTTGGCCCCAACAAAAGTACACAAGTTTAAAATTTGGACAAAAATTCAGGTAATTTTCTTATAGGTCAGGAATAATAGATTTATGTTATTTCTTTGGAGATATTTAGGACATCAAAGAGTGTTTGGATAGGATGATATGACTAAATTACCATTAGTTGCTTACAAGGGTGAAATGTTTCCATTTGTTCTTCTTGTGGGCGCATAAAGACATGCACATGGGTTTTTGGTTTATTTATTAATTTTATTTTGGATGCATCCTTGGAAGGAGCTTCCAAATCAAAACTCCTCCAATGGCTAATCCATTGCTATGCTACAAGAAAAGTTGGCAACTTTTTTGTATAATTATATTTTATTATCAATATTTGTATATTTTATATATATATATAATTTTTTATATATTTAATATTACACAAGAATTTTACTAATTCAATTTTAATTAAAATAATTAAATTAATTAAATATTAAATTATTATTTTTTTAATTTAATAACTAGTTCTATTGTTAAAACTTTAATATTAATTTAAAATGCTCCATGTATAATGAAAATTGTATGCTAGAAAATGAATGATCAACTTTTTACAAATTTTCTTGGCTCCTCTCTACTGCACTAAACTAGAAGGTTTTCTGGTTATGATTTTGTTTTTGAGTTTCTATTGTACAAATAGTATCCAACTTCCTCGATTTACCTTGCATGTGCATTGGCACACAACATGTCAAAATCAAACACCACCATTCCCTCTAAAGAGCCCTCCTTCTTTGCCTTTGCACTACCTTAGCCCCATTCTCATTTTATCTCTCTTTTGCTACCTTCTCCAAACCACCCATTTCACCATAACAACACCAACAAGAAAACAAACAACAACAATAACAAAAGTAAGGAGGGAAACAAAAAAGATTTTTGTTATGGAGATACTACCCCAAACGGCCTAGAAGTTTTTAGGTTTTTTTTTTTGTTAGTGAAACAAAAAGAAAAGAATTTTGTTGCATAAGCTATTATTAGCTAACTTGTAGAGGGGAAAGAAGTGTATATATCCTCTTGTTCTCTCATTCTTCTTACTAAAAATTTTTTATTTTCCTTCTCCTTTATGGACAATATCAAATTATGGCTTCTACACTACTTTGGTCATGCTATAGGCAACTAATTTTCATAGTTTTTGCAACTTTCCTTTTTTGGTTATCTAGTTTTTTACTTTTATTTTCAAAACTGGAGGAAGAGTTTTTCCTCAATGTCAAACATCCTTTGATATGGATGATTGTTATTGCAGTAGCCACAATTGCATTGGTCATTATATTTTGCTTGACCTTTGCTAATTTCAATTTGCCACCCTTTGCGTGGGTTGTCAGCATAAAAGCAATGTTTGAGATAATTATATGCTTTGTGTTTCATACGACATTTATGTCTTGAAACCAGTAGTGGTGAACAATAAACACTTCATTTATCCTCCTCTATACTCCTCAAAGCCACTTAATAATTCTTTTCCATATGTGGTGTCAACTACTCCTTAAACACTTCCCTTTCATGATTCCATTGATTCAAAATTTGTGATGTGCTATTTTACGCTTGCCATTTTTTGCATTTATCTATCACAGACATCTTTTCCCAGACAGAAGTCATATATACCTACGATGGTGTTTATGGATCTATTGGCAAGTTTCATCTTTGAAAACAATCCATTTGGTGCAACTTTGATTATAACTGTTGTATTTGTAGTTATTATTTTATGCAATTATTTTGAAGTTAACAACAAACATAGAAAAGTTGAGGAGGCAACAACTCTAGTTGCAGAGAACATTCAAAATCCTTTTATCAATCCTTTCAATGAGTTTCTTCTTTAAGTTTTCTTTCTTACACTCGTGTATTTTAATGTTGGTTTCTTAGTTTCAATTGTATTTTTATTTTTTTTATTGTCAACTTTTAACTTTTTAATAATAATTATTTGTTTATTTTGAATAAGATTATGATGACACTCATAATGTTATATTTTAATAATTTTTATTAGATTTCATTTACACTATACCTTAGCAGAATACAATTGTTTCCAAAGCATTCTCCCCTTTAAGGAAAATTTGAACAAGGTAGCAAGCTATTGAATTTGCATAATTTGTGCTTGTAATTGTGCCATCTGATATGGTAAAAAGATGCAATTTGTTTTTATTACGTGAAACCTAGTGGTCTAGTCTTATAGATGTCTATAAAAGTGATTGAGTTAGTAAATTTGTCTATGTTCTATTTGAAACTTTCAGTTAGACAAGCTCATTGAATACAATTTGTTTGTGACCCATTATTTTGAATTGAATTACATACATCTAAGCCCATCACTACACCTATAACCATCTTTATGATGGAGAAGCCCAATGCCCATCAAGTGTCTGGTATAAGTAGCCAGATCTTAGCTCCATGAAGTAAAAGTAAAGATGATTTTTCATTTTTGACCTTCAGTGTGTGGGTTTGATTCAAGTCCAAACTCCTTTTAGAGCATATCATGGGCTTGGCCTTTCTCACTAGGCCTACTAACCCATAATGGGTTTATACCTTTGAATTTACATTTACATTAGCCTAAAAGGGGTTTGGCCAAGACTTCATTTTGAATATTTAACATATGTAGTCGATACCATATATATAAAAAAATTAAAATATTTTACAATAATGTGGAAATTTATATACAAAGATTTCACATCAAATTAGATAATAAAAAATGTTATTGTGTTCAAATTTGATTAAAAATTAAATAACCTAATATTTTTGCTAGTTTGATTTTCCAAACAACAAGGAAAAATTCTATCAAATACATATACTAATAGAATTTTTCTTTTTTCTTTTAAAAAAATAAAATAATTATTAAAATTATATATGTGTTAAATTAGTTGGCTTTAGGCATATGGTGATGTATTTAATTTATAATATATCAAAATTAACACATCTTATATAAATTAACTATAATATTTCCATCCCACGTTATTTTGGTAAAGGTCAAAATCCAACTTGAATGACAAATGGACCCTTTAGATTTGCACAAAGAACAAGCAATTTCCAAATTGGCACCTACTCATGCCCTTATCATCTGATACCTATGCCTTCAATCAATGAGTTTTCATCAAATATCTATTGTGGGCCTATCATGTTACATGCATGTTTCTACTTCAAAATCTTTGTTGATTGATGTATTATTGATTAAAATTAATGTTTATGTTTGAATTTTGTTGAAAAGAGTGGCTTGTTAGGAAGCAAAACAAAGTTGCCCATTTAAGTTCTTGATTCCTCTTAAATTATGCTTTTATTCTTCTTCTGACTAAACTCTCCACCATTATTTTTTATGATTATTATTTTTTTTACTTTCATTGTCTAGACTACTCTTTACGTGTATTTTGATTGTCCAATGTATGGCTTTTGTGGGTGATTGCAATGTTTCAATTTGACTCTCACTATGCCATAGACCTATTTTGAGGGATCAATTGTTTATGGTTATGTTGGCTAGCTCATTTGCTCATGGCCTTCACTTCGTGTATCCCTTTTCAAACTAGTTGCTTGTTCTACAATTTTTTTGATTTATTTATTTATTTAAAATGTGATTCTTGATTCTAATACTTTTCACTAATTTTTTTTATTATATTGTCAATTATTGAGCAATCATATTAGCTTTTCTTGGTGTCTTAGTTTTGGTTTAGACTTTTCTTATGCTAATGAGTATCAATTTGTTTTTCTATTAGGGATGTATGAAAATTAGTCTAGATAAAAAATTAATGTTTATCATTAAAAGGATAAATATGTGAATGGTTGGTAGTTGCAATTGAAGTAATTGTTACGAACATTATGCCCACACATACAAGTAGTTAAAAAAAATTGTTAAAAGTACTTTACAAATATGTTTTCCTATGTGCAAATGATGTTGTTTTTAGCATGATTTAAGAATGGAATTATTGTAAAGGAATTTGCATTAATGGGATAAGAGGAAGAGGGGATTTAGGGTTGAATTTTGGAGAAATATAATTAATTGATGTTAATTACAATGCACATCATATACAATATATGTAATTATTAGTTCAAAACTTCCAAAATATTAGTCTATAATTATCTCAATTGTAACTCCTCTATCGTTCCTAAATTTCTTTTATTTCTTTTTTCTTCTTGCATTTTTTTGGCTCTCCAAATGTTTCTCAAACAACTAATAAAAAAGAAAAACTCCAGTTATACACTAAGCTAATCACTAAAATTTCATGCGATATAATGATGCATGTACACTTATAAATTTAGCAAAGCTAACATTTTGAAAGACAAATGCACCTATTCTAATTCACATATTTTGTGGGTATCAAAAATTCAGCCTCGACAGAAGTATGCGAATAGAAAATTTGGATGGAACTTAAGGTCACTTTCTTATAGATCAACCATAATAGATGTACATATTTTCTTTGGAGATATTTACCATATTGAAGAATGCTAGATGGGATATGGCTAAATTACCATCAATTGCTTATAAAGGTGTGATATTTGCATCTGAGCTTCCTATTGGTAGAAAAAGACATGCATGTGGTTATTAGATTTTTTTTTTTTGATGTAATCTCAAAAGGAGCTTCTTGATTTCTTGATCAAAATTCCTTTAATCGCTAATGTATACTTTTTGCCTCCAATGCAACAATGAATGTGCATTAACAACTAATCTGCTATGTGTTAGATCAATGTATCTTTAATTAATTGAATACATAAAATTAAAACAGATATAAGTACATGAAATAAAAGAAAAACAAAGGTCACTAATTAAAATGAAATTTATCATTATGTTATCTATCTAAATTTTAGTAATAACTGAATTTATACATAAGTAATATTATTAATAAGGTGGGTATAAGTTATAGTTAAGCAACTAAACACATCAACATTTGCAACACAAACATCACCCACCATTTCTCTCATAAATATTTTTCTTAATCATATTTATACATTATCATTAATAATTTATTTTCTAAGCTTAGCAAAGATGATAATCAATATTATATGATATTACAATCATAATTGTAGATTCCAATGTCTCTTACAAAAGTTTACAATTAAAAGAAATGTCACTAGATTGGACTAATCAAACATGCTAATGGAGCCCAAAGAAGGCCAGAACTAAATTATATTACAATGTTTGAAAAATTAATAAAAAGGTAAAATGAAAAGGAAAAAAAGTACTTATAAGACTATGGCCCATAAGAATTGACCTAAGGAGCGGCTAGAGAGATACTAATTTACGCAGGGCTTAAACTTAGAGGTGAGGTGGCTAGTGATAAGGGAGTGATACATGGCATTATGAAATGGAGACATGTTCACAATCAACATGTAGAGCTACCTAGCCTTTTCCTCCACGAAGCATCCTAAAGGGAACCAAGATTTGGCTAGTTTAGTCTTGGCCTCGAATCTGATCTCTTCTTTCCTTAGGATATCATTGTCCACCTTATCCTTAGAGCCAATGTAGTTGGCCTCCGAGGACTAGCCGAAGAGAAAGGTCCATAATTCGGCAAGGGGGAGGAGCTTTTTTGTACTTTGGGTCATCTTTATGGGTGCCAAATGAGGTGGCACATGGTTAGACCATTGTGAGTCTTAGATAAAGGAGCTTAGTAGCCTTTTTCAAGGTTTTATTGATCTATAGAGAGAGGTGCTTTTGTTATGGGTTTTTCTTTAATAGTTTCTTGGTGTTTTGGGCATTATTTAAAGGGCATTTAGGGAGAGGGAAAGTTAAGAGCTTGGAGGGGCCCATGCCAAGATAGAAAAAGTTGGGAAAAAAGATGAGATGGACACATGGCAATTTTTCATTATGGGATGTAGTGGTTGTGGGCCACCATTTATTTTATTTTAACAAGCTATTCCACTTCCCTTGTTGCTTTTTATAGTGCTTGGGGTCGTCAATTTTCAATTTTTATTTATTTATTTAAGCAAAGGGGGCTAATTTGCCTAACTAGAAAGAAATTTGCGACCAAATCCATTCAAGAGTCTCATCATATTCTTATCTTGTTGATCAAACCTTCCAATAATTGATAATAAATACAATGCTTTAGTGTCACAACCACTACAATGCTTTAGTGTCCATTCAAGACTTTTCTTAGTTATTGTTGTATTTTTATTTTATTTATTGTCATTTTTTAACATTTCAATAATAATTATTTGTTTATTTTGAATAAGATTATGATGATACTCATAATGTTATATTTTAATGATTTATTTTAATATTTCTTATTAGATTTCATCTACACTATACCTTAGCAAAATACAATTATTACCAAAACTTTCTCCTGTTTAAAGAAAAACTGAATAAGACAGCAAGCTATTGAATTTGCATAAATTGTGTCTATAATTGTACCATGTGACATAGTAAAAAGATGCAATCAATTTTTGTTACATGAAACCTAGCAACCTAGTCTTACAAATGCCTATAAAAGTGATTAAGCCAACAAATTTGTTTGTGTTCCAGTTGAAACTTTCATTTAGATAAGCTTGTTGAATGCAATTTGTCTATGGCTTATTATTTTGAGTTAAATTACATACATCTAAGCCCATCACTACACTTGTAACCATCTTTAAGATGGAGAAGCCCAATGCCCATTAGGTGTCTAGTATGAGTGACTGGATCTTAGCTCCATGAAGTTAAAGTAAATATGATTTTTGTTTTTGGCTTCTAGTGTGTGGGTTTGGTTCAAGTCCAAACTCTTTTCAAAGCATGTCATGGGCTTAACCTTTCTCGCTAGGCCTACTCACTTGTAAATGGGCTTAGACCTTTGAATTTATATTTATATTAGCCCAAAAGGGGTTTGGGCAAGACTTCCTTTCAAATTTTTAATATGTGTAATTAGTACCATATATATAAACAAATTATTTTAAATAACTGCTATAAATAACAAATTTATGAATACTATTTTAAGAAAAGAGGTAAGACTTTTTTTTGTCTTCTCTATCCCTCTTTATATATATATATATATATATATATATAATAATAATAATAATAATAAATTATTTTAAAAAATATATTGTCTTTATAAAAAAATATTTATTATTCTAAATTACTTCATATAATCGTTAATTTACTTTTGACTTGTTATTTTACATTGTGATTTCAAAGAAAGTTGATTCGTTATTTTTCATCTAAATTAAAATATTTTACAATATTGTAAAAATTTATATGCAAAGGTTTCATATCAAATTAGATAATAAAAAATGTTAATGCTCAAATTTGATGAAAAATTAAATAACTTGATATTTTTGCTAATTTGATTTTCCCAACAATAAAGAAATATTCCATCTAATAAATGTTCTAATATTGTTTTTCTTTTTTCTTTTAAAAAATAAAAGGACAATCAAAATTACATGTGCGTTAAATTAGTTAGCTTTAGGTATATGAAAATGTATTTAATTTAAAGCAAATTAAATTAACACTTTTCATATAAACTAACTGTAATATTTCCATCTTACATTATTCTAGTAAAGGTCAAAATTCAACTTAAATGGCAAATGGACCCTTTAGATATGGACAAACAACAAGCACTTTCCAAATTGGCACCTAGTCATGACCTCATTGTCTAATCCCATGCCTCCAATCAGTTTTCGTCAAATATCTATTATGGACTCATTGTATTACACACATGTTTCTACTTCAAAATCTTTGTTGATTGATGTATTATTGATTAGAATTAATGTCTATGTTTGAATTATGTTGAAGAGAGTGACCTATTAGGAAGCATAATAAAGTTGCCCCATTCAAGTTCTTGGTTCCTCTTATTCATGCTTTTGTTCATCCTCTAGCTAAAGTGCCCACCATTTTTTTGTGATAATTTTTTTCTTTCATTTTTGGAGTATTCACTATATGTATTTTGAATTTTGATTGTCTAATGTATGACTTTTGTAGGTGATTGTAGTGTTTCAATTTGACTCTCACTATGCCATAGACCTATTTTAAGGGATCAATTATTCATGGCTTTGTTGGCTGGCTCATCTGCTCATGGCTTTTAATTGGTGTATCTTTTTTCAAACTAGCTGCTTGTTCTACAATCTTGTTCATTTATTTATTTATTTTTAGAATGTGATTCTTGATTCTAATACTTTTAACAAATTTTTTTTTACCATATTGTCAATTATTGAGCAATCATATCAGTTGTTCTAGGTGTCTTAATTTTGGTTTAGACTTTTCTTAGGCAATGGGGGGTATCAATTTGTTTTTTTTTTTATTTAGGATGTATGAAAATTAGTCTAGATCAAAAATTAATGTTATTCATTGGAAGGATAAATGTGTGAATGGTTAGTAGTTACAATTGAAGTAATTGTTACAAACATGATGCCCATGCATAAAAGTATTTAAAAAGAATAATTGTTACAAGTAGTTTAGGAATATCCTTTCTTATGTGCAAAATGATGTTTTTAGCATGTTTAAAGAATGGAATTATCATAAAGGAATTTGCATTAATGGGGTAAGAGGAGGGGGGGATTTGGGAATTTTTGAGAAATCTCATTAATTGATGTTAATTACAATGCACATTGTACACAATGCATGTAATTATTAATTTAAAACTTTTAAAATGTCAATCTAATAATTATCTTAATTATAACCCCTATATTGTTCCTAAATCTCTTTTATTTCTTTTTCCCTCTTGCATTTTTTTGGGTCTCCAAATGTTTCTTAAATGACTAATAAAAAAGAAAACATTTAGTAATACACTAAGCTAATCACTAAAATTTCATATGATATAATGATGCATATACAGTTATAAATTTAGCAAAGCCAATGTATTGAAAGATAAATGTGCCTATTCTAATTCACATATTTTGTGGGAATCAAAAAGTCAGCTCTAACAGAAGTATGTGAGTAGAAAATTTGGATGGAACTTAAGGTCACTTTCTTATGAATTAGCAATAATAGATGTACATATTTTCTTTGGAGTTATTTGTGACATCGAAGAATGCTAGATATGATATGACTAAATTACCATCAATTACTTATAAAGGTGCAATGTTTTCATCTAAACTTCTTATTGGTAGATAAAGACATGCATGTGGTTATTAGATTTTTTTTAACATGTAATCTCAAGAGGAGCTTTTTGATTTCTTGATTAGAACTCCTCCAATGGCTAATGTAATTTTATTGCCTCCAATGCAATAATGAACGTGACATTAACAACTAATCTACTATATGTTGTATCAATGCATCTTTAATTAATTAGATAGATAAAAATAAAACATGATATAAGTACATGAAATAAAATAAAAATGAAGGTCACAAATTAAAAAGAAATTGATCATTATGTTATCTATCTAAATTGTAATAATTGAATTTATACACAAGTAATATTACTAATAAGGTGGGTATAAATTATAGTTAAGCAACTAAACACATCAACATCTCCAATGCAAGCATCACCCATTGTCTTTATCACAAAAATCTTTCTTAATCATATTTATACATTATCACTAATAATTTATTTTTTAAGCTTAGTAATGATGATAATCAATATTATATGATATTACAATGATAATTACAGATTCCAGTTTCTTTTACAAAAGTTTATAACTAAAAGAAATGTCACTAAATTGGACTAATCAAACACACTAGTAGAGCCCCAAGAAGGCAAAAACTAAATTATATTACAATGTTTGAAAAATTGAAAAAAACAAGGTCAAATGAAAAGTAAAAAAAAAAAAGGCACCTATGAGACAATAGGCCATAAGAACCAACCTAAAGAGTGGCTAGAGAGCTACGATCTAAGCGAGGCTTAAATTTGAAAGCGAGGTGGTTGGTGATGGGGGAGTGCTACATGGCATCATGAAACAACGTGTCAGCAATCAACATGTAGAGTTGCCTAGCCTTTTCCTCGTTGAAGCAAGGGGGAGGAGCTTTTCTAGCAGTTTAGATCATCTTTATGGGTGTTAGATGAGGTAGCACATGGTCAAACCATCGTAGGTCTCAAATGAAGGAGATTAGTAGTCACTTTTTGGGTTTTATTGATCTATAGAGAAAGGTGTTCTTGTGATGGGTTTTTTTTTAATGGTTTCTAGGTGTTTTGGGCACTATTTGAAGGGCATTTAGGGAAAGGGAAAGTTGAGGGCTTGGAGGGGCCCATGACAAGATGGAAAAAGTTAGGAAAAAGGATAAGATGGCCACATGGTGATTTTTCATTATGGGATATAGTGGTCATGTGGGCCACCACTTATTGCATTTTGATAGGCTATTTTACTTCCCTTGTTGCTTTTCATAGTGCTTGGGGTCAATTTGCAATTTTTATTTTATTTATTTATTTATTTATTTTTTATTTTTGAGCAAATGGAGTCAATTTGCTTAACTATAAAGAAATTTGCAATCACATCCATTCAAGAGTCTCATCATATTCTTATCTTGTTGATAAAGCCTTCTAATAATTGATGTTAATTATAATGCTTTAGTGTCACAGGCAAAGAATGTAACTATTAATTTTGAATATTCAAAAGAATGTAACAATTATCTCAATTGTTACCCTTATATTGTTTCTAAATTTTTTCTATTTCTTTTTCCTTTATGTGTCTTTTTAGGTCTCTAAATGTTTCTTGGACAATCAATGAAAAGGAAAAGGCTCAATCATAAACTAAGCTACTCACTAAACTTATTAAATTTAAAATTCAAGTTATTATTATTGTTATATTTGATCAAAACCCATTAGAACATGCTACAATCTATATAAATAAAAATTTAATTTCATTCCTGTAATCCTCTCCTCTAAATTATAAATAGTATTTGAATTTAAATTTTAGTGCTTATGGTTTTGACTCACTTTTTTTTAGTAAATCAAAATAATTCAACATAAAAAATAACTTTTTTAATTTTATTTTTAAATTTTTTATTGAATTATTTCTAACTCAAAAAAAAAAAGAAAAGAAAAGTTAAAATAAATTTCCCCTTAAACTTAATTAAGCATGGTTTGTGTTGAAATGTCTTTCAACCATGATAAAATATACAACCAAAGAAAAGGAAAAAAAAAAGATATACATTTGCACCAAGTTAATCTTCGCGGTTTACTACTCTCATTTTGTTTTGAGTTGTAATTACTTGAAAATAATTATCATGTTTTACTATAAGAGAATCTATACACATCTATAATTATAGGTTTTAAGCCAATTAATCAACTTGGATAAGTCTAAGGTCAATTTTAGTAAAAATATTGACCCAATAATTAAATAAGGACTGCCTATGGGTTCTATCTTCATATGGTGGATAGTAAGGAAAGGTAGTTAGGTTTACCCACTTGTACAGGAAGATTAAAGAAGGGATGAATATCCTTAATGAATGTGTGCAGAGAAAAAACTCAAAGGGTGGAAAGAAAAATGTCTATCTTAGGTAGCAGGGGAAGTGTATTAATTGGATAATCTATATCATATCATGGGTCACAATTGGTTAAATGCTAAGATGTATTTATGTTGCTGACATGCTGTCCTTTACTAAAATTGCAACATGTGGGCATATTGTTAGGAACATGTGAGAAAGAAGGAAAATGATAAACATTGTAACTATAAAAAAATAAGACAAAATGAAATTTAAAATAAAAAATTGTAAGAGATAAAGAATCTTTTTGCCATATAAAGTGATATGACAAAAGTGGTAACAAAAGACTAAGAATCTTTTTTTGAAGTCATCATTTGAATTCTTACCAATATAACTCTATATATATATATATAGAGTACAACTAAAGATGTTGTAATCTCACCACCTATTTGAGTGTTAGTCATCAATTCCTTCTTTTTGAGAGAACATAAAGATCTTTTTTTTTTTTTTATTGTGTACTTTGTGAGAAGTTACCATCTCTCTAACCCAAAGCTTTTCCTCTCCCTTTAAAGCCACCCTACTCCCCTCTTTAACTCATCTATAAAAGATACTTTCTTAACTCTTGACAAATAACAATCTCTACCTTTCTTTGTGACTCTTCCCACATGCAATTTCAACCTAGAAAATGATGAAAATAGGCTAGTTATTTGTACATATTATTCTAGTCATTAATTAGCATGGACTTCTTATTCTAATTTTCAATTCACATGAATGTTTAGCATGAAATTCTTATTCTAATTCCTATTTAACATGAATGTGTAAAGCAGCAGTGCATTAACCTTTTTCCTCTAATAATAATTAGATCGCAACTTTTTATTTACTACATTTCTCTAAACTCAATGTAATGTGATTATTACACATTACCTACTAGTTAATAATATGAGGTGAAGAATATATATCCAAGACTTCAACATTATAATAACTAAAGTAATTGGGATCAATGTTCCCTCAATCCCCCTAACATCTAACATTTCCATTGCATGTACTAGTTGTAACTCATAAATTGCATTGCTCCTAATTGCATATGCTGATAGTAATTATGAAATCAAGATAAATATGTTTGTGTACTTTTTTTTTCTTATATATATAATGGTGACACCAACTATGAAATTAAGAGAAATTCTTAATGCAACATAGCAACTAACATTAAAAAAAAAACCCAAAAAAAAAAAGGTTGAGAGGGGCTTGCCACAACTTTGTGCACACTTGAAATTATTTAGTAATATTAAAATTGTACCTTTTTATATTTAAATTAAAATATTAAATTTTTTATGTACAAGAATGATAAAATTATTATAATAGTATAAAATTGAAATTCCATATACCAAATTCAAGAGTGTGTTTAATCTTTTATTTATGTTTTTTTCCTCCGAATATTGAGTAAATTAAGGTCATTTTTATTCTTATTTTTTAAAAAGAGGTGTGAAACTGGACTAAAACTAATACTACTTGAAATTGTAATAAGTTAAGAATTATAACTAAAACCAAAACTAAAAATACAAATTATTTTGAATAGAATTATGATTATTTTTATAACTTTTTGGGAACATTATATTGTCAATAAAGAATATCAAATCATCGAATATATTACTTATTAGGGTGCATGTAGTTATGACAGTAAATTTCATTAAAAAAACACAAAAATGAAAGTTTTCCAATCACTTAAACTTACAATCTATGGATGGGAAGCCACCAAAGAGACTCAACAATTGAGCTAAGTTAAGTAGTTGGACATATCCATTTAATCTACATCAAGTACTCATAATCAACCTATAATTAATAATCATTCCAACTGAAAGAAATTTTTTTGCATATACAAGTAACCAACTTGTTTTTTAACATACTTGTGCTCACATTTCAAATAGGGATCATAGTCTCCCTTAGCTGGGATCAATTGCCAGCCTAAATTAAACTTGAAGTATGAATATAAACAATTGATGAATCAAGATATTCAATTGCTTCTTGTTCAAAAAAAGATGCTCAGTTGCTTGTGTCCTTGTACTTTTGAGATGCAAAATAGAAAATCATGCTAAAAGGATAACAATCATCTAAAACTCCACCTTGTAATTTTTATTTAAGGAAACACTCCTTTTCCTCTCTAATAAAGAGAGCTTTTGTTATTACTTACTTGGGATGCAAGTACTAAACATATTCAGAATTTTGGCTAATTAGTTTGCCAAATAAATAATATAATCTTCCAATAACTATGCTTTTCTATATAATTGATCTTATAAATTAGTAATATAATGGAAAAATTAAGAGAAACCTACCTTTATTTGTAGCTAAAAATTAATTATTTTTTAAAAAACCCCTAAATTATACCATTAGGATAGTAACTACAGTTACCTTAAATTATTATACCATCTCTATCTAGATTTGAAGTTAAGAAATCGCCACTTATGTACCTATTAGACTTACCCCTACAACATGGCCCACTTGGTTGAACAAATTAACAAGCTTTCAAGAATTTCATTACAAATCATGGCCCAAATTATTTTGTATCTCAATCCTTTGAGAAGGACCGAATATGAAGCCCACTTGTGTTCTTCAAGAACATGGACTTAGGCCCAAATATTAATCCAAGACATTGAATCAGGCCTAACACATATTATGATTAACTTGTTTTCAAAGATATCCAAATCCCTAGGCCCAATTCCTTGTGTGTGTGTGTGTCTTTTTTTTTTTTCCTCTATGACATAAACCCACAGAAGCCACAAAAATTGCTTGAGTGAAATTGTTTCTAAAATCATAAAATTAATGGTGAAAACTCTTACTTTATAATAATGGCTACTATAGGGGTAAAGAAGAAGTAGCCAGAGTCGACATTAGAGATGAGATGTGCTCTACCAAGGTTGTAGTGATGAAGCAAGGAGAGGGACTTTGACAATATTATCTCAAGCACATCCACAAGCTTCAGTTGCTTGTCCACTAGAAGAATCATAACCTCAATTGCCTTGAAGCCTAGCGTAATGAGCTAAATTCTAAAGGTACAATCTCAAATCCATCACCTTTACCACCAAATTGATGGGTTTTCTATTTTCATTTTCCTTTTTGTCAAATCTTTCAAGAGGCTTTTAAGGTGCACATTTTTATTGCTCAAATTAGGGATCAATTTTATTCAATTATGGTGATTTTGTTTTTAGCTAGGGTTTGATGCTTGGAGGTAATAATAATTAATTGATTAATCATCTTCTTGTATTTTGATTCTTTGTTTAGATGAAACTTTGAGGCTATATGTTGTAAGTGATGGAGTTATGTTTAGGTTATTTTATAGAGTATTGGCTTAACAAAGAAGGAATCTTTGCAAATCGTGCAAAGAAAGCCTAGTTTTGCAAATTGTATTAGTACCACGATGAATGAAGAATTGTATCAATCAATGCTACTACTGAATGTTCATTCATGGTAGAATAGTTCTCTAAAATTATAGTCATCTCACTAAAAAAAAGAAAGCTTGTAGTTAGATCCATTTGTTTTGGAATGGGTTCCTGAAAGTTGGAGTGGAGAAATTCCTTATGTGGGTTTTATAGCACCATTAGTCATAAAGAATGATTAAACCTTGGTTGTTGCTACACTTATTGTTTGGTGGGTGAGGGGTCGAAGAAAAAAAAAAAAGCTTAGGCCATTGTTATATCCATTGTAAGATCTGGTGCTGCTCTATGGCTACTTGGTTGCTTAATTGGTGTATCAATTTATGTATAATGATGGCACATATTCTTGGTTTTTGCAATGCTTAATAGTTCAATTAACTAAAATAAGTTTGATATAGGTAGTGAGGATGCTTTGAGAAGTACTACAGTTGCTTTAAGAGCCAAGGTCATATGTGCGTGAAGTTATTAACATTATGGGAAATGAGGGTTGGGAGGTGGGGGACGGGGGTGGTTAGTTGAAGGAAACCTATCAACGAAAATAAGGTAGTGCTTACCTATTTAATGTCTATTTGTATCTTACTCTACTTTCACAGGCTATGTGTATAGAGGCAGGTATGTTTGCTTTAAGAGAGAGGAAGGTCCATGTAACACAAGAAGATTTTGAGATGGTAGTAGCAAAGGTGATGAAGAAGGAGAATGAGAAGAACATATCATTAGGAAAGCTTTGGAAGTAAACTAAATTAGTAAATTATGTGTTGTTATGTTTCTTTTTTTGTTCTTTTAGCTTGAGGATAACTTGGAACATGAAGAACAAGAACCAATTAGTATCACAGGCTTAATATGTGTAATGTATGCACTTGAGTCTCTTGCACAAACCTACTTGCTTTCACGCATGTGATCTTGTTTCTTTGTGTTTCATTTAGATAGCTTGGGCTCATGGATATTATCTTGTAATTTGAAGGACACATGCTAATCTCTTAAATGATATGATTCTCTTTTTTTTCCTCTTGTATTTGTTCTTTGTGTCTATACTTAAGCAATTTTAAACTTTTATTCAATTGGACTTATGCCTTATGTTTGTTATTTTTCCCTTTTGAAAATTCCTACAATTTGAATTCCAAGGCTTCCAAATGCATTATGGTTAAAGAATGCTTTTATATCCTTTTTTGTTGTAACTTATTCTAATCCTCTATGCAAAACTACGTTTTTAAGGTATTTTTGTGTTATTAATCTAACTTTTCATTTCATACCTTTAATGGTCAAGTTATTCAAACCCTTTGATATAGGGTTTAGAATTTGCTTCATTATAAATTAAAAATAATTTTTAATAAGAATTCATATGACCTCTTAAAAAATTATACATATTATACTTTGAAAAAATTTTAAATATGTGAAAATAAGTAAAACATAACACAAGTCCCCTGATAATTGTATGGATGCTTCTTTTTTCCTTTTTCCCCTAGTTTGAAGGAGAAATGTCTTTTTTTTGTTAGTTTACATGGAAAAAACTTTTTCATATTATATTAATCCCACATCCAAAATAAGATTAGATAAGATTGTTTAAGAAAAGATTAGATAAACAAAACTTAAAATCAAAATTAATCATTTTATTGCATTTTTGCTATAAAAGTAAGGTATAGTAAAAGGCTAGAAACCTTGAGATAAACAAGATGTCAAAAAACCTATAGTTTTCTTTCTAATGTCAAGTTTAACCCTCAGTTCCTACATACACATTGTCATTTCTTTTTCCAAAATGCATAATAAATCCAAAGACAATAATATAGGTGGCCATGCATTATCGATAGAACTTTTGGCTAACTAATTGTTAGTGATTTCTCCTTGGTCTTTTATTCTCTTATAGAGCTTGTGGCATGGAATTTTGTGCACCAATTGGTGAGAGTTCCCCATTTATAGTAGGGATTATGGCTTGAGGTTCCTCTTCTCCCAAAATAGCAATTAGACATCTCCAAGAGCTATTTTGCTTCTCAGCATCAAACTTCCAAGCTTCATCTTTAGCAAAGTTCACATCTCTACTCACAACTACCTTCTTTGTCATAAAATTAAATAGCTTATATCCTCCTTTATATGGCTAAGAAAGATTGTCTTCACTCCTTTATCATCTATCTTTGTCCTTGTCTTTGCTAGAGTGTGAATATAAGTAATAGAACCAAACACCTTGAGATGTTTACACTAGGCTTAAAAGCGCTCCATGCTTCTCTAAGAGTGACATTTTAAATATTTGTTGTTGGAGATCTATTCAACAAATAAACAAAACATAAAACAGCTTCTACTCTAAATGGATTGAGAATTCCCTTGGCCTTTAACAGGCTTCTCACCATATTCATAAATGATATGTTCTTTTTTTCAACAACTCTATTAAGCTATGCGGTATAGAGAATTGTGACTTCATATTTTATTCCTTGTGTGCTTCACAATACTCCTTGAACTCATTAGAAATATACTCATCATCTCATTAGTTCTTAAAATTTTAATATAATATCCATTCTATCTTTCAACAAAGCCCTTAAGCTTCTTAAAATAATTAAACAACTTAAACTTTCT
Source organism: Rhizophora apiculata (assembly GCA_037832385.1). Taxonomy (NCBI): domain Eukaryota; kingdom Viridiplantae; phylum Streptophyta; class Magnoliopsida; order Malpighiales; family Rhizophoraceae; genus Rhizophora; species Rhizophora apiculata. Next base: position 8,322,772 of record CM075437.1, read on the forward strand.
TTGCATGCAATCAACTCATATCTTTCTTGTAAAATCATCAATAAAGGTAAGAAAATAACTATTGTTTCCATGTGATAAAACACTTATCAAGCCACAAACATTAGAGTGGATAAGTTGGAGTGATTATCTTGCATGCCAATTCCTTATCACAAAGGGTTGCTTACTTTATTTTGCAAGAATACATGTTTCACATATTTGATTATGATTTATCTTTAGCAAGCATGTTACCATGTTCCCTTGTGCAAGAAACTTTAAACTGTGAAAATTTAGGTGTCTAAAATGAAGATGTCATAACCAAGACTCTTCTTTAATAATAGCACTAAGACAAGTATAAACATTGGTGGCAATATCAACTTGAAACATCTAGTTCTTTGTTAAGGAGGATTCAAGAATGAGTGTACCTCTCTCATTGAGAATTGAGAGGCAATTATCACATAATTGTATGTTATACCCCTTTTCCAGCAATTGGCCCAAAATTTAATTGGTTACTCTTCATGTTTGGTGCATAAAATACATCTAAGATGTAATTGTGATCCCCATTTTTCATCTTGATAAACATTTGCCACTTTCCCATCACTAAAGCACTACTATCATCTATAACTTGACTATGGAGTGGATTGACTCATCAAGTTCAATAAAAAGCTCTTTCTTTCTACACATATGATTGGTACACCTAATGTCAAAGAACCATATATTGTAGTTTAGTGTTCCACCAGTTGTAGTAACCATTATAAGTGCTTCATTTCCATCATCTGAATCTCCCTTTTATGCATAATGAGTAGTCTAATTATGCTCCTAAGACCTATACTCACTAGCATAGTGACCACGCTTATGACATAAGTAACACTCAACATGAGATTTGTCATACCTTCCCTAACCACAACCACTTCCTTGGCCTTGA
>CM075437.1:8324172-8469172 GCA_037832385.1 Rhizophora apiculata
TATCTTGAAATTCATGACATTTTTTTTCGATCGGGCCCCCTAACTTTTGTTTGTTATTTGCAATTCGTCCCAAAATTTTTGTTATTTACAATCTAATTCCTTATCTTTTGTTATTTTTAATTAGACCCCAAATAATTTTTTATTTTTAATCAAACCCTTCAACTTTGACAAAATGACAAGTAGGAAGAGAAAGTTTTCAATGAGATAATGGCACACTAATGAGTTGAAGAGGTAGAGTAGCAACCTTTGAGTAGAAATCTTCAAGTTTAGGGCAACAACAACAAGTGGTGACAACAAAATTGGTAATGGAAAATAGTGGCAAACATTTAAAATTTTGTAAATCAACAACATTTAAAGTTTTTCCAAGGAGCATGGTGGACAATAGCAAATCTCTAACAATGACAAGCAGTGGTTTCTATGACTTCTGTAAATTTGACAACTTTTATGATAATTTTGGCAAGACTTATATGTTTTCTCTTAATATGAAAAAAAAAATGCCTGCTATGGTACTAGCTTTGGAATTGAATTGGCTTTGATACCACTAATAGGGCACAATAGTTCTAATACCATTGATAGAAAATAATAAGAATATTGTAATTTTATTAATTTAATACAAATGCCACACAATAACTAAGATGTACACACATAATAATATAATCAATGTGTCTTTATATAATTATAGACACCTAAATCTACCCAAACAATAAAATTCAAATTGGACTTAACTAGACTAACTTCTATCATAATAAACTCTTAATCTAGATTAACTCCTAATTTAGATTAACATCAACACAATCAATGAGTTTTGTCAAATATCTATGGCGGGTCTGTCATATTATACACATGTTTCTATTTGGGAATCTTTGTTGATTGATGTATTAATATAAATGTTTATGTTTGAATTTTGTTGAAGAAAGGCACCCATTGGGAAGCAAAATAAAGGTGCTTCATTCAAGTTTTTGGTTCCTCCAATTTATGCTCATGTTCTTCCTCTTACTAAACTCCCCACCAATTTTTTTTTAATATTTTTTCTTTCATTTTTTGCATGATTCACTACATTTGTTTTAATTTTTTATTGTCTAATATTTGGCTTTTATGGGTGATTGTAGTGTTTTAGTTCGACTCTGATTGTGCCATAAACCTATTTTGATGGATTGATTGTTTACGACTATGTTGACTAGTTCATTTGCTCATGGCTTTTACTTGTGTATCCTTTTCCAAACTTGCTACTTGTTCTACTATTTTGTTCATTTATTTATTTATTTATTTATTTTTAGAATGTGATTCTTGATTCTAATACTATTCACTAAGTTCCTTTTTTTTACCGTATTGTCAATTATTAAGCAATCATATCAACTGGTCCAGGTGCCTTGGCTTTGGTTTAGACTTTTCTTGGGTTATGAGGGTATCAATTTGTTTTTTTTTTTTGTTATCAATGTATGAAAATTAGTTTAGATCCAAAATCATGTTTTTCATTGGAAGGATAAATGTGTGAATGGCTAGCAAGTAATTGTTACAAATATGATGCCCATGCATACAAGTAGTTAAAAAGAATAATTATTACAAATTATTTAAGAATATGCTTTCCTTTGTGCAAAATGACATTGTTTTTAGCATAATTCTTGTGATAACTGAGTTTAAAAAGAGGGAATTATGGTAAAGGAATATGCATTAACGAGATAAGAGGAAGAGGAGATTTGGGGTTGAATTTTGGAGAATTTCCATTGATTGATGTTAATTACAATGCACGTCATATGCAATGCATGTAATTATTAGTTTGGAACTTTCAAAATATCCATCCTATAATTATCTTGATTGTAACCCCTCTGTTGTTCCTAAATTTCTTCTATTTGTTTTTCCTTCTTGCTTTTTCTTAGGACTCCAAATGTTTCTCATATAGCTAATAAAAAAGAAAAAATTTGATCATACACTACATTAATCACTAAAATTTGGTGTGATATATTGTTGCATGTGCATTTACAAATTTAGCAAAGCCAATATTCTGAAAGACAAATATGGCCATTTTGATTTGCATATTTTGTGGGAATCAAAAAATCATTCTTGATGGAAGTATACAAGTAGAAAATTTGGATGGTACTTAAGGTCACTTTCTTACATGTTAGTGATAATAGATATACATATTTTCTTTGGAGATATTAGAGTGTTAGAAATGATAAGACTAAATTACCATCATTTACTTCTTGATTTCTTGATTGGAACTCCTCTAATGGCTAATGTACACTTACTACCTCCAATGCAATAATGAATGTGACATTAGCAACTAATCTATTATACATCAGATTGATATATCTCTAATTAACTGAATATATAAAAATAAAATACAATATGAATACATGAAATAAAATAAAAAAAAAAGTCACTAATTGAAATAAAATTAAGCATTATGTTATATATCTAAACTTTAGCAATGATTGAATTTATACAAAATTAATATTATTAATAAGGTGAGTATAAATTATAGTTAAACAACTAAACACATAAACATTTACAATGTAAGTATTAGCCACTGTTTCTATTGTATAAATCTTTCATAATCATATTTATACATTATCACTAATAATTTATCTTCTAAGCTTAGTAATAATGATAATCAATATTATATTATATTACAATAATAATCATAGATTCTAGCATATCTTACAAAAATTTACAATTGAAAGAAATGTCACTAGATTGGACCAATTAAACATGTCAGGGGAGCCCCTAGAAGGCAAGAACTAAATTATATTGAAACGTAATAAAAAAATGAAAAAAAATGTACTTATTAGACAATGGCCTGTGAAAATTAACCCAAGCAGTGGCTGGAGAGCTACACATCCAAGCAGGGCTTAAACTTAGAGGTGAGGTGGCTCATAACTGGGGAGTGATACATGGCATCGTGAAACAATGATGTGTTGACAGTCAACATGTGGAGCTACTTAGCCTTTTCCTCTATGAAGCATCTTGGAGCAAATTGAGATTTGGCCAATTTAGTCTTGACCTTGGGTCGGATCTCTTCTTTCTCCAAGACATCATTGTCTACCTTATCCTCAAAGCCCAAGTAATCGACCTCTAAGAGCCAACTAAAAAGAAGGGTCATCCTTTAACATTTTTTTAAGGAGAATTTCTAGGGTGTCACAAGATTGGCTTGAGTCTTAGGCTCTAGGGGAGGTGAATGGTCGTCTAATCCTTTTGATGGATCATTAGATGATAGGTAAAAACCATCATCAGTTTCTCCCCTATTGACATCCTCTATCATTTGTAATACTTCTTCCATTATTAGTCGATCAAGGATAGTTGAGACATAAGCCATGACTATTTGCAACTGTACCATCTTTGCCTCAATATTATGGTGCCTTATCAACTCCATGTCAAACAACTCAATCCTCCATTCCTCCTAAACCACTAGTTGGACCACTTAGGCAAGTCAATGCCTTCCTTGCCTAGTGAGGCTTGATTGGGTGCCTTGCTGGTCAAGAACTCAAGGAGCAATACAACGAAACCATACACATCAATGATAGCCTACCACATGGTTAGAAGGAATGAAGGTTCTAGATAGCTAGTTCAGATGAAAGTTGCACCTGAACCTTTACTATCTACAATGTTGTTACTGAAGTTTAGGTTACCCAGTGCAAATAAAATATTTTGTATAAGAATAAAAGAAAAAGGATAAGTATTTTGCTGCTACCAATAAAGGGAAAAGGAAACGTAAGAATTATATAAGCCTCAAATTTTTATAAAAATTGGCACAAACACCCTAGTGAATGGTCAAAATGCCCTTTAAATGAATGGTTAAGGTCACATGGTTTACAAGTTTGCTATAATTAGTTTGATTAACCATAATTTCTAAAATTTATCAAAATTTTTTTTTCAATAAAAATATATTATTTTGTAAGTTAATAAAATTTTAAATTATAAAATATTTAAGAGAATAATAGAAAAAGCTAATATTTTAAAAAATAACTAAAACTAATTTTCATATTAATTTGAACTATATTAATTGAACTGGGTTTTAGAACCTTTTTCACTTAATCAAATGGAATGTACATTATTAAACATTAATTATTTGTCAAAAGTAAAATTAAAGTAGATCCAATAATGAAATTACATATACATATCCCCCTATTATTATTATTATTATTACTATTATAAGATTGTAAACCAACATAAGGGAAAACCCAAAAGGCTAGGAGCTAGAAAGATCAGAAAGGTAAGTGTTTCCATAAAGACGTGCAAAGCGCAACCAAATTGTCAAATTAGAATCAACCAAAACAAGAAACAGCCCATTAAGGTCAATGATAAGTAGTCATATGGAGAAGAAAAATAAAAAAGTAGACACATAATGTACTTAATTACTTAAATAACTAATGTAATAGTTGTTAATGTTGCCTCTTTTTCACTTCCTTCTCCAACCACCCATTTCACCACAACAACAACAATAATAACACAAACAATAGCCAAAAGCAAGGACAAAAAAAAAAAAGATTTTTTTTATGGACATTACCTGAGACGACCTAGAAGATTTTAGGTTCTGCTTGTTGAAACATCATTGCACGAGCTATTGTTAACTAACTTGCAAAGGGGAAAGAAGTTTATATATCCTTTTGTTCTCTCATTCCTCTTACCAAAAGTTTTTTTTCTCTCTTCTATAGACAATATCAAATTTTGGCTTCTATGTCCTTTGGTCGTGTTATAGGCAACTAATTTTCACAACTTTTGTAGGTGTCTTTGTCTAGTTATCTTTCTTCTTAAATTTTCTAGGCTAGAAGAATAATTTTTCTCTAGCATAAGACATCCCTCCAGATGGTTGATTGTTGGTATAGTAGTCGTAACTGCATTGCCATTAATTTTTTCTTGACCTTTGTTAATTTCAATCCACCACCATTCAATCCTCGACCCTTCACTTGCTGCCATTTTTTGCATTTGCTTATGTTGCGGATCTTCTCCCTTACAGAAGGCATATATCCCCATGATGGTGTTCATGGATTTGGCAACCAATTTTGTCTTGGAAAATAATCCACACAGTGCAATTTTGATTATTATTATTTTACACAATTATTTTGAAGTTAAGGATAAATGTAGTAAATTTGAGGAGGTAACAACTCTGGTTGTAGAGAATATTAAGAATCCTTCAGTCAGTCCTTCCAATCAGTTTCTTCTTTAGACTTTGTTAGTTACACTCTTGTATTTTAATATTAGTTTCTTAGTCTCTGTTATATTTTTATGTTATTTATTATCAACTTTTAATTTTTAATAATAATTATTTGTTTATTTTGAATAAGATTATGATGACACTTATAGTGTTGTATTTTAATATTTTTTATTAGATTTTGTTTATACTACACTTTAACATAATATAATTATTTCCAAATCTTTCATCCCTTAAAAAAAAATTGAACAAAGTAGCAAGGCATTGAATTTGCATAATTTGTGTTTGTAATTGTGCCATTTGACATGATAAAAAAATGTAATCTATTTTTGTTATGTGAAACCTAGTGGCTTAGTCTTACAAATGTCTATAAAAGTGATTAAGCAAGCAAATTTGTCTCTGTCGCATTTGAAATGTTATTTAGACGAGCTTGTTGAATGTAATTTGTTTGTGGCCCATTATTTCAAGCTAAAATACATACATCTGAGCCCATTATTACACATGTAACCATTTTTAACATAAAGAAGCTCAATGTCCACTAGGTGTCTAGCATGAGAGACTAAATCTAAGCTCCATGAAGTTAAAGTAAAGATGATTTTTTCTTTTTGGCCTTCAATGTGTAGGTTTGGTTTAGCTCTAAACTCCTTTTAGAGCATGTCATGGGCTTGGCCTTTCTTACTAGGCCTACTCACCCAGAAATGGGTTTAGACCTTTGAATTTACATTTACATTAGCCCAAAAGGGGTTTGACCAAGACTTTCTTCAAAATATTTATCATGTGTAGTTGGTACCATATATACAAATAAATTATTTTAGATAATTGCTATAAATAACTAATTTGTGAACATTATTTTAAGAGAAAAGGTAAGACTTTTTTTTGTCTTTTCTATCTCTCTCTTTATATATATATAAAATAAAAATAAATTATTTTAAAAAATATATTGTTTTCATAAAAAATTATTTATTATTCTAAATTATTTCAAATAGCCATTAGTTTACTTTTGACTTGTTACTTTACATTGTGGTTTTGAAGAAAAGTTAATTCTCTATTCTTTATCTAAATTAAAATTTTTCACCATACTATGAAAATTTATATACAAAAGTTTCATATCAAATTAGATAATGATGAAAAATTAAATAACTTAATATTTTTGCTAGACTGATTTTCCCAACAAAAAGGAAATATTTCATCAAATGAATGTACTAATGGCATTTTTCTTTTTCTTTGAAAAATAAAATAACTATTAAAATTATGTATGCATTCAATTATCTAGCTTTAAGCATATGACAATGTATTTAATTTAATGCAAATTAAAATTAACACATCTATATAATTTAGTTGTAATATTTCCATCCTACAACGTTGTAGTTGTTGTTTTCACAGCCTTATATGGGTTGTAATTGTTGTCAACTAGGTTTAAGTGTGCAAGAAAGTAAAGCCACATGGAAGGGCAAGAAGGTAAAAGTCATATGGAGGGGCAAGAACGTAAAAGCCACATGGAAGGGCAAGACAGTAAATTTGCCGCCAGTAAACCCTATTAGGGTGTCATGGAGGAGTATATAAAGGCCATTGGAAGACAACAAAAATAGTTGGCAATTGAGCAAAACGGACAAAAAACCTAGAAAACCAGCCGACCAAAGAGAGAAGCTGTTGGAAGAGAGAGAAAAATTATATATGGCAAAATCAGAGTGGAAGGCAAAGGTGAGGAACAGTACACCACCGGTAAGAGAGAGAAAATCGGTGAGGAACGGCACACCACCAACAAGAGAGAGAAAATCGGTGAGGAATGGCACACCACCGGTAAGAGAGAGAAACCTATAAGGAACGGCACACCACCGGCACACCAATGGTCGGCGAGGAGACAACACGGCAGAACAGAGGCTGGATGATGAGAGAAATCTGGCTGGATGGTGAGAGAGATCCGACTGGACAGTGAGAGAGATCCGATTGTACAGTGAGAGAGATACAACTGAACGGTGACAGAAATCTGGCTGGACGGTGAGAGAGATCCGGCTGGATAGTGAGAGAAATCTGGCTAGACGGTGAGAGAGATCCGGCTGGACGGTGAGAGAAATTTGGCTGGACGGTGAGAGAGATTCGACTAGACGGTGAGAGAGATCCAGCTGAACGGTGAGAGATCTGGCTGGACGGCGTGAGACCAGAAACGTGCGTGAGGCATGAGACCAGCAAAGGGTGCAAACCAGAAATGTGCGTGAGACGTGGAATGGCAAACCAGAAACATGAGGCGAGCTGTGAGACAAGGAGACGGGTGAGACCGTGAGACGGTGAAAGCAAGAGCTGTGTGAGACAACCTGGAGAAGGAATTCAGTGAAGCATCAGAAAGAATTCAACGTATTTCCAGATTTCTTCAAGAGAGGTTAAAGAGCGTTGCGATGAACTTCTAAGAGGCAGTGGAGCAGCCTTTCAATTCAACAAAGGCAAGACAAGTTAGAAGAAGGGTAGACACAGTAAGTAACACTCTTTGTATTGTACTTGCTTAGTATTTGTAATAGTGAAAGGAGTAGAGGATTAAGACATCCATTGTAACTGGAATTCTTAAGTATAATGGATAGTCTCAGTAAGGGAGAATCCTTACCATCGTGGATGTATGTCACGTTGACGAAACCACGAAAATCTCGTGTGTCCTTAATTTGCTTTACGTTCTGTGTTTTGAATTGAGTTGTGAACGCAGCTAAAGTATCAGCCAACTCATAACCTAACGAAGGCCTAAATAAGAACATCCGAATTGTCTATTAGGCAAGGTGTCTGAAAGGTGACTTTGGGGACTATTATGATTAGTAGGTAGTAATAGATCTACCTTAGTTGAGTCTGAGAAAGAATTCACTTTTAAGAAGAGGTTGAAGTTGTTCACTTACCTGCAAATTGTGAATTGTGGTGATACTGATTCACCCCCCTCTCAGTATCACAAACTAGTAGATCTTAGAGAGAAGTCGGGAACTTTAATTGGTATCAGAGCACAAGTTCACCAGTTTGAAGCTTAACAGCTTGGTGTACTATTTTGAAGGGATCTAGAAGTTTGACTTGTTCAGCATACTGAGAAATGGAAGCCGGTACCAGCACTAGCACCACTTATAGTAAAAAGGTTCCAATCTTCAACAAAACTAACTATCATATGTGGAGAGCAAGAATGCAAGTGGTATTTGCAACCATGGGCATGAACGTGGTGAAATGCATACAGGAGGGTTTTATGGCTCCTAAAGAAGGTAAAGACCCAACCCCAGAGGAGTTAAGGCAGTTTGAGATAAATGGGAAGGCCTCAAATGTCATCATTTCAGCATTGACAAATGCTGAGTATGCTAAAGTTATGGACTGCAAATCTGCCAAAGAGATATGGGACAAATTGCAGAAAGTCTATGAAGGTGATGGCAGAATGAAGGAGGCTAAGCTTTAAGTGTTCAAGGAGAGATATGAATCTCTCAGAATGCAGAAGAATGAGACAGTTCAAGAGTTTTTCATTAGGGTTATTGACGCTGTAAATGACTTGAGAAGTCATGGGAAGAACAAGAAGGACTCATTGATTGTGAAGAAAATTCTGAGAATTCTACCTAAGAGGTTTGCCTCAAAGGTGGTAGCCATAGAGGAGAGTAGAGATCTCAATTCTATGTCTCTGCATGATCTTCAGTGCAATCTCATTGCATATGAGATGAGAATAAAGTCAACTAAGAGCTCCTCAACGTCAAAGGTATCAAAGGAGGCAGCTTTCAAAGTTATGAAACACTTGACGATAAAAGAAGAGGAAGAATCATCTAGTAAGGATGATGATAATGATAAGGAAGAAAGTGAAGGTGAAGTATTAGCTTACTTCACAAGGAAATTCAAAAAGGGGTCTAAGAAAGGAAAAGGACAGTTGTCCTTGAGATGTTATCGTTGTGGGTAGACTGGACACTTTGCTTCTTAGTGCAAAGTGAAACTTGATGATGAAGATGAGGGTGGTGATGATGAGTAGAATTCAAGATGGAGAAGATCATCATTCCAATCAAAAAAGTCCAGTAAGAAGATTGCCAACCCATAGAGGAAGACGAGAGGCTCATTCAAGAGTTATGTGAGTCAGACAAAAGAAGCTGATGAGGAGGAAGATGAAGACTCATCAGATGAGTATGTCTTTATGGTATCAACACAAGGTGGTAGCTCAACCTTTGAAGAGGAAAAGAAAGTTGATGAAGAAGAGCCAGATCTTGAAGCTGAGCTGGAAGCAGCTTTAAAGGAGATAATCAGAAGGGGCAAAACCATAAGAAGGTTGGAGGCCCATATAAAACAAGTTAAAGCAAAGTCTGAGGAAGCTGAAAGTCAGAAGGATGAAATAAGGGCTGAGCATATTGACTTGAAGAGAAGATTTGAGGAACAGATCAAAATATGTGAAGACCTTACAGTAGAGCTTGGCTCAAGGGCTTCAAAAATCAAAAAAATGGAGAAAGAGTTGCTGAGACTTCAGCAACAACTCAAAAGTAGCAAAGAGAACTTGCATAAGCTTGAAATGATAGGAGAAACAAGTTCTGAAAAAGGAGAGAAGAATGTAGAGAAAGTGCAGCAATCTGAGGCTGCATTGGCTAAAGAAAATAAGAATGTGCCACAGAAGTTGAAAGAGAAGGTTGTGACTTAAAAGAAGATAGCTGAGAATAAAGAAGATCTGAAGAAGCAACCTAGGGTGGCAAACAAGAAGGAAGAAAAGAAAGTCAGCTAGCAGAGGGCTATGGCTAAACAAAAGAAGGAGAAGAAGGTGACTGAAATGAAAGTCACACAAGCAAAGAAGCCAGCTACTTTGCCTACATAGCAAGTGATGAACAGAAGAAGACAAGCTGTGATCAGACCCAAGAAGAGGCAGTTTCAAGGTCATTGCCTTTATTGTGGAGTTTGGGGTCATAAGGCAAGTAACTGCTGGTGGAGAGGGCTAGTATATGTCTCCAACTTGAAAAGATATGATGCTGCATACAGGGGGAGACAATATAGAATTTAGAAGAGAACACCTATCATGAGTTCTTGCACATATTGTAAAAGGCAAGGACACGCTGACAAGGATTGTTGGTGGAAGCCCAAACCAGCGGTTTTAGAGAACAAGTTTGCTATATTGGCAGACTTGGAACAGTGTGAAAGGTGTGGGCAGGATGGCCATAATGCCAAGAGATGCATGACACTTCTCCCTGAGCAAGAGAAGGCATTCAATGGCATAGTGAAAACAAGCAGTGCAGTCAAAGCTGAGAAAAAGAAGAAAGCTATCTTCCAGCTAGTTCAAAAAAAGGAATATAAAGCTAAAAGGGAGGTAGCTAATATAGCTGAAATTGCACTCAAAGCTAACTGTAAGGATAAGCAGTGGATCCTTGATAGTAGATGCATTTCGCACATGACGGGAGACAAAAGTAAATTATCAAAGCTAAACAAATCAAGAGAAGGTAGAGTCAAGTTTGGCAATGATGATTCACTCAACATCAATGGTCAGGGGTCAGTAAAGATTGGAAGAGGAAAGATGAAAGATGTTCTATATGCTGAAGGACTCAGATATAGTTTAGCATCTATCAGTCAGCTATGCAACAAAGACCATAAGGTAATATTCACAAAAACAGATTGCCAGGTAAAGAGTAAAGAAGGCAATATTATTGCAGCTGGGAAGAGAATAGCTAGAAATTTATATATGATTAATGAGGACAAGACAAGTAGCTGTTTACTCACCAAAGAAGAAGAAAATCAACTCTGGCATAGGAGGCTGGGACACTTATCACAGAAAAACATGAGGAAGTTGACCACTACTCATGCAATCAGAGATATTCTTGACCTCAGAAGAGAGAGAGAGTATGTTTGCTCAGCATGCTCTAAAGGAAAACATGTCAAAAAGTAGTATAAGACCAAAGAGTTCAGTTCTGAAGTAGTGCTTGACATTGTGCATACTAATTTGTGTGGGCCGATGAGAACAAAAGGGTTGAATGGTGAGAGGTACTTTGTCTTGTTTGTTGATGATTATTCCAGAAGGACCTGCATCATGCACCTCAAACACAAGTCAGAAGTTCTGAATTGCTTCAAGAGATACAGAAAATTGGTTGAAAATGAGAGTGGAAGGAAGATCAAAGTATTGAGGTCAGATCAAGGCACTGAATTTACAAATGAAGCTTTTGAAGATTACCTTGAGAAGCATGGTATTCACCATCAGATGGCAGCAATGAGAACACCTCAACAAAATGGGGTGGTAGAGAGGAAGAATAGAGTTATGGTTAAAATGGCAAGAACTCTACTGCGGGAATCCAAGCTTCACACAAGATTATGGATAGAAGCAACATTTACAGCCGTGCACCTACTGAATAGAGTTCTACTAAGGCCCAATATTGATAAGACTCCATATGAGCTATGAAGTGGGAAGAAGACAACAGCCAAGTACCTCAGAGTCTTTGGCAGCCCATATTTTGTGAAGAACAAGGAGCAAAACTTGGGAAAATTCAACGTTAGGTCTGATGAAGGCATCTTTATGGGATACTCAACAAAGACAAAAGGTTATAGGGTTTTCTTGCATAAGCTGGGAAAAGTGATCACTTCCAGTGATGTGAGAATAGATGAGAATTGGAAAACAATGCAGAATGGAGAAGCTGAGGACAATGAAGAAGATGACTTCAATGTAGATGAAGAATCAGACCAACCTGAAGAAAAAGAACAAGAAGTAAGTTCAGAGTCAGAGAAGAGTGAGTCTGAAGATGAAGAAAGAGATCCTTTTGCAACTAAGACGGTGTAAGGAAGAAGGACAAAGAAAACATGGACCAGTGCTCATCAAGGAGATCAGATCATAAGTGACCCATCAGCAGGAGTTACAACAAGAAGAAGAATTGTGGGAGCTACTGCTCTACTCTCACAAGTTGAACGTAAATTTGTTGAAGAGGTTATTCAAGACAAAGCTTGGGTCAAAGTTATTAATGAGGAGCTGGATCAAATTGAGAAGAATGATACATGGGAGCTGGTTCCAAGACTCACTAATAAGAATGTCATAGGAACAAAGTGGGTGTTTAGGAATAAACACAATGAAGATGGCAAAGTGGTGAGGAACAAGGCCAAGCTGGTTTGCAAAGTTTACACTCAGATAGAAGGGGTAGATGTTGATGAAACTTTTGCACTAGTAGCAAGGTTAGAAACTATCAGAATGTTCTTAGCTTTGGCAGCACACAAGAGGTATAAAGTCTATCAGATGGATGTGAAATCCACCTTTCTGAATGGGCTCCTGAAAGAAGAAGTGTATATTGAACAACCCGATGGAGTACAAATCAGTGAGGATGAGACACGTGTGTGCAAACTAAAGAAAGCCTTGTATGGTCTTAAGCAAGCTCCAAGAGCATGGTACAGTAGGCTGGATGCGTACTTGAGAAGGTTGAACTTCAGAAGAGGAACGGTTGATAATAACCTGTATGTGTTTAACTCAAAGAAAGGCCAGCTGATAACCATAGTATATGTAGGTGACATCATCTTTGGAGGGGATCACTCTGAGCTATGCTAAGATTTTGCACAAAAGATGAGTGAGGAATTTGAGATGTCATTGATTGGAGAAATGACGTACTTTCGTGGATTACAGATAAAGTAGTATGAAAACGGTATCTTTATTTCTCAGATAAAATATGTCAAAAAGATGCTGAAAAGGTTTGGTATGGAGGATAGCAGATCTGTTAATACCCCTATGACAATTGGCTGTAAGTTAACAAAAGATCAGGAGGGAAGGAGTACAAGCCCTATAGAGTATAGGAAGATGATAGGGAGCCTCCTGTACCTTACGGCATCAAGGCCTGATCTCATGCAAGCTGTGTGCACTGCTAGTAGATTCCAAGTTGATCCTAAGGAGTCTCATGTGTTGGCAGTGAAAAGAATCCTTAGGTACCTTAAAAGAACACTGGAAATGGGCTTGTGGTATCTAGCCATAGATTTTGTTAAACTACAAGTATACATTAATGCAAACTGGGCAGGAAGTATAGATGATAAAAAATCAACTAGCGGCTACAACTTCTACTTGGGTTCAAAGTGTTGCATGGTTAAGTAAAAAGCAAAATAGTGTTGCTTTGAGTACAGCTAAGGTTGAGTATATGGCTATTTGTACAGCATGTATATAGGTGATATGGATGCTAAGACAATTGGCAGACTTGGGTGCTGAAGTGGAGTTATCAGTGAGTGTACTTTGTGATAATCAAAGTGCTATTGATCTCAGCAAAAATCCGGTTCAACATTCAAGGAGCAAGCATATTGACATCCGGTATCACTTCATTAAAGATCAAGTGGAACAGGGTACAATTTAGTTGGAGTATGTTGGCACTAAAGATCAAATTTTAGATATTCTAACTAAACCTCTATCCACATAGCTATTTGAAAAGCACAGATTGAGTCTATCTGTGCAAATGCCTCCTTAAGCCTGAAGTTTAGGTGAATCCTCCATCTCCACTTTGCGAGTTTTTCAGATTTGTAATTGGTTGGCAAAGGGGGAGAGAAGCAACAGTGCAAGGGGAGCTGTTAAGAAAGGGGCAGTGCATATTTAGGGAGAGTTAAAACTGCTGTATAGTGGCTTTTGTTATGAGTGTTGCCAACAATTACAAAGGGGGAGATTGTTGTTCCCATAGCCTTGTATGGGGTGTAATTGTTGTCAATTAGGTTTAAGTGTGCAAGAAAGTAAAGCCACATGGAAGGGCAAGAAGGTAAAAGCCACATGAAGGGGCAAGAACGTAAAAGCCACATGGAAGGGCAAGACAGTAAATTCACCGCCAGTAAGTCCTATTAAGGTGTCATAGAGGAGTATATAAAGGCCATTGGAAGACAACAAAAATAGTTAGCAATTGAGCAAAATGGACAAAAAACCTAGACAACCAGCTGACCAAAGAGAGAAGTCGTTGGAAGAGAGAAAAATTATATACGACAAAATCGGAGTGGAAGACAAAGGTGAGGAATGGCACACCACCGGCAAGAGAGAGAAAACCGGTGAGGAACGGCACACCCACCGGTAAGAGAGAGAAAATCGGTGAGGAACGGCACACCACCGGCAAGAGAGAGAAACTCATGAGGAACGGCACACCACCGGCACACCAATGGTCGACGAGGAGACAACACGGCAGAACAGGGGCCAGACGGTGAGAGAAATCTGGCTGGATGGTGAGAGAGATCCGACTAGATAGTGAGAGAAATCTGGCTGGACGGTGAGAGAGATCCGACTGGACGGTGAGAGAGGTCCGGTTGGACGGTGAGAGAGATCCGACTGGATGGTGAGAGAGATCCGGCTAGACAGTGAGAGAAATCTGGCTGGACAATGAGAGAGATCCGACTGGATGTGAGAGAGATCCGGCTAAACAGTGAGAGATCCGGCTGGACAACGTGAGACCAGAAACGTGCGTGAGGCGTAAGACCAGCCAAGGGTGCAAACTAGAAACATGCGTGAGACATGGAACGGCAAACCAGAAATGTGAGGGGAGCCGTGAGACAAGGAGACGGATGAGACCATGAGATGGTGAAAACAGGAGCTGTGTGAGACAACCTAGAGAAGGAATTCGGTGAAACATCGGAAAGAACTCAACGTATTTCTAGATTTCTTCAAGAGAGGTTAGAGAGTGTTGCGGTGAACTTCTAAGCGGCAGTGGAGTAGCCTTTCAATTCAACAGAGGCAAGACAAGTTAGAAGGAGGTAGACATAGTAAGTGACACTCTTTTGTATTGTACTTACTTAGTATTTGCAATAATGAAAGGAGTAAAGGATTAAAACATCCATTGTAACTGGAATTCTCAAGTATAGTGGATAGTCTCGGTAAGGGAGAGTCCCTACCACCGTGGATGTACGTCATGTTGACGGAACCATGTAAATCTCATGTGTTCTTAATTTGCTTTACGTTCTGAAGTTCCCGACTTCTCCCTAGGATCTACTAGTTTGTGATACTGAGAGGGGGGGTGAATCAGTATCACCACAATTTGCAATTCGCAGGTAAGTGAACAACTTCAACCTCTTCTTAAAAGTGAACTCTTTCTCAGACTTGACTAAGGTAGATCTATTGCTACCTACTAATCACAATAGTCCGCAAAGTCACCTTTCAAACACCTTGCCTAATAGGCAATTCAGATGTTCTTGTTTTCACCTTCGTTAGGTTATAGGTTGGCTGATACTTTAACTGCATTCACAACTCAATTCAAAACACAGAGTGTCAAACAAATTAAGGACACACGAGATTTACGTGGTTCCGTCAATGTGACGTACATCCACGGTGGTAGGGACTCTCCCTTATCGAGACCATCCACTATACTTGAGAATTCCAGTTACAATGGATGTCTTAATTCTCTGCTCCTTTCACTATTACAAATACTAAGTAAGTATAATACAAAGAGTGTCACTTACTATGTCTACCCTTCTTCTAGCTTGTCTTGCCTCTGTTGAATTGAAAGGCTGCTCCACTGTCGCGTGGAAGTTCACCACAACGCTCTTTAACCTCTCTTGAAGAAATCTGGAAATACGTTGAGTTCTTTCTGATACTTCGCCGAATTCCTTCTTTAGGTTATCTCACACAACTCCTTCTTTCACCATCTCACGGTCTCACCTGTCTCCTTATCTCACAGCTCGCCTCATGTTTTTTTTTATTTTGTGTCCAGCCCCTGTTCTGCCGGATCTGTCACTGTCTACCGGACCCTTGTTTTGCCGGATCTCTCACCATTGACTGGATCTCCTTCTGCCGGATCTCTCACCGTCCCAACTGGCTCTCTCTCACGCCGTCGCCGGATCTCCTCTGTCCCAGCCGGATCTCTCTCTATCCCAGCCGGATCTGTCACTGTCCTAACCAGATCTCCTTCTGCTGTCGCCGGATCTCCTCTATCCTAGCCGGATCTCTCTCACGGCATCGCCGGATCTGTCTCACCATCTACCAGATCTATCACACTGTCTGCCGGATCTGTTATCGTCGTCCGGATCTGTCTCACCGTCTGCTGGTGGTGTGCCGACCTGCTCAGTTGCCGACCGTTGGTGTGTCGGTAGTGTGCCAATCTGCTCAACTGCCGATTGCTGGTGTGCCGGTGGTGTGCCTTTCTCACGGGTTTCTCTCTCTTACCGGTGGTGTGCATAGGTTTTCTGTCTGTTTTTCTCAATAGCCGAACCATCTTTTTTTGTTGTCTTCCGATGATCTTTATATACTCCTCCATGAAATCCCAATAGGGCTTACTTGCGGTAAATTTACTATCTTGCCCTTTTCATGTGGCTTTTACGTTCTTACCCCTCCATGTGGCTTTTACCTTCTTATACACTTAAATCTAATTGACAACAATTACAACCTATACAAGGCTGTGGGAACAACAATCTCCCCCTTTGTAATTGTTGGCAACACTCATGACAAAAGCTACTATGCAACAATTTCAACTCCTCCTAAATATGCACTCCTCCTTTCTTAATAGCTCCTCCTACACTATTGCTTCTCTCCCCCTTTGCCAACCAATTACAAATTTGAAAAACTCTCAAAGTGAAGATGGAGGATTTACCTGAACTTCAGGCTTGAGGAGGCATTTGCACAGATAGACTCAATCTGTGCTTTTTAAACAGCTTCTTATTAGTGGGTCTTAGAACCAGCTCCCATGTATCATTCTTCTCAATTTGATCCAACTCCTCATTGATAGCTTTGACCCAGGCTTGGTCTTGAATAGCCTCTTCAACAGATTTAGGTTCAACTTGTGAGAGTAGAGTAGTAGCTCCCACCATTCTTTTTCTTGTTGTAACTCCTGCTGATGGGTCACCTATGATCTGATCACCTTGATGAGCACTGGTCCATGTTTACTTTGTCCTTCTTCCTTACACCGTCTTAGTTGCAAGAGGATCTCTTTCTTCATCTTCAGACTCATTCTTCTCCAAGTCTAAGCTTACTTCTTGTTCCTTTTCTTCAGGTTGATCTGATTCTTCATCTACATTGAAGTCATCTTCTTCATTGTCCTCAGCTTCTCCATTCTGCATTGTTTTCCAGTTCTCATCTATTCTTACATCACTAGAAGTGATCACTTTTCCTAGCTTATGTAGGAAAACTCTGTAACCTTTTGTCTTTGCTGAGTATCCCACAAAGATGCCTTCATCAGACTTAGCATTAAATTTTCCCAAGTTTTGCTCCCTGTTCTTCACAAAACATGGGCTACCAAAGACTCTGAGATACTTGGCTATTGTCTTCTTCCCACTCCATAGCTCATATGGAGTCTTATCAGTATTGGGCCTTAGTAGAACTCTATTCAGTAGGTGCACGGCTGTAAATGTTGCTTCTGTCCAAAATCTTATGTGAAGCTTGGATTCCAGCAGTAAAGTTCTTGCCATTTCAATTACAACTCTATTCTTCCTCTCTACCACCCCATTCTGTTGAGGTGTTCTTGCTGCTGCCATCTGATGGTGAATTCCATGCTTCTCAAGGTAATCTTCAAAAGCTCCATTTGTGAATTCAGTGCCTTAATCTAACCTCAATACTTTGATCTTCTTTCCACTCTCATTTTCAGCCAATCTTCTGTATCTCTTGAAGCAATTCAGAACTTCTAACTTGTGTTTGAGGTGCATGATGCAGGTCCTTCTGGAATAATCATCAACAAACAAGACGAAGTACCTCTCACCTTTCAACCCTTTTGTTCTCATCGGCCTACACAAATCAGTATGCACAATGTCAAACACTGCTTCATTGGTCTTATACTACTTTCTGACATGTTTTCCTTTAGAGCATACTGAGCAAACATACTCTCTCTCTCTCCTGAGGTTGGGAATATCTCTAATTGTATGAGTAGTGGTCAGCTTCCTCATATTCTTCTGTGACAGGTGTCCCAGCCTCCTATACCAGAGTTGATTTTCTTCTTCTTTGGTGAGTAAACAGCTGCTTGTCTTGTCCTCATCAATCGCATATAAATTTCTAGCTGTTCTCTTCCCAGCTGCAACAGTATTGCCTTCTTTACTCTTTACCTGGCAACCTATTTTTGTGAATATTACCTTATGGTCTTCATTGCATAGCTGATTGACAGATGCTAAATTATATCCGAGTCCTTCAACATGCAGAACATCTTTCAACTTTCCTCTTCCAATCTTTATTGACCCCTGACCATTGATGTTGAGTGAATCATCATTGCCAAACTTGACTCTGCCTTCTCTTGATTTGTTTAGCTTTGATAATTTACTCTTGTCACCCGTCATGTACGAAGTGCATCAACTATCAAGTATCCACTGCTTCTCCTTGCAGTCAGCTTTGAGTGCAATTTCAGCTATGTTAGCCACCTCCCTTTTAGCTTTATATTCCTTCTTTTGAACTGACTGGAAGATAGCTTTCTCCTTTTTCTCAGCTTTGACTGCACCGCTTGTTTTCACTGTGCCATTGAGTGTCTTCTCTTGCTCAGGGAGAAGTGTCATGCATGTCTTGGCATTATGGTCATCCTGCCCGCACCTTTCACACTATTCCAAGTCTGTCAATATAGCAAACTTGTTCTTTGAAACCATTGGTTTGGGCTTCCACCAACAATCCTTGTCAGCATGTCCTTGCCTTTTACAATATGTGCAAGAACTCACGACAGGTGTTCTCTTCTGAATTCTGTATTGTCTCCCCCTATATGTAGCATCGTATCTTCTCAAGTTGGAGACATATACTGGCCTTCTCCACCAGCAGTTACTCGCTTTATGACCCCAAACTCCACAATAAAGGCAATGACCTTGAAACTGCCTCTTCTTAGGTCTGATCACTGCTTGTCTTCTTCTGTTCATCGCTTGCTGTGTAGGCAAAGTAGCTGGCTTCTTTGCTTGTGTGACTTCCATTTCAGTCACCTTCTTCTCCTTCTTCTATTCAACCGTAGCCCTCTGCTGCCTGACTTTCTTTTCTTCCTTCTTATTTGCCACCCTAGGTTGCTTCTTCAGATCTTCTTTATTCTCAGCTATCTTCTTCTGAGTCACAACCTTTTCTTTCAACTTCTGTGGCACATTCTCATTTTCTTTAGCCAATGCAGCCTCAGATTGCTGCACTTTCTCTACATTCTTCTCTCCTTTTCCAGCACTTGTTTCTCCTATCATTTCAAGCTTCTGTAAGTTCTCTTTGCTGCTTTTGAGTTGTTACTGAAGTCTCAGCAACTCTTTCTCCATTTCTTCAATTTTTAAAGCCCTTAAGCCAAGCTTTACTGTAAAGTCTTCACATATTTTGATCTGTTCCTCAAATCTTCTCTTCAAGTCAATATGCTTAGCCCTTATTTCACCATTTTGACTTTCAACTTCCTCAAACTTTGCTTCAACTTGTTTTATATGGGCCTCCAACCTTCTTATGGTTTTGCCCCTTCTGATTATCTCCTTTGAAGCTGCTTCCAGCTCAGCTTCAAGATCTGGCTCTTCTTCATCAACTTCCTCTTCCTCTTCAGAGGTTGAGCTACCACTTTGTGCTGATGCCATAAAGACATACTCATCTGATGAGTCTTCATCTTCCTCCTCATCAGCTTCTTTTGTCTGACTCACATAACTCTTGAGTGAGCCTCTCGTCTTCCTCTGTGGATTGGCAATCTTCTTACTGGACTTCTTTGATTTGAATGATGATCTTCTCCATTTTGAATTCTGCTCATCATCACCATCCTCATCTTCATCATTAAGTTTCACTTTGCACTGAGAAGCAAAGTGTCCAGTCTGCCCGCAACGATAACATCTCAAGGACAACTGTCCTTTTCTTTTTTTAAACCCCTTTTTGAATTTCCTTGTGAAGTAAGCCAATACTTTACCTTCACTCTCTTCCTCATCATCATCATTATCCTTACTGGATGATTCTTCCTTTTCTTTTATCTTCAAGTGTTTCATAGCTTTGAAAGCTACCTCCTTTGATACCTTTGATGTTGAGGAGCTCTCAGTCGACTTTATTCTCATCTCATATGCAATGAGATTGCACTGAAGATAATGTAGAGACATAGAGTTGAGATCTCTACTCTCCTCTATGGCTACTACCTTTGAAGCAAACCTCTCAGGCAGAATTCTTAGAATTTTCTTCACAATCGATGAGTCCTTCTTGTTTTTTCCATGACTTCTCAGATTGTTTACAGCGTCAATAACCCTGGTGAAGAACTCTTGAACTGTCTCATTCTTCTACATTCTGAGAGATTCATATCTCTTCTTGAACACTTGAAGCTTAGCCGCCTTCATTCTGCCATCACCTTCATAGACTTTCTACAATCTGTCCCATATCTCCTTGGCAGATTTGCAGTCCATAACTTTAGCATACTCAGCATCTGTCAATGCTGAAATGATGACATTTGAGGCCTTCCCATTTATCTCAAACTACCTTAACTCCTCTGGGGTTGGGTCTTTACCTTCTTCCGGAGCCACAAAACCCTCTTGTACACATTTCACCACGTTCATGCCCATGGTTGCAAATACCACTTGCATTCTTGCTCTCCACATATGATAGTTGGTTCCGTTAAAGATTGGAACCTTCTTGTTGTAAGTGGTGCTAGTGTTGGTACCGGCTTCCATTTCTCAGTATGCTGAACAATTCAAACTTCTAGATCCCTTCAAATTAGTACACCAAGCTATTAAGCTTCAAACTGGTGAACTTATGCTCTGATACCAATTGAAGTTCCCGACTTCTCCTTAGGATCTACTATTTTATGATACTGAGAGGGGGGTGAATCAGTATCACCACAATTCGCAATTCGCAGGTAAGTGAGTAACTTCAACCTCTTCTTAAAAGCGAACTCTTTCTCAGACTCGACTAAGGTAGATCTATTGCTACCTACTAATCACAATAGTCACCAAAGTCACCTTTCAAACACCTTGCCTAATAGACAATTCAGATGTTCTTATTTAGGCCTTCGTTAGGTTATGGGTTGGCTGATACTTTAGCTGCGTTCACAACTTAATTCAAAACACAAAGTGTAAAGTAAATTAAGGACACACGAGATTTACGTGGTTCCGTCAATGTGACGTACATCCACGGTGGTAGGGACTCTCCCTTACCGAGTCCATCCATTATACTTGAGAATTTCAGTTACAATGGATGTCTTAATTCTCTACTCCTTTCACTATTGTAAATACTAAGCAAGCATAATACAAAGAGTGTCACTTACTGTGTCTACCCTTCTTCTAGCTTGTCTTGCCTCTATTGAATCGAAAGACTGCTCCACTGCTGCTTAGAAATTCACCGCAACGCTCTTTAACCTCTCTTGAAGAAATCTAGAAATACGTTGAGTTCTTTCCGATGCTTCGCCGAATTCCTTCTCTAAGTTGTCTCACACAGCTCCTGCTTTCACCGTCTCACGGTCTCACCCGTCTCCTTATCTCACGGCTCGCCTCACATTTTTTTTTTTTTTGTGTCCAGCCCCTGTTCTGCCGGATCTGTTACCGTTGACTGGACCCCTGTTCTGCCGGATCTCTCACCATCGACCGGATCTCCTTCTGCCGGATCTCTCACCGTCCCAACCGGCTCTCTCTCACGCCATCGCCGGATCTCCTCTGTCCCAGCCGGATCTCTCTCATGCCGTCGCCGGATCTCCTCTGTCCCAACCGGATCTCTCTCACAGCGTCGCCGGATCTCCTCTGTCCCAGCCAGATCTCTCTCATGCCGTCGCCGGATCTCCTCTGTCCCAACCGGATCTCTCTCACAGCGTCGCCGGATCTCCTCTGTCCCAGCCGGATCTGTCACCGTCCCAGCCGGATCTCCTTCTGCTGTTGCTGGATCTCCTTCCTGTCCCAGCCGGATCTCTTTCACGGCGTCGCCGGATCTGTCACACTGTCTGCCGGATTTGTCACGCCGTCTGCCGGATCTGTCACCATCGTTCGGATCTGTCTCACCGTCTGCCGGTGGTGTGCCGACCTGCTCAGTTGCCGACTGCTGGTGTGCTGGTAGTGTGCCAATCTGCTCAACTGCCGATTGCTGGTGTGTCGGTGGTGTGCCTTTCTCACAGGTTTCTCTCTCTTACCGGTGGTGTGCGTAGGTTTTCTGTTTGTTTTTCTCAATAACCAATCCGTCTTTTTTTGTTGTCTTCTGATGACCTTTATATACTCCTCCATGAAATCCCAATAGGGCTTACTTGTGGCAAATTTACTGTCTTGCCCTTTTCATGTGGCTTTTACGTTCTTACCCCTCCATATGGCTTTTACCTTTTTACACACTTAAATCTAATTGACAACAATTACAACCTATACAAGGCTGTGGGAACAACACGTTCTGTGTTTTGAATTGAGTTGTAAATGCAGCTAAAGTATCAACCAACCTATAACCTAACGAAGGCCTAAACAAGAACATCCAAATTGTCTATTAGGCAAGGTGTCTGAAAGGTGACTTTGGGGACTATTGTGATTAGTAGGTAGCAATAGATCTACCTTAGTCGAGTTTAAGAAAGAATTCACTTTTAAGAAGAGGTTGAAGTTGTTTACTTACCTGCGAATTGTGAATTGTGGTGATACTGATTCACCCCCCTCTCAGTATCACAAACTAGTAGATCCTAGGGAGAAGTTGGGAACTTCACTAGTAAAGGTCAAAATCCAACCCAAATGGAAAATGACCTCTTTAGATTTGGATAAAGAGCAAACACTTTCCAAATTGACACCTAGTCATGGGCTCATTGTCCAATCTCCATACCTCCAATTGGTGAGTTTTTGTCAAATATCTATTGTGGGCCCATGGTATTACACACATATTTCTACTTCAAAATCTTTGTTAATTGATGTATTATTGACTAGAATTAAAGTTTGTGTTTGAATTTTGTTGAAGAAAGTGGCCTATTAGGAAGCAAAACAAAGTTGTTGTATTCAAGTTCATGGTTCCTTTCATTTATGTTTCTTTTATTCTTCCTCTAACTAAACTTCCTGCCATTTTTTTTTTTGGTGATTATTTTTTTTTTCCATTCTTTGAATTATTCACTACATGTGTTTTGAATTTTCATTGTTCAATGTATGGCTTTTATGGGTGATTATAGTGTTTTAGTTTGACTCTTATTGTGCCATAGACCTATTTTGAGGGATCGATTGTTTATGGCTAAGTTGGCTAGCTCATTTGCTCATGACTTTTACTTGGTGTATCTATTTTCAAACTTGCTACTTGTTCTACTATTTTGTTAATTTATTTATTCATTTATTTTTAGAATGATCTGATACTTTTACTAAGACACCTAGAACAACTAAACACATCAACATCTGCAACATAATTATTTTACAATGTTTGAAAGATTTGAAGAAAAGGTAAAATAAAAAGAAAAAAAATGTACTTATGAGATGATGACCCCTGAAAACTAAACCATGGAATGGTTAGAGAGCTACCAATCTGAGCAAGGCTTAAACTTAGGGGCGAGGCTACCAATGATAGGAGAGTGATACTTGGCGTCATGAAATGATGATGTGTTGGTAGTCAACGTGTGAAGCTACCTGGCCTTTTTCTCTATGAGACATCCCAGAGGGAACTAAGATTTTGCCAGTTTAGTTTCAGCCTCAGATCTGATCTCTTCTTTCCCCCAAGACATCATTATCTATCTTATCCTTGGAGCCAATGTAGTTGGCCTCTAGGAACCAACCAAAGAGAGGGGTCCACCAATTTGGCATGACAGGGGAGCTTTTCTAGTAGTTTGGGTCATCTTTATAGGTGCCAGATGAGGTTGAACATGGTATGACCATTTCCAGTCTCAGATGAAGGAGATTAATAGCCATTTTTAGGCTTCTATTGATCTATGGAGAAAGGGGTTTTTGTGATGGATTTTGCTTTAATGGTTTTTTGGTCTTTTGGGTACTTTTTGAAGGGCATTTGGGGAGAGGGAAAGTTGAGGGATTGGAGGGGCCCATGCCAAGATAGAAAAAGTATACCAAGATGAAAAAAGTTAGGTAAAAGGATAAGATGGACATGTGGCAATGTTTCATTATGGGATATGGTGGTCGTGTGGCCACCACTTATTGCATTTTGATTAACTATTCCTCTTCCCTTGTTGCTTTTTGTAGTGCTTGGGATCAATTTGGATTATTTTTTTTTTCTTTGAGAAAAAGGGACCAATTTGCTTAAGTAGAAAGAAATTTGAAATCACATCCATGCAAGAGTCTTATCATATTCTTATATTTTTGATCAAACCTTCCAATAATTGATATTTATTACAATGCTTTAGTGTTATAAGCAAAGAATATAATTATTAGTTTTGAACTTTCAGAATATCAATACTATAATTATCTCAATTGTTACTCTTTAATTGTTACTAAATTTCTTTTATTTCTATTTTCTTTTTGCATTTTTTTATCCCTAAACATTTCTTGGATAATCAATAAAAAAGAAAAAACTTAATCATACACTAAGCTAATCACTAAAATTTTGTGTGATATAATGATGCACGTACACTTATAAATTTAGAAAAACCAATGTTTTGAAATACAAATGTGTCCATTCTGATTTGCATATCTTTCAAGAATAAAAAAGTTGGCCCCCACGGAAGTTTGTGGGTAGAAAATTTGGATAGAAATTCAACTCACTTTCTTACAAGTTAGCAATAATAGATGTAAGTATTTTCTTTGGAGATATTTATGCCATCAAAGAGTGCTAGATAGGATGATATGACTAAATTACCATCAATTGCATACAAAGGTGGAATGTTTTCATTTGTGCTTCCTGTTGGCGCATAAAGACATGCAAGTGGGTTTTTGTTTTTTTTTTTGATGCATTCTTGAAAGGAACTTCTTAGATTGGAACTCCTTTAGTGGCTAATTTATCACTATGCTACAAGAAAAGTTGGCAACTTTGAACAATCAAACATTGCTAAAAGGCCATGTATTTAATCCCGTATACATATATAATACACATGTACATCCTCCATATTGATGTCAGTAGGCCACAACTTAGGATGAATTCATTAAAATTAAGAATTTAAATGTTTGAGAATTATTATCCAACTCAAATGTAACTTAGAAAACTCAACTACAAAATTTGAAATTTCTTGCCTAAGGTTCAAGGTTAAAAATGTATTGCAAACACATTTGCACAAGTTGCTTTATACTAAAATATAAAATTAAAATTTTACCTTTATGTTCATCATTATAAAATTCATAATTTAAATAACCAATTCTTATTGCAACTAATCATTTTTTTACATACTAAAATTACTTGGTTTGTTTTTGCAAATTATTAAGTTCAGTACTTAAGTTGGATTTTTGTCTTTTTTATTTTTGACTTTTACCTATCATAATTGTAATATTGAGTTGCACTATTGCAGTTAAAATTCTTACAAGAAGAATGCCTCATGAAAATAGATTGGGCAAGCCCATTCTAATCTATTAATCATTGCAGGCCATCAAATCAATGATTTTCAAATCTCAAACCTAGTAACTTTGTTAGGTGGACTTTGAACTAACAAATTAGTGGGTAGCACGATGGGCTTGGTCTTCATCCAGTTGGTCTCCTTAGTTATGGACTTGTGGTGCTTATGCAATGGTTTTGCATTTCAGGGTGGATTCATTTTTCGTAGCCTTGGGCTACGTGGCAAGCTCACGGTTTTTTAATTTCTTATTCATCCTTTTTCTTTTTTTTTTTCTCTCTCTCTCTCTCTCTCCTTTTTTCCTAAGAGAATTGGTTTGTACTCTTTTATATATATATTATATATATTAATTTGATTAAAACCTATTAAATTTAAAATTAAAGTTATTGTTATTAT
Source organism: Rhizophora apiculata (assembly GCA_037832385.1). Lineage (NCBI taxonomy): Eukaryota > Viridiplantae > Streptophyta > Magnoliopsida > Malpighiales > Rhizophoraceae > Rhizophora > Rhizophora apiculata. Next base: position 8,349,907 of record CM075437.1, read on the forward strand.
TGTTGTATTTGATCAAAACCTATTAAAACATGCTACAATCTATATAGATAAAAATTTAATTTAATTCTTATAATCATCTTCTCTAAATCATAAATAGTATTCAAATTTAAATTTAGATACTTACTATTTTGACTCACTTTTTTTTTTTGGTAAATCAAAATAATTCAACATAAAAAATGCCTTATTTTTTATTTCATTTTTTAATTTTTTGTATTGAATTATTTTTAACTCACTTAAAAAAAAGAAAGGTTAAAATAAATTTCCCCTTAAACTTAATTAGGCATGATTTGTGCTAAAACATCTTTCAACCATGATAGAATATACAACCAAAGAAAAGGAAAAAGAAAAAGGATATACATTTGAACCAAGTAGATCTTTACGATTTACCACCTGCATTTTGCTTTGAGTTGTAATTACTTGAAAACAATTATCATGTTTTATTGCAAGGGAATCTATACACTTCTACAGTTATAGACATTAGGCCAATTAATCAACCTTGATAAGTCTTAAGACTCTTTTAGTAAAAATATTGACCTAGTAATTAAATGAGGAGTGGCTATCAACTTTATCTTCATATGGTGGATAATAAGGAAAGGTAGTTAGGCCAACCCACATGTGTTGGGAGATTAAAGAATGTATGAATATCCTTAGTGAATATGTGCAAAGAAAAACTCAAAAGGTGAAAAGGAAAATGTCTATCTTGGGTAACAAGGGAAGTTTATTAATTGGATGATTTGTATCATATTACAAGCCACAATTGGTTAAATGCTAAGATGTATATACATTGTTAACTTGCTATCCTTTACTAAAATTGCAACAAGTGAACATACTATTAAGAACATGTGAAAATTGAGGAAAATGTTAAAAAGTGTCACTGTAAAAAAATAAGACAAAATGAAATTTAAAATAAAAATGTGAGAGATGAAGAATCTTTTTGCCATATAAAGCAAAAGGACAAAAGTGGTAACAAAAGACAGAATCTTTTTTCAAAGTTGTGATTTGAATTCTTACCCATATAACTCTATATATATATAGTACGACTAAAAATGTTGTAATCCCATCACATATCCAAGTGTTAGTCATTAATTCCTTCTTTCTGAGACAACATAAAGGTTATTATTTTTTATTTTTTTTCCTGTGCACTTTGTGAGAAGTTACCATCTCTCTAACCGAAAGCTTTTCCTCTCCCTCAAAACCCACGTCACTCCCTTCTTCAACTTGTCTATAAAAGATACTCCCTTGACTCTTGACAAATAACAATTCCTACCTTTCTTTCTTACTCTTCCTACTTGGAATTCCAACCTAGAAAATGAAGAAAAGAGGCTAGTTATTTGTACATATTATTCTAGTAATTATTTAGGATGGACTTCTTATTCTAATTCTCAATTAACATGAGTGTTTAGCATGGAATCCTTGTTCTAATCCCTAGTTAACATGAACATGCAAAGTAGTAGTACATTAACTTTTGTTTCTCCTCCAACAATAATTAGATGACAACTTTTTATTTACCAAATTTCTTTAAACTCAATGTACTTGCTTAAAAATCTAAATTAATAGAGCAACAAATAACTTAAAAGCTAACCTACTAGTATAATAGAGAACATGACTACAACGGTCAGCCAATGACCACCTATTTATTGATTTTGGATATGATTATAGGCAAGTTTGGACCTCATCAGCAAAATAAGTCAAATTTAAATAAAAGTGCAACTTGTAACTTATAACATGATTATTACATATTGCCTACTGGTTAATAATATGAGGCAAAGAATAGTCAAAGTATCTTCTAGAAAGAAAAAATCTCTCTAGGTTACCTCCCTTATTTGCTAAGAGAGTTAAAACTAGGCTTAAAGCCAATCATTCTACAATAATTGATTGTAATCACTGCACCTATGGTAAACTAGCTACTGAAGCAATCACCAAAGGATTCAAGCTCTGCAATGAAATTAAACTACATAAGTAGCTACAAAATGAGAAATCTCATGGTAAAAGGGCTTTAGGTAGTTTTTGCAAGCAAATGGGTTATCCATGCATAAGATATCTCAATATACCAAAAAAGAAGGTTATCAACCTTATGTGAAATGAAAAATTTCTTATGAGAAAAAAGGAATAGAGCAAAGAAAATGCCTATAAAGCCAAAACTTAAGAAAACAATTGTTTGCTATAAATGTGGCAATGTAGGGCACTATTCAAATAAGTGCAAAACAAAGCAAAAAATTTAAGAGTTAAATCTCGATGAAGGTCCTAAAAAATCCTTGATGCACATTTTCTTGGTAAAAAGTGATCCTAATGAATTAAATTTAGAAATTGAAGTTCTTGAAGTAGATAATTCTTTTGAGTCTAATTTAGACACTAGCTACAAAGGAAAATGGGATCCCTATAAAGCTATATGTAAATATAATGGCTTATTTGTCTTAACAAAAGTAGATAACATCATTTTGGATCTTATTAACAAAAATTCCAAACGCCGAAGACAAACGAGAACAATTAGAAAAATATTTACATCTATCAAAAGATCATATTCTAGTTTTAGCCAACAAATTGTTGAAACAAAAGAAAGTTATAGTTTAAAAACTATCATACATATAATAAAAGAAAGCACTTCTAGCATTAAAACTAGAGAGGAACCAACAATTATGGAGCTTAAAGTTGACATTAAAGAATTAAAAATTAAGCTTAGAAAATTAAAGATAGGATTAATATCCTAGAGACTATTACTAAAGATAAAGAAGAAAGTACTATAGATCTACTAGATACTTCATTGAAAAAAGATGAGTTAGAAACTCTTTAATATGTTAATCTTATTAATAGGGTTATGGGTAATAATATGAATGTTATGCCCTTTGGCTTAAAAAAATACTCTTTCTAAATTTTAAAAAATTATAAACAAAATATTTAATACTTATTTAGCATTTACTCTTGTTTATATTGATGATGTATTGTTTTTTTTTTTAATACCATCAAACAATAATTTAAGCATTTAAATATTTTCTTAAATATCATGAAATGGGTAGGTCTAGTTGCTTCTTCTAAAAACATGAAGTTATTTCAAACCAAGATTTGCTCCCTTGGTCACTTCATTGAAAATGGAATTATTATGCCCATAAATCAAGCAATTGAGTTGCCTCTAAATTTGTTGATGAAATTAGGGACAATCAACGATTGCAATGCTTTTAGAAGTTTGAATTGTCTTTCAAAATTTTATAAAGAGTTAGCTTATGATGATAAACCCTTATTTGAAAGGCTTAAAAGGAATCCTCCAAACTAGATGGATCACCATAACTTTCTTGTTATTACAACAAAAATACAAGAAGTTCAATTGTCAATGAATTCTTTGATATGTGCAAAAATCCCTACTATTTTCTGGAGTGGGAATAAACATATTGTGAAATTGCCTTATGAGTTGACTTTTAATGAAGTCAAATTCTTAACAAAGCCAAGCCTATCGCTTTAAGGCCTAGAGATTTAGAAATTGTAAAACAAAAATTACAAAACTCTTAAAGAAAGGCTAATTAGAAAAAGTAATAGCCCCTAGAGTTGTCTTGCATTTTATGTAGAAAGTGTGGCTAAATTAGAATAAGAAGTTCCAAGATTGGTAATTAATTACAAACCTTTAAATATGGCTTTATGCTAGATTAGGTACCCAATACCTAATTGAAAGAATATACTAAACTAGCTTTATGAAGCCAAAATCTTTTCAAATTCTAATATGAAATTTGGTTATTCACTAATCTAGATCGCATGAGGAATTGAACCAAAGAAAGTTTGTTAGGAAGAAATGAAGTGACGGTTTCATTCATCTAGAATTGAACCACTCAATACCTATAAGAAAGGATAATCATGTTCAATTACTCTATTGTTTGATGGAAATCAATGGATTTTTAATGTAAATGTCATAAGGTAGGTATTGCAATGATTGATATAATGTTTAGTTTATGCACTAATGATAATTTCATGATCAATTTGTGTGAATGAGACCTTACAACTAAATGAGAAAACTTATTAACAAGAAATGAAGCAACAATTTCATTCTTCTAGAATTAAACCATTCAATACCTGCAAGAAAGGATTATCATAATTAATGACTCCTTTGTTTAATGAAATTCAATGGATTTAGAGTGCCAAAGTCATAAGGTTGTTATTGTTGTGAGTAATATAAAGTTTGGTGCATACACCAATGTTAATTTTATGATTTATGAATGAGTCCTTGCAACTAAGAGATAAAAAAATAGCTTCTTCTCAAATTAAGCCATTCAATACCTATAAGAAAGGATAATTATGATGAATGACTCCTTTGTTTGAAGGAATTCAATGGATTTAGAGTGTCATAGTTGTAAGGCCACTATTGTCATGATAAATATAATGTTTGGCACATACAATAAACCCAAGAGCCTAGTTCACATTAACAGAAATACAAATTCATCCATGTTAGGATAACATTAAAACTTGCTACCCATTTAGTTTTAAACAACTTAGCAATTATCTATATAAGTGATAAACAACACAATCATTTTCATGACTCTTTATTAGGAGTATTTGAATCAAGTTTAAGTCATGGACCTATTTGGTTCTCATGTTTTCTAAACTTTACATTAACATATTTAAACTTGGAATTGTGATATTCATAACATTTAGAAGGAGTCTTGTTAGTTAGAACTAAAGAGATAATCTTGTTATTTAGGAATTGAAACACTTAATACATATAAGAATGGATAATCTAGACCAATCACATCTTTTTTTGATGGAATTCAATGGATTTAGAGCATAAAAAATGTACAAATGAGCTTATTGCAATCAATATAATGTTTATTGTTAACATAAAAGTTAATTATGAGATCATTTTGTGTGAATGAGTCCTTGTAATGAGAAGAGAAGTCTTGTTATTAAAAAATGAAGTGATGGTCTCATTATTCGTAAATTAAACCATTCAATACTTATGGGGAAAGCTAATAAATATCAATTACTCTTTTATTGGATGGAATTTAATGGGTTCATAGTATTAAAGGTGTGCAAACATGCTTATTCCAAGGAATACAATGTTTTATGTAGGCATTGTGTAAACAAGTCCTTACAATGAAGGAAGGAGCCTTGTTGGCTAGAGATGAAGAGATGGTCTTATTATTTAGGAATTGAAAAACTTAATATGTTTAAAAAAAATTGTAATCTAGACCAATCACACCCTTTTCTTGATGAAATTCAAAGGATTTAGAGCACCAAAGATGTACAACTGAGTTTGTTGCAATGAATATCATGCTTGCTATTGACACAAAATATAATTACAATATCATTTTGTGTGAATTTGTCCTTCCAATGAAAAGAGAAATCATGTTATCAAAAAATGAGGAGAGGATCTCATTGTTTAGAAATTAAACCATTCAATACCTATAAAAAATGTCGATGAAAGATCAATTACTCATTTAATTAATAGAATTTAATGGGTTTAGAGTAACAAAGGTGTGCAAATGTGCTTGTTTCGAAGAATACAATGTTTTGTGTAGAGACAAAAGTTAATTTCACCATCATTTTTTGTAAATGAGTCATTGAAATGAATGAAGAGCCTTGTTAGCTAGAAATGAAGAGATGGTCTCATTGTTTAGGTACTAAAACACTCAATAGGTATAAGAAATGAGCTTCTCATAAAGAATATAGTGTTTACTATTGACACAAAAGTTAATTATGAGATCATTTTGTCTAAATGAATCCTTGTAATGAAAGAGAAATCTTTATCAAAAAATGAAGGGATGGTCTTATTATTAAGGAATTAAACCATTTAATTCCTATAAAGAAAGCTAATCAAGATTAATGACTCATTTGTTAGGTAAAATTTAATGAATTTAAAGCATCAAAGACGTACATATGTTCTTGTTCCAATGAATAGAATGTTTTGTGTAGACACAAGAGTGAATTTCACCATCATTTTGCATAAATAAATCCTTGCAATGAAGGAATGAGCATTGTTAGCTAGAAATGAAGAGAATGTCTCATTACCCAGGATTTTAAACTTTCAATAGGTATAAGAAAAGCTAATTGAAAATAAGCAAAGCTTTGTTTGATGAAATTTATTGGATTTAAAGAACCAAAGATATGCAAACAAGCTTGTTGCAATGAATATAATGTTTCTTGTTGACACAAAAATTAATTATGAGATCATTTTATGTGAATAAGTACTTGCAACAAAAAAAAAAAAAAGAAGCTTTGTTATCAAAAAATGGAGAGGTAGTCTCATTGTTTGAGAATTAAACCATTCAATATTTTTGAAGAAAGCTAATTAAGATCAATGACTCATTTACTTGATGGAATTCAATAGGTTCAGAGTACCAAAGGAGTGCAAAAGTGTCTATTCTAATGAATAAAATGTTTCATGTAAACAAATTTGTTAATTTCACCATCATTTTGTGTAAATGAGTCCTTACAATGATGGAAAGAGCCTTATTGGCTAGAAATGAAGAAACTATCCCATTATTTTGGAATTGAAACACTCAATACACATAAAAAAAGGTAATTTAGACCAATTAGACTTTTGTTTGATAGAATTTGATGGATTTAGAGTACTAAAGTTGTACAAACAAGATTGTTGCAAAACATATATTGTTTATTGTAAAGACAAAAGTTAATTATAGATCATTTTGTGTGAATGAGTTCTTGTAACAAAAGAGAAGTCTTGTTATCAAAAAATGAAGAGATGGTATCATTGTTCAAGAATTAAACCATTAAACACCTACAATGAAAGCTAATCAACATCAATGACTTATTTGTTTCATGGAATTTAATGCACTTAAAGCACCAAAGACATACATGCATGCCTGTTCTAATGAATAGAATCTTTTTCGTATAACCAAAAGTTAATTTCACCATCATTTTGGACAAATGAGTACTTGTAATAAAGAAAGGAGCCTTATTAGCTAGAATTAAAGGAAAGGTCTCATTATTCAAGATTTGAAAATTTCAAAAGGCATTTGAAAAGTTAATTAACATCAATCAAAGCTTTGTTTGAAGGAATTCAATGGATTAAGGGTACCAATGATGTACAAACTAGCTTGTTGCAAAGAATATAATGTTTACTATTGACACAAAAGTTAATTACAAGATCACTTTTTGTGAATAAGTCCTTTCAAAGAAAAGAGAAGCCTTGTTATCAAAAAATGAAGAGACAATCTTATTGTTTGAGAATTAAATCATTCAATATTTGTAAGAATAGCTAATTAAGACCAATGATTCATTTACTTGATGGAATTTAATAAGTTTAGAGTACCAAAGGAGTGCAAACATGCTTTCTCCAATGAATATAATGCTTTTTGTAGACATAAAAGTTAATTTCACCATAATTTTGTGTAAATGAGTCTTTGTAACAAAAGAAGGAGCCTTGTTGGCTAGAAATGAAGGGATGATCTCATTATTTAAACATTGAAACACTTAATACATATAAGATAATTGAGACCAATTAAACTTGTTTTTGATGGAATTCAATGGATTTAGAATATCAAAGATATACAAATGAGCTTGCTACAAAGAATGTAATGTTTACTATGACATTAAAGTTAATTACAAGATCATTTTTTGTGAATGAATCCTTGCATCCAATGAGAAGTCAAGTTATCAAAAAATAAAGGGATAGTCTCATTATTTGAGAATTAAACCATTGAATACCTACAAGAAAAGCCAATAAACAAAGCTAAATAATTCAAACACAAAATACACAATTTCCAAACACACAATAGATAAGACACAAAACTAGATTTAGTTAAATAAAGCTTAAGAGAAAAAGGACTTACATGAATATAACTTTCATTGAATGATACTACAAGGTTATAGATTGTTTTGGAGTAAGTTTACAAATGAGGAAAGAAAGTTATGCCTTCTCCATGGGATACTCCTATTTGTCTCTAAAGTCTATGCTAACAAACAAATACATGATAAAAGTTTTCTTTATAAAGTATAAAGTATTTTTATAAAAGTATATTTTATAAAGTGACTTTATACAATGGCTTTGTAAAAGCATTTTGTCCATTTTGTCCCCCTTTACAACTTATACAGATCATTTGAGTCTTGCATAATATCATCTTGTTAAGTGTGTTGATTAGACTCTTTTGCTTGACTACTCAACCAGTGCTTTAAGCATTCAAGTTAAAGTCTTGACAACTAAAGGAATAGGTCTTACAATGTTGATTCCTAAATTAATAACTCCTTTAGTAGTGTAAACCCCTTCGCAAAAATGGTCAAATTTTTCCTACCATCAAATGTTAATCCTTTGAACAAGGCATTGTACATGCTAAGTACTTTCTCCTAGGATATTAAGTTGTTTGGAAATGATATTATAGTCCCATTTGATGATCCATAGAACATGATACAAGATATCAAAATTTAAGATTTTATTCATCAAGTCAACATTCTTTTCACAAAATTATTCATAAATAGTTTTTACTCTTAAAGGGAGTGTAATGGGATGTAATCCCCATTTAAGGAACTATATTTTAAACCAACTAGGAAATTTAACCTTATCATGAGGAGATTAATATGAAGAAACCAACTATCTTTCTTTTGTGGGTTTTTATAGAATAAAGATCTCTCCTATGCTTCAATACAGTTAAAATAATTGAAACTTTTAACCTTCCACTAGTTTTTTTAATTCTTTATAGGCTAGCAAATCACTTTGCCATTCATTTATCTAAAATGATGATCCTTTTGATTTTAAATTTTGCATATGCCTAATCTTTAGTAGTTCCATAACTAGTGCCTTTTTAATTGGTTTAATGATCACTGTCTTGTCTCAAAAAGAATTTGCAGATAATAATAGTAATCTTTCATGGTAGTATAAGGATATATGTTATTTTTAAATATAGTTAGGTTTAATTGGACACAAGAAGTCTATTTAAACTTTGGGATAAAAGAATATGTAAGCTTTTTATTCCTTATTTAGTTGGTGATTATAAGCATCATTGGATAAAGGATCTAAAGATAAAGATCAAAGAAAGCTTTTTTTTTTTTGATAAAATTCAATGGATTGAGAGAACTAAAGATGTGCAAAAGTGCTTGTTGCAAGATGAAAAGAAAAAGGAAAAATGCCTTAATTTATTCAATTTAGAGAAAAAGAAGTCTTTGATATTCTAAATCCATTGATGGAACTCAATGGATTTAGAATATTTAGACTATCAAAGATGCACATACGTGCTTGATCCAATGAATAGAATGTTTTGTGCAGACAAAAAGTGAATTTCACCATCATTTTGGGTAAATAAGTCTTTGCAACAAAAGAAGGAGCCTTGTTAGGTAGAAATGAAGAGAAGGTCTCATTATTTAAGATTTCAAACCTTTGATATGTATAAGAAAGGCTGATTAAGATCAATCAAAGCTTTGTTTGATGGAATTCAATGGATTTAAAAAAACTAATGATGTGCAAATGAGTTTGTTGCAAGAATAAAAGGAAAAGGAAAAGTGCCTTAATTTATTCAAAAGGTTTATCATCTTTTCCCAATTTTTTAACTCCTAATAAGTGTCTAGCTCTCAAAAATTCTTATCAAGAATATTTGAAAAAAAAAAAAAAGGGTAAAGTGTTAGTAGCATTCATTCTCCACCTTTAAATCTCTCTATTAAAATTGATGATAATGAGATTATTACTTCACCTTATAAAGTTGAAACAACCACTAGTGCTGTTACATAGTAAGATAATTGTAGTAATCTTTATCTTTAATTTCTTGGATCTCAACTTATGCGTATTGAGGAAATAGCTCAAAATGGGGATGTTATTCCCAAACCTTTGGTTAAACCAAAAGTATAAAAAGAAGGTTTTATTTAAACCTCTTTCATCAGAAGAAATAAATTACCAAAAGTATAAAAAGAAGGTTTTATTTAAACCTCTTTCATCAGAAGAAATAAATTACAAAATGGCAGATAAAAGTTTTACTAAAGCAAAATTGGTAAGTGAAATCTTGAATAGATTTAAAGGTATGAGATTAAAACAAAGAAAAGCCATAGTGCAAGAAAAAGGTATACATATTAAATTTGAAAGTGAGATAAAAGATTATATAGATCAATTGCATAATATGTTCATATTAGAATAGTAGCCTTTGAAGGATAAACCTTCTCCTTCTTATGCAAAGGAACCTTTTGATATTAATAAAATGACCTTTAATAAGGCTCATACAAAATTATATTATCCAAGACTAACACTTGTTGATCTTTTATTACAAGAACAAGTTGATTATAACTATATTTAATATGATGGCAATAGTATAGTGGAATGGAATCTAAAAGGTCAAATAAAATGTCAAATTCTCTTACTATTACATTATATGTTGATGTTTGCAATTGTTGCTAAAATAAAGGGTAATTCCAACCTTGAGATTGCAAAAATAATTACTTGTAGATTTACCGAACAACTTAATGGTGGGTAGGATTTTTATTTGTCTAAAGAGGCAAAACAATAAATATTTTCTACAATTAAGACTAAATATAAAGAATTTCTTTTTGATTATGTTAATACACTTATTTATATTATTAACAATCATTTTATTTATATTCCACTTCACTAGTTGACAAGACTTATGAGCAACTCATTAATTAGAGATACCCTGACTTATTGCACTTTAGGTGGTATAAAGATGTATTCTTCACTAGATTCTTTGCTTAAGAGGATAGTTAGAATATTTTTTGGAAAGAAAAATTTCTTTTAGAGTTACTTACCTTATTTGCAAAAAGAGTTAAGACTCAATTAAAATACAATAATGCTAAAACTATTGATTATAATCAATATACTCATGAAAGATTAGCTACTAAAGTAGTAGCTAAAGGAATTAAACTCTGTAATGAAATGAAATTGCATAGGCAATTGCAAAATGTCAAAGCTCAAGGTAAGAAAGCTTTTGTGAGCAGATGGGTTATTCACCCATTAGATATCCTACAAATCAAAAGAGTAGGAGTTATCACTCCAATAATAACAAAAAACAATTTCATACAAAAGAAAAGGCCCCTATAATTACAATACTAGCACAGAGACCTATTCTCTACAAGAGAATTAAAGGACTAGTGAAAGTTTAAGACCTTTAATTATTTTGATTATAAAAAGGCTTTGCTATATGAAAACTAGCAAAAGAAATTTAGTTGGTGGATTCAAATCCCTTTCCCACATGACCTAAATGATTTCCTAACTAGTTTAAAATTGGTTCTTTAAATGGAATATACATCCCATTACTTTACCCAGTAAGGTAAGAACTACTTATGAATAGTTTTGTGAAGAAAATAATGATATAGAGATATGCTACTTTTATTTGCTTCCTAGTAACATATCCCATGGATTGTTAGATGGGATTATATTATAGTGGTAAAGCAAGTTAATATCATGCTCCATGGCTCACTAAATGGATTAATATCCACCAATGGGACAAGTTTGATTTTTTTCATGATGAAGTTTATACGACCAAAGGGATTGTTCATATTAACAGATCACACCTTATTGCTTATAAGCCTAACTCTTCTCAATCTTTAGAATAACTATTTAAAGCTCTAATGGAATTTGCATCCAAAGAGAAGCCATTGGAAATGATGACTACTTTGCTTCAACCTTAAGCATCAAATTCTCAAGCATTTTCCTTACAAGAACTGATGCAAGATGACAATAGTCAAGCAAGGTTTACTGAGGATGACATCATGCAACATTCCAAAGACTCCTATGACTCTAAAAGACAAATAACTTCTGTCTACTTTACCAGAAAAAAAAAAAAAAAGCTACTTTTGTAAAGTCATTTTATGAAAAACAATAAAAGAAATCACTTTATTAAAGTGACTTTTCATGTGAAAGGAATCCAATGCTGGGTAAATAAAACTAGGAGTCAAGAGAAGGGGGCAGAATCTTCTTCTTCTCACTTTTTTTGTAAAATTTTCCTTTCACACAAGCAAATGGACAAGCAAGTAATAGTTCTTTAACAGCAAACAAGCAACAATACTAGTTTATAAATCTTTTGAATACATGAAAAAATATCAATATCACCCATCTCAGCAACAAATTTTTTTGACTTTGATACCATTGCTCCTACTGAGCAAGAGTAAAAGTCATAAAACACCATTTTCTTTACAACTTATTTTCAAAAGGGTAGAATAACTCTTTATCTTTTTCATTAACTTCATTATAGGTTTTAAGTACATAGATTCTCTAATCTTCATCATGATAAACCATATTAGATAAAGAGGGAGATCTAAGTCTCAAAGCATGATGTAATGGTTCATTAACCATAAAAGTTGAAGTAGAGGGAAGAAAGTCAACTTTATATTGTGGTTGATCAACTTGTTCCCTTGTTTTTCTAATTCCATCTAACTTTGTCAGTGGAATAGAAGAAGTAAATTATCTAGTCAATTTTAATTATTTAAGATCTTTCTGAACTTTAACCTCACAATTCTTTGTGGAGCAAATCCAATTTTGACATCTTCAACTTAATATTTAATAGCATCTTCTAATTGTTGATCATCTTATTTAACAAGTTTGACTACTTTTCTAAAGTCCATTTTTCAAGTAATTTAACTTGATCCCTTGTTATAGTTCTAGGAACCATAACATATGTTTTAGATTTATTAGTTAGAAACAAAGTGGTAGTTCCTTTATTAGCATATTTAAAAGGTATTTCTATTACACTAAGAACTAAGGTGTTCATAACCTTATCATGGATTCTATATATAAGAATCAAATTTTCAAAGGTAGACATTATATCAAATCCTTTTGTTTTAATATAGACACAAAGCATGCATTAAATTAAGATCTAATAATGATAGCATAAAATTAGGAAAACATGAGAATCATATAGGTCCTTCACTTAAACTTGATTTAATTACTTGTAATAAAGAGTTGTAATCACTTTAATTTATGGAATTCAATAGGCATAGAGTACCAAAAGTGTCCAAACGTGCATGTTCCAATGAATATAATGTTTTTTGAAAATAAAAAGATTAATTCCATCATCATTTTTTGTAAATATGTCCTTGCAATGAAATAAGGAGCCTTGTTAGCTAAAAATGAAGAGAATGTCTCATTATTCAAGAGTTGAAACATAGTAGTGAGAAAAGCTAATGAAGATCAATCTAGCCTTTGTTTGAAGGATTTTAATGGGTTTAGAGTACCAAACTTGTATAGATGTGTTTACTACAATGAATATAATAGATGTCATTGTTATCAAAAAATGAAGAGACAACCTTGATGGAATTCAATGGATTTAGAGTACTAAAGATGTATAAACAAGCTTGTTGCAATGAATATTGTTTGCTATTGACAAAAAAGTTTATTATGAGATCATTTTGTGTGAATGAGTTCTTGCAAGGAAACAACAAGTCTTGCTAAAATGATATGATAGTTTCATTGTTCAAGAATTAAATCATTTAATACCTATAAGGAAAGCTAATCAAAATCAATGATTCATTTGTTTGATGGAATTTAATGGATTCAAAGTACCAAAGGTGTAGAAATGTGCTTGATCAAATGAATAGAATTTTTTGTATAGACTAAAATATTAATTTAGCCTTTTTTTTTTTTGTGTGTGAATGTCTCCTTACAATATTGGAAGGACCTCATTAGCTAGAAATAAAAAGAAGGTCTCATTTTTCAAGAATTAAAATTCAAGAGGTATACAAAAAGCAATAAATCAAAGCCTTGTTTAATGGAATTCAATGGATTAAGAGTAGCAAAGATGTAGAAATGAGTTTCACACAATGTATACAATGGTTGTTGTTGACAAAAAAGTTAGTTACAAGATCATTTTGTGTTAATGAGTCCTTACAATGAAAAGAGAAACCTTGTTATCAAAAAATGAAGAGGTGGTCTCATTGTTCAAAAATTAAACAATTTAATATTTATAACGAATGCTAATTAACATCAATGACACATTTAGTTGATGGAATTCAATAGATTTAAAATACCAAATGTGTCCAAACATGTTTGTTACGATGAATATAATGTTTTGTCAAGACAAATGATTAATTTCACATTGTTCAGGAATTATGTATAAGGAAAGCTAATCAAGATCAATGACTAATTTACTTGATGGAATTGAATTGATTCAAGTACCAAAGATGTACCAATGATCTTATTGCTATGAGTATACTATTTGCTCTTGTTTCAAAAGTTAATTATGGGATCATTTTGTGTGAAGGACTCTTTGTAATGAAAAGGGAAGCCTTGTTGTCAAAAAATGAAGAGGTAGTCTCATTGATGGAGAACAAATGATTCAATACCTATAATGAAAGAAAATTAGGTTCAACGACTCATTTAGATGATGGAATTCAATGGATTGACAATACCAATTATGTATAAACAAGCTTATTTCAATGAATATAAATTTTGATGTTGATACATAAGTTAATTAAAGGATGACATTGTTTGAATGAGTCCTTGCACTTTAAAGAAAAGTCTTATTGTTAAAAAAAAAATGACTAGATAGTCTCATTATTTTGGAATTGAACCACTTAATACATATAAAAAAATGTCATTTAGACTAATCACACTTTTTTTTGATAGAATTCAATGGATTTAGGGTGCTAGAGATGAACAAATGATCTTGTTGCAATGACTATAATATTTACTATTGATAGAAAAGGTAATTATGAGATTATTCTGCATAAATGATTGCAATGAAAAGAAATATCTTGTTATAAAAAAAAAAAAAGAGATCATTTCATTATTTAAGAATTGAAATGCTCAATACTTGTAAGATAAGGTAATCTAGACAGATTATATCTTTTTGTGATGGAATTCAAAGGATTGTTGCAATGAATATAATGTTTGCTGTTGACACAAAAGTCAATTTCAAGATCATTTTGCATGAATGAGTCCTTGCAATGAAAAGAGAACTCTTGTGATCAATAAATGAAGAGAAAGTCCAATTGTTTAGGAATTAAACCATTCAATACCTATATGGAAAGCTAATCAAGATTAATAACTCATTTGCTTGATGGAATTCAATGAATTCAAAGTACCAAAGGTTTAAAGATGTGCTTGTTCCAATGAATAAAATATTTTGTGTGGACCAAAAAGTTAATTTCACCATCATTTTGAGTAAATGAGTCCTTATAATGAATGAAGGAGCCTTGTTAGTTAGAAATGACGACAAAATCTCATTATTTAAAAATTGAAACACTCATATGCATAGGAAAAGCTAATCTAAACTAATCAAAACTTTTTTTTATGGAATTCCATGTATTTAGAGTAGCAAAGAAGTAGAAAGGAGTTTTTTTTGCAATGAATACAATGGTTGTTGTTAAAACAAAAGTTGGTTACAAGATCATTTTGTGTTGATGAGTCCTAACAACAAAAAGAGAAACCTTTTTATCAAAAAATGAAGTGGCAGTCTCATTGTTCAAAAATTAAACTATTCAATACTTAAAAGGAAAGCTAATTAACATTAATAACTCATTTAATTGATGGAATTCAATAGGTTTAGAGTACAAAAAGTGTCCAAACTTGTTTGTTCCAATGAATATAATGTTTTGTGAAGGCAAAAAAGTTAATTTCACCATCATTTTGTATAAATGAGTCCTTACAACAAAGGAAGGAGCCTTGTTATCTAAAAATGAAGTGAAGTCTCATTATTCAAGAATTTAAACATTAAATAGCTATAAAAAAAGCTAATAAAGATCAATTTAACCTTTATTTGAAAGATTTCTGTGGATTGAAAGTTTTAAAGTTTTATAAATGTGCTTTCTTGCAAAGAATATAATGAATATAAACGTCCTTATTATCATAAAATGAAGAGACAATCACATTATTTAGGAATTATACCATTTAATGCCTATAAAGTAAGCTAATCAAGAACAATGACCCATTTACTTAATGAAATTTAATAGGTTAAGAGTACCAAAATGTACCAATGTTCTTATTGTAATGGGTATAATGTTTGCTCTTGGCACAAAAGTTAATTAGAATAACATTTTGTGTAAATGACTCTTTACAATGAAAAGATAAGCCTTGTTATCAAAAAATGAAGAGGCAAACTCATTGTTGGAGAATTAAACCATTCAATGCCTATAAGGAAAGTTAATTAAGATCAATGACTCATTTCCTTCATGGAATTCAATGGGTTTAGAGTACCAATGAAGTACTAATGAAGTACCAATGATCTTATTACAATGAGTATAATGTTTGCTTTTGGCACAAAAATCCATTATGAGATCATTTTGTGTGAATGACTCTTTATGACAAAATGAATAGCCTTGTTATTAAAAAAATAAAGAGATATTGTCATTGTTTGGGAGTTAAACCATTCAATGCCTATCAAGAAAGCTAATCAAGATTAGAGTACTAATCTTGATGGAATTTAGTGGATTTAGAGTACTAAAGGAGCACTATCATGCTTGTTCCATTGAATAGGATGTTTTGTGTTGCACAAAATTTAATTTCACTATCTTTTTGTGTAAATAAGTCCATGCATTGAAGGAAAGAGCCTTATTAGCTAGAAATGAAGAAAATATCTCATTATTCTAGAATTAAAAACTTAAATAGCTATAAGAAATGCTAATCAAAAACAATCTGACCCTTGTATGTTGGAATTCAATCAATTTAGAGTACCAAAGTTGTATAAATGTGCTTGTTGCAATGAATATAATGATTATAGACATCCTTCTAAGCAAAAAATAAGGAGATGATCACCTTGTTTAGGAATTAAACCATTTAATACCTATAAGGCAAGCTAATTAAGATCAATGACTTATTTATTTGATGGAATTCAATGGATTTAGAGTACTAAAAATGTACAAATAAGCATGTTGTAATGAATATAATACTTTTTGTTGACACAATGGGTAATTACAAAGGAATGAGCCTTGTTAGTTAGAAATGAAGAGATAGTCTCATTATTTGGAAATTAAATCACCCATTATGTATAAGAAAAGGTAATTTAGACCAATCACACCCCATTTTTGATGGAATTCAATGGATTTAGAGTACTAAAGTTGTACAAATGAGCTTGTTGCAATGAAAGGAGATCATTTTGGTGTGAATAAGTCCTTGTAATGAAAGGAGAAGACTTGTCATTAACAAATGAAAAGGAGGTCTCATTGTTCAAGAATTAAACCATTTAACACTTGTAAGGAGAACTAATCAAGATTTATGAGTCATTTACTTGATGGAATTTGATGGGTTCAAAGTACCAAAGGTTTATAATCATGCATGTTGTATTGAATATGATGTTTTGTGTTGACACAAAAAGATGTGAATCCTAACAAACATGGTTTAGGATCCCAACACACTTGAGCAATTGAATAAGAACCTAAGAAAGATAAATCATATTTTAATCATGCAAGACCTAGACCCAATGTTCAAGGAATATGAACCTAGGGTATAAGGAAGGATATAGATGCCAAACTCCATTAAAAAGGGGATTTAAGAGTGATAAGTTAGGTTGAAAACTATAAGAAGAGTTAGTTTTTGATAAGTTCTTTAGTTTTTTGAATAAATCAAATGAGAAAATTTTCATTAATGTTATGCTTTTTTTAACAAAAAAATCGAGCTTATTTATAGGATGAATTAACAACCTCAAAAACTCAAAAATTAAAGTTAGCTATAAATTAACAGATGGTCTCCTAATTATGGAATTAAAACACTTAATACATATAAGAATAGCTAATTTAGACCAATTGCACCTTTAATTGATGTAATTCAATGGATTTATACTACCAACGATGCAAAAATGAGCTTCATACAATCAATATAATGCTTATTGTTGACAAAAAGTTAATTTTGAGATCATTTTGTGTGAATGACTCCTTGCAATGAAAAAGGAAGCCATGTTGTCATAAAATGAAGAGGTGTTCTCTTTGTGCAACAATTAAACCATTTAATATTTGTAAGGAAAGCCAATCAAGATCAATGACTCATTTACTTGGTAGAATTCAATGCGTTTAGAGTATTAAAGGTGTGCAAACGTGCTTGTTCCAAATAATATAATGTTTTTTTGTCGACACAAAAGTTAATGTCACCATCATTTTGTGTAAATGAGTCCATGCAACAAAGGACCCTTGTTAGTTAGGAATGTAGAGATTATCTCATTATTTAGTAATTAAAACACTCTTTATGTATTAAAAAAAAAAGGTAATCTAGACCAATCACACATTTTTTTGATGGACATCAATGGATTTAGGGCACCAAAAATGAAGAAATGAGCTTGTTACAAGAAATATAATGTTTGTTGTTGACCCAAAAGCTAATGAGTCTTTGTAACAAAAGGGAAGTCTTGTTATCAAAAAAAGAAGTGATAGCCTCATTTTTAGAAATTAAAGCATTCAATACTTTTAAGGATAGCTTATGAAGATCATTAACTCATTCACTTGATGGAATTTAAAGGTTCAAAGCACCAAACACTCAATACATATGAGAAAAGCTAAGCAAGACCAATCAAATATTTTTTTTAATGAAATTTGATCGATTTAAAAGACTAAAGATGTACAAATGGGCTTGTTGCACTGAATATAATGTTTGTTAGAGACATAAAAATTAATTATGAAATCGTTTTGTGGGAATGAGTCCTTATAATGAAAAGAGAAGCATTGTTATCAAAACATGAAGAAGCAATGTCATTGTTTGGGAATAAAACTATTCTATACCTATAAGAAAAGCTAATCAAGATTAATGACTCATTTGCTTGATGGAATTCAATGCATTCAGAGTACTAAGGGCACTTAAATGTGCTTGTTTTAATTGATATTTTGTTTCATGTTGACAAAAGTTAATTTCATTATGATTTTGTGTAAAGGAGTCCTTGCAATGAAGGAAGGAACCTTCTTAGTTAAAAAAGAAGAGATAGTCTCATTATTTAGCAATTAAAACACTTAATTAGCATAATAAAAGTAAATTTAGACCAATGACACCTATTTTTGATGGAATTCAATGGATTTACAACACAAAAAATGTACAAACGAGCTTTTTGCAATGAATATAATGTTTGTTGTTGGTACAAAAGTTAATTATGAGATCGTTTTGTGACAATAGTCCTTGGAATGAAAAGAGAAGTTTTGTTATCAAAAAATGAAGTGAACTCATTGTTTAAGAATTAAAAAATTCAATACCTATAAAGAGAGCCAATTAAGATTAATGACTTATTTACTTGATGGAATTCAATGGGTTTAGAGTACAAAAAGTGTGCAAACATGCTTGGTCCAATGAATATAATGTTTTATGTAGACACAAAAATCAATTTCACCATTATTTGGTGAAAATGTGTCCTTGTAATGAAATGAGGAGCCTTATTAATTAGAAGTGAAGAAATAATGCCATTATTTTGGAATTGAAACACACAATGCTTTGAGAAAAGATAATATAAAGCAATCACATCTTTTTATTTTTCTTGCTAGAATTCAATAGATTTAGAGTACCAAAGATGTACAAACGAGCTTGTTCTTATAATTCAAGCTTGAAGGGTAGTAAAGCATATCTTAATATAGGCCAAGGCTTTATTAATTTGATTAGAGTACTTAATAGGCTAGAGTTACAATGAAGTTCACTCCTAAATAGCTAATTTTTATATATAAAATATGTGTCTACAATAAAATAGGAGTTTTATATTTTAAGAGTTTATTAATGTCTTTACTTTTAGGGATTTTAAGGTTGTTAATTCAGCCTATAATAAGATTGATTTCATTTTTTAAAAGTGTAAAACATTAGTAAAAATAAAAGTAAGAATTTTCTTCCTTAGTTCTTTCAAGAACTAACTCTTCTTGTGGCATTTAACATGACTTATCAATCCTTTCATTGCTAAACTATGACATCTATATGCTTCTTTATACCTTAGGTTCATGTTCCTTGTACTTTGGGTCTAGGTTTTTCATAATTGAAATATGATTTAGCTTTCACAAGTTCTTGGTCAATTAGTTGTACATGATGGGTCCTTAAGACATGTCTTTTGGGATTCACACCAGTTAGTATCAAAGCTTTAAGGATAACAAGTTTATTTATCTAAAATTTGAGTTTTTCTTTTATTCTTTTTCTTAACCACATTTTATAACCTCATGTTCTTTGAATCTATAAACACTAGCTTTTCTTTTAATTTTAACTACAAAACCTAGGTTGCTAGCCACATCTATAGAGGCTTTATTTCCTTATTTTATTCTAATTCCTACAATGACTTGGATATAATCAATCTTTTTTCTTGTGTGTTTTGCAATTTCATTATTCAACATTTGAAACACTCAATATGTATGAGAAAAATTAATCTAGATCAATCACACCTTTTTGTTTTTTAATAGAATTCAAGGATTTAGAATACCAAATATGAACAAATAAGCTTGGTGCAATAGATAGGATGTTTGATGTTGACACAATAAGTTAATTGTGAGATCATTTTGTCAAAATGAGCCCTTGTAACAAAAAAGAGAAGCCTTGTTATCAAAAATTGAAGAGATGGACTCATTATTTAACAATTAAATCCATTCCATATAAGGAAAACTTATCAAGATTAATGACTTATTTACTTGATGGAATTTAATGGGTTTAAAATACCGAAGGTGTGCAAACATGCTCATTCCTTTGAATATAATGTTTTATGCAGACACAAAAGTTAATTTAACCATCATTTTGTGTAAATAAGCCCTCGTAATGAAGGAAATAGCCTTGTTTGCTTGAAATGAAGAGAGGGTCTTATTTAGGTATTCAAACACTTAATACAAATAAGAAAAAGTAATCTAGACCAATCACACCTTTTTTTGATGGAATTCATTAGATTTTGAAACCAAAGATATACAAATGAGCTTGATTCATATAATGTTTATTGTTGACATAAAAGTTAATTATACAATCATTTCATGTGAATGAGTCCTTGCAATGAAAAGAGAAGCCCTATTATCAAAAAATAAAGTAGTGGTCTGTTTGTTTGATAATTAAACCATTCAATACTTGTAAGGAAAGCTAATCAAGATCAATGACTTGTTTAGAAGATGGAATTTAATGGGTTTAGAATACTGAAGATGTCAAAATGCACTTCTTGCAATGAATACATTGTTTATTGTTGTCACAATAGTAAATTATGAGATCATTTTATGTGAACGAGTCAATGCAACAAAAAAAGAATTCTATTTATCAAAAAAATGATGAGACAATCTCTTTGTTCAAGAATTAAAGCATTTAATACCCTTAAGGAAAGCTAATCAAGTTCATTAACTCATTTACTTCATGGAATCCAATGCATTCAAAGTACCAAAGGTGTATAAATGTGCTTGTTCCAATGAATATAATGTTTTGGTTGGCACAAAAGTTAATTTCACCATCATTTTGTGTAAATGCATCCTTGTAACACAGGAAGGAGCCTTGTTAGCTAGAAATTGAGAGATGATGATGTGATACATAGAGGATCACACATGGAGGGCTTTTAAAGATCCATTGAGGTTTTTACAAGGGCTAATAACATGTTCAAGAGCAAAAAGGATGAACAAGGCACTTGAAGGGCTGATTAAATAAATTTGGGCCAAAGAAACTATTTTAAGCTTGAAAGGCTACAAAACATATATTAATGCAAGCTAACACTTTATTTAGTATATGAGTATGCTAAATAAGTCTATGTCAAGTGATTGCAAGGATTTTACAACAACTTCAAAAACAAATAGGAGTAGAATTGTTGATAACTTATTTAGGATATTTGTCATTTTCTTTAGGGTTAGAATTGTAAATTTAGCATGTAAATAGGCTTCATTTTATTATGAAAAATAAGTAGAACATTAGTAAAGCTAAAAGTGAGAATTTTCTCCTTTAGTTCTTTCAAGAACTATGAACTTGTTAAGAATTAACTCTTCTTATGGCATTTAACCTAACTTTTCACTTTGAAATCCCTTCCTTTCTTGGAGTGTGGTGTTCATATCCTTCTTTATTCCTTAGGTTCATTTTTGCCAAACATTGTGTTTAGGTTTTTCATGATTGAAATCTGATTTAGCTTTCTTGGGTACTTGTTTGAATTCCTTGTTCATGTTGGGTCATTAAGCTATGTCTTTTAAGGTTCACACCAAAACTTGGCTCTGAATCGAGTTTCCTTATCTAATTTGAAGGTTCATTTTTTTTTTTTGTTCATTTTCTTAGTTGTATTCTATAACCTCTTGTTCTTTGAGTATGTAAACCCTAGTTTATCTTTTCTTATATCAAAATTTTTGCTAAAAAAACCAAAAAAATGAAATTCTTGTTTGACAAAGAAGAAAAGAAAAAGAAAAAAAAAAAGAGAAAAGAAAAATATTCTATTTGATTCCTTCCTATTTCAAAAGTAAATCCTATTTAATTAGGTGAAAGGGAGATAAAGGCTTTCTTTCCTTATTTCTTTCCAATTCCTACAAGAATTTAGATCTAATTAATTCTTTTTTTTTTTTTCATATATTGCGATTTGATCTTGTTGAGTTCTTCTCATCCATAACCTTAAATTCATTGCACTTTCCTAAATTTCTTTGAATATTATTTGTTGGAATTAGTTAGTTATAAAGTGACTTTGATCAAGCTTATTTAGTTCAACAAAGGAATGAGAGAGAAAAGCTAAATTTTTATAGTGTGCAAACATGAGAGTGAGTGTCATACTATGAGAGAGTTGAGTAAAACACATAAGGGAGTGTGTGCGAGTTTATTCCCAACATATATTTTTTCATATAGGTGATGATTCAAGGTTGAATCTTTTTAAGGAGAGGCAAAATGATGAGATCCATAGAAAATTTAATGCATAAAGGGCTTTTAAAGATCCAATGAGCAATTTAATAAGGGCTAATAACATGTTTAAGAGCTAAAAGGATGAAAGAAGCACCTAATGGGCTGATTGAAGAAATTTGGACCAAAGAAACTAACTCAAGTTTCAATGACAATAAAACATATCTTAATGTAGGCCAAGGATTTATTTATTGCTTAAGTAAGCTGAATGGGTCTATGTTAAGTGATTGTAAAGATTTCTACAACACCAGAAAAAAAATAAATAAATAAGAGAACATTTGTTGTTAGCTTATTTAGGAAGTTTATAATTATCTATAGGGTTAAGATTATTAATTTACAACAACTATAAAAACAATTAGGAGTAAATTTGATGTTAGCTTATTAAAGAAATTTGTCATTATCTATAGGCTTAGGGTTAATAATTTAGCTTATAAACGAGCTTGATTTCGTTGTTAAAATTAAGTAGAACATTAATGAAACTAAAATGAGAATTTTCTCCTTCAATTCTTTCAAGAAGTAAAGAACTTATCAAGAACTAACTCTTCATATAGTGTTTAACCTAACTTATCATTTCAAAATCCCTTCTTTTCTAGAGTATGATACCTATATCCTTCTTTACACCTTAGGTTTGTGTTCCTCAAACATTGAGTCTTGCATAATTAAAATCTAATTTTGCTTTCTTAGGTTCTTATTTGAATTCCTTGTATATGTTGGGTCCCAAAGCCATATCTTTTGGGGTTCACAATAAGAGGTCTCATTATTTAGGAATTAAAATAGTCAAAACATATAATAAAAGGTAATCTAGACTAATCACACCAATTTTTTGATAAAATTCAATGGATTTAGAGTTCCAAAGATGTATAAACAAACTTGTTGCAATGAATATATTGTTTGATATTGATACAAAAGTTAATTGTGAGATCATTATGTATGAATAAGTCCTTGCAATGGAAAGAGAAGACTAGTTATCAAAAAATGAAAAGATAGTCTCATTGTTTGGAAATTAAACTGTTCAATACCTATAAAGAAAACTAATCAAGATCAATGACTCATATATTTGATGGAATTCAATGGGTTTAGAGTATGTACAAACATGCTTGTTCCAATGAATATAATGTTTCACCATCATTTTGTTCAAACGAGTCCATGTAATGAAAAGTGAAGTCTCGTTATCAAAAAATGAAGAGAGAGTCTCATTGTTTGGAAATCAAACCATTCAATATAAGGAAAGCTAACAAAGATCAATGTCTCATTTCCTTGATGGAATTTAATGGATATAGAGTACTAAAGGTATACAAAATAGCTTGTTCCAATGAATAGAATGCTTTGTGCTGACATAAAAGTTAGTTTCACATCATTTTGTGTAAATGAGTCCCTAAAATGAAGGAAGGAGCCTTGTTAGTTAGAAATGAAGAGATGGTCTCCTTATTTAGGAATTAAAACACTTAATATGTATACAAAAAGGTAATCTAGACTAATCACATCTTTTTTGATGGAATTCAATGGATTTAGAAAATCAAAGATGTAGAAACAAGATTGTTGGAATGAATATAATGTTTGATGTTGATATAAAAGTTAATTATAAGATTATTTTGTCTGAATGAGTCCTTGCAACAAAATTAAAAGTCTTGTAATCAAAAAATGAAGAAACAATCTCATTGTTTAGGAATTAAACTATCCAATACCTAGAAAGAAAGCTAATAAGGATTAATTCCTCATTTACTTAATGGAATTCAATAGATTTAGAGTACCAAAGATGTATGAACATGCTTGTTCCATCGAATATACTTGTTTAAGTAGACAAAAATGTTAATTTCACCAACATTTCGTGTAAATGAGTCCTTTCAACAATGGGAGGAGCCTTGTTAGATAGAAATGAAAAGGTGTTATGATTGTTCAAGAGTTAAAACACTTAATACATATAGGTAAAGGAAATATAGACCAATCACCCCTTTTTTTTATGAAATTCAATGAATTTAAAGTACCATAAATATATGTACAAGCTTGTTGTGATAAAGACAATGTTTATTATTGATATAAAGTTAATTACAAGATCATTTTGTGTGGATAAGTCCTTTCAATAAAATGAAAATTCTTGTCGTAAAAAATGAAGATATGGTCTCATTGTTCATGAGTTAAACCATTTAATACTTATAATGAAAGCTAATAATGATCAATGACTTGCTTACATGAAATAATTTGACGGACTTAAACAACCATAAGAGTACAAACATGCTTGTTCTAATAAATATAATGTTTTATGTAGGCACTAAAGTTAATTTCACCATCATTTTAAGTAAATAAGTCCTCCATCCAATGAAAAGAAAAGTCTTGTTATCAAAAAATGAAGAGACAATCACATTGTTTGGGAATTAAAACATTTAATGCTTATTAGGAAAGCTAATGAAGATCGATGACTCATTTACTTTATAGTATCAAAGATGTACAAATGAGAATGTTGCAATGAATATAATGTTTGCTATTAACAAAAAAGTTAATTACAAGATTATTTTATGTGAATGAGTCCTTTTAATTAAAAGAGAAGTTTTATTATCAAAAATTGAGGAGACCATCTCATTTAATACTTATAAGGCATGTAAATCAAGATCAATGAGTCATTTACTTGATATAATTTAATGGATTTGGAGTACCATTTAGGAATCGAGACACTTAATATGGGTAATCTAGACTAATCACACTTGTTTTAGATGAAATTCAATGGATTTAAAGTACCAAAGATGTTAAGATAGTTTCTTGTAATGAATACAATGTTATTCATAAAGATATAGAAGAGCATATAAGTTATCATGCTTGCATATCCACCATTTGAGTCTCCAACAATTATTCTAAGAATTACATATCTAATTTGACCTATGGACAAATATGCAAGCATACATTTAATGCTTGTTAGAATAATAGCAATGAGATTCTCCACTATTATGCTTAGAGTAGCTAGGATTTCTAAAAGAAGATGTCATTCATGTAATGAGAAATAAAAAGGAATATAAAAAATTTGAGTGGTTGAAGCTAAAGCAACTACTTTTGAAGTAATAAAAAGAAAAGCAATGACTGGAGTGGGAGAGTTAGAGTCAAAAAGAGGATTTGTTATTGAGACAAAAGTTAATTTTGAGATCATTTTGTGTGAATGTGTCCTTACAAGGAAAAGAGAAGTCTTATTATCAAAAAATGTAGAGATGGTCTCATTATTCAAAAATTAAACCATTTGGTGCCTTTGTAGAGAGCTAATAAAAATTAATGACTCCTTTACTTGATGGAATTCAATAGATTTATAGTACCAAAGATGTACAAATGATGCAATGAATATAATGTTGGCTATTGACACAAAAGTTAACTATGAGATTATTTCTATGTGAATGAGTTCTTCAATCGAAAAGAGAAGTCTTATTATTAAAAAATGTAGAGATGATCTCATTGTTCAAGAATTAAACAATTCAATACCAATTAGGAAAGCAAATCAAGATCATCGAGTCATTTTCTTGAAGGAATTCAATGTGTATAGAGAACCAAAGTTATACAAACAAGCATGTTAGTTTGAAATGAAGGATGGACTTCAATACATATAAGAAAGGGTAATATAGACTAATCACACATATTTTTGATGCACTTCAATGGATTTAAAGTACCAAAGATGTAGATACAAGCTTCTCACAATGAATACAATGTTTGCTATTCACACAAAAGTTAATTTCAAAATCATTTTATATGAATGAGTCCTTGAAGCAAAAAGAGAAGTCTTGTTATCAAAAAGTGAAGAGGCAATTTCATTGTTCAAGAATTAAACCATTCAATACCTATAAGGAAAGCTAATGAAGATGAATGACTCAATCTTGATGGAATTCCATCATAAAAATGTGTGACTGGTCTACATTAGCTTTTCTTATATGTATTACATGTTTCAATTCTTGAATCATGAGACTAGCTCTTCATTTCTAGCTAACAGTGTTGCTTCCTTCATTACAAGGACTCATTTATATAGAAGGATGGTAAAATTGACTTTTATGTCTACATAAAACATTATTTTCATTAGAGCAAGCATGTTTGCACACCTTTGGCAAACACTTTAAACCCACTGAATTCCAACAAGTCAATGAGTCATTGCTCTTGATTAGCTTTTCTTATAGGTATTGAATGGTTTAATTTCCCCAATAATGAGACCATCTCTTCATTTTTTGATAACATGACTTCTCTTTTATTACAAGGATTCATTCACACAAAATAATCATATAATTAACATTTGTGTGAACAATAAACATTATATTCTTTGCAACAAGCTTGTTTAAACATATTTGGTACTTTAAATCCATTGAATTTCTTCAAACAAAGCTTCGATTAATCTTGATTAGTTTTTTTATACCAATCGATTATTTTGATTCTTGAATAATGAGGCCTTCTCTTTGTTTCTAGCTACCAAGGCTCCTTCCATCATTGCAAGGACTCATTCACACAAAATGATCTCATAATTAACCTTTATGTCAACATCAAATATATATTCATTCAACAAACTCATTTGTACATTTTTGGTACTCTAAATCCATTGAATTCCATAAGAAGAAAGGTGTGATTGGTCTATATTACCTTTTCTCATACATATTATGTGTTTAAATTGTTGAATAATGAGATTGTCTCCTTCCTTTATTGCAATAACTCATTTACACAAAATGATGGTCAAATTAACTTTTCTGATGAGATCCATGGAAGACTTGATGCATGAAGGGTTTTTAAGGATCCATTAAGGCTTCTATTATTATTACAAAGACTCTCACACAAAATGATCTTTAAATTCACTTTTATGTCAATAACAAACATTAAATTAATTGCAAGAAGCTCATTTCAACATCTTTGGTACTCTAAATCCATGGAATTTCAACAAAAAAAGGTGTGATTGTTCTAAATTAGTTTTTCTTATAGTAATGAGTGTTTCAAATCTCGAATAATAAGACTGTCTCTTCATTTCTAACTAACAAGGTTCCTTCCTTCATTGCAAGGACTTATTCACACAAAAGGATCTCATAATTAACATTTATGTCAACATCAAACATATATTCATTGCAACAAACTTGTTTGTACATTTTTTGGTACTCTAAATCCATTGAATTCCATAAGAAAAAAGGTGTGATTAGTCTATATTACATTTTCTTATACATATTATGTGTCTAAATTGTTGAATAATGAGATTATCTCCTCATTTCTAGGCTCCTTCCTTCATTGCAATGACTCATTCACACAATTTGATGGTCAAATTAACTTTTGTGATGAGATCCATGGAAGACTTGATGCATGGAGGGTTTTTAAGGATCCATTAAGGCTTATATTTTTATTACAAAGACTCTCACACCAAATGATTTTTAACTTCACTTTTATGTCAATAACAAACATTATATTAATTGCAACATGCTCATTTCAACATCTTTGGTACTCTAAATCCATGGAATTTCAACAAAAAAAAAAGGTGTGATTGTTTTAGATTAGCTTTTCTTATAGTAATGAGTGTTTCAATTATTGAATAATAAGACTATCTCTTCATTTCTAGCTAATAAGGCTCCTTCCTTCATTGCAAGGACTTATTCACACAAAATGATCTCATAATTAACTTTTGTGTCAACATCAAATATATATTCATTGCAACAAACTTGTTTGTACAATTTTGGTACTCAAAATCCATTGAATTCCATAAGAAAAAAGGTGTGATTGGTCTATATTACCTTTTCTCATACATATTATGTGTTTAAATTGTTGAATAATGAGATTATCTCCTCATTTCTAGGCTCCTTCCTTCATTGCAATGACTCATTTTCCACAATTTGATGGTCAAATTAACTTTTGTGATGAGATCCATGGAAGACTTGATGCATGGAGGGTTTTTAAGCAATGACTCATTTCCACAATTTAATGGTCAAATTAACTTTTGTGATGAGATCCATGGAAGACGTGGACGAAGTTCGTGTGGAGGAGCAAAGACGTGGACGAGAGGAACAACGTGCCAACATCACAAGAAGCGGTAAATCCAAGACCGCTCTAATGGAGGCCTTGGAGTTTCGTATTGCAGAGTTGGAGAAGAACTTCTCAAGGATAGAACCTATCATTGAGGAGCAGTCTGCCCGGATTGACAACATGGAGACGA
Organism: Rhizophora apiculata; assembly: GCA_037832385.1. Taxonomy (NCBI): domain Eukaryota; kingdom Viridiplantae; phylum Streptophyta; class Magnoliopsida; order Malpighiales; family Rhizophoraceae; genus Rhizophora; species Rhizophora apiculata. Next base: position 8,378,685 of record CM075437.1, read on the forward strand.
AATTTGCAGAAGTCACCCATGTGGTAAAATCCACCCTTCGGGAGATCAGTCAATCCTTCAAGCATGATCTTGACGACATCCGACGAGAGGTATGTAGTAATCGTTCTTTTACTAAAGTTGAATTACGAGACCTTAGACATGAGGTAGATGATGTTCATAAGCAAACCGTTGCTAATGGGTCATGCTCCACTGGCCCTATCAACTTTGGCACAATCGACGTGCCCAAACCTGCTACCTACGGTGGCACTCGTAATGCTACGGAAGTTGAGAACTTCCTCTTCGGCTTAGAACAATACTTCGAAGCCAAGTTCGTTCGAGATAATGCCGCAAGGATTTGCACTGCCCCCATGTTTCTACGAGATGCTGCTCAACTATGGTGGCGTCGCAAGCATGGTGAGATTGGTAAAGGTATTTGCTCCATTGACACTTGGGAAGACTTCAAGCGCAAGTTAAGGAAGCACTTCTGCCCAAGCAACGCCAATAAGGAAGCCCGAGGTCGTCTCCGACGATTGAAGCAGGGAGGGACCATCCATGACTACATCAAGGAATTCACCACCTTCATCCTCGAGATTGAGGACATGTCTGACAAGGATTCTCTCTTTTACTTCATGGATGGATTGAAAGATTGGTCTAGAGTTGAACTTGAGAGGCGTAATGTGCAAAGCTTGGATGAAGCCATTGCCGCTGCCAAGTCTCTCATAGAATACAACACTCAATCCAAAGAAAAACGATCCAACCAGGGTAAAAGTGGGGGAGACAAATTCGGACGCAAGGAGCAAGGGTCCAAAGATAAAGGAAAGGCTAAAACCTCGTCATATGGTGAAAGGCATGATCGAGGTAAGACCGATTCTCCTAAACCGAAAACTCCATGTTTTATTTGCAATGGTTCCCATTGGATGAAGGATTGCCCCAAGCGCAAGACCCTCAACGCCATCATGAGCCAATTTGAAGATGATTCTTCACAAGATGAGCAAAGTCAAACCGAGATGGGATCACTTCGAATCCTGGCAACTATGAAGGGGAAAAGCGCACAGCCACATGTTGACCATAAGGGACTACTATATGTCCAAATCACCATCAACGGGAAGCAATCTAGAGCCATATTAGACACCGGAGCTTCCCACAACTTCATTTCCATGGAGAAGGCCAAGCGGCTTGGCCTCAAGCTAACAAGTAAAGGTGGAACCCTTAAAGCAGTGAACTCACCAGCAAAACCGATTGCCAGCATTGCTAAAAGTGTTCCCACAACTCTCGGTGCGTGGAAAGGAAGCATCAACTACTCTGTAGTCCCCATGGACGATTTCCAAGTGGTATTGGGCATGGAGTTCTTCGATAAGGTACATGCCTTTTTATTCCCAGCTTCTAACTCACTTGGAATATTGGAAGGAGGGAAGGCTTGCACCATACCCACAGAATGTGCTCGACGAATGGAGGGTCAGGCCTTATCTGCATTACAATTCAAACAAGGTATGAAATCTGACCCAAGCCCCAAAGTCACCTTGCCCAACGAAGTGGCACAAGCCCTAGAAGAGTTCAAGAACATCATGCCACAAGAGCTATTGAAGAGACTCCCACCTAGGCGTGAGGTAGACCATGCAATTGAGTTGGAGCCGAACGCCAAGCCTCCTGCCTTGGCATCACCCACCATTGCCTCCCCATACAAAGACAAGAGCCCCATGGCGCATCAAATCGCCAAGGAATGGCACAAGCACGCTGACATCGCCCGAGCTCACCAAAGCAAGGTCACCCAGAAGATGAAGAAATGGGCGGATCATAGACGGAGGCACATTGAGTACCAAGAAGGAGACAAAGTGCTCATCTGACGACTCCCACAGCAATTCAAGTCCCACCGCAAAGTCCACAAAGGGCTAATTCAAAGTTTCCTCAAACCATATCATGAAGATATGGAAGACCCTGAGAGAAATAAGTCCAAACGAGCACCAACAGCCGTTACTACCACCTTCAACAAGGAAGTGGAGAGCATTCTTGCGGATCGAAGGATCCGAAAAAGGGGTGTACCCAATTATACGGAGTACATGGTGAAATGGAAGGGACATCCTCATGAGGAGGCCAGTTGGGAACGGGAGGACACACTATGGTAATTCCCCAACGAAATCCAGTGCTATAAGGATAAAATGACGACGAGGACGTCACCGAATTAAGTGGGGGAGAATGTCACGGGCCAACAAGTTCAAACCCTATCTATCGGAGGTTCTAACATGTTAATCGAGACACCTCCTAGATAAGGGCAATTCGTTGAATGTAGATGTCTCCTCGGGAAGGGACGCACATTGGAACTTGTAATGTATTAAATAGGAAGATGAAAGGATGTAATATCCACCATTAGATCAAGGAGGGATCTAACGGTTGTAGTTTGTCCAAAACTTGTATAAAAGGGGACCTCCTCCCCCTCATTTGTACACACTCCATTCTTGAAGTAAAGTATACTTCTAAAGCCTCTCTAGTCTTTGTTCTCTCTCTCTTTAGGCTTACTAGCAACTTTCCCTTGAAGTTGTCTAGTGCCACACGGGTTTAGAGTGTCCGAAAACTCGTCCCGTGACAGTTGAGTCTTGTCACGGGGCCATTATCCTCTCCCCAAAAGGCTAACCTGTTGGGGTGTGTAGCGCCCACGCTTATAAGGCCCAAGGATCCCCTTCTCCTTTCCGATGTGGGACTCTGTCACATTCTCCCCCACCGATTCCATCGACGTCCTCGTCGTGGACCGGGGCCCCCTGCCTACTCCCCCTACTCTTGGGCCTAGAGCGCTCGGCGGCGAACATCGGATTCGGGACGGGTCGGCTCTGATACCACTTGTCACGGGGCCATTACCCTCTCCCCAAAAGGCTAACCTATTGGGGTGTGCAGCGCCCACGCTTATAAGGCCCAAGGATCCCCTTCTCCTTTCCGATGTGGGACTCCGTCACATTCTCCACCACCGATTCCATCGACGTCATTGTCGTGGACCGGGGCCCCCCTGCCTACTCTGCCTACTCTTGGGCCTAGAGCACTCAGCGGCGGACATCGGATTTGGGACAGGTCGGCTCTGATACCACTTGTCACGGGGCCATTACCCTCTCCCCAAAAGGCTAACCTATTGGGGTGTGCAGCGCCCACGCTTATAAGGCCCAAGGATCCCCTTCTCCTTTCCGATGTGGGACTCCATCACATCCTCCCCCACCGATTCCATCGACGTCCTCGTCGTGGACCGGGGCCCCCCTGCCTACTCCCCCTACTCTTGGGCCTAGAGCGCTCGGCGGCGGACATCGGATTCGGGATGGGTCAGCTCTGATACCACTTGTCACGGGGCCATTACCCTCTCCCCAAAAGGCTAACCTATTGGGGTGTGCAGTGCCCACGCTTATAAGGCCCAAGGATCCCCTTCTCCTTTCCGATGTGGGACTCCGTCACATTAGCCTTTTGGGGAGGGGGTAATGGCCCCATGACAAGTGGTATCAGAGCTGACCCGTCCCGAATCTGATGTCCGCCGCCGAGCGCTCTAGGCCCAAGTGTCACGGGGCCATTACCCTCTCCCCAAAAGGCTAACCTATTGGGGTGTGCAGCGCCCACGCTTATAAGGCCCAAGGATCCCCTTCTCCTTTCCGATGTGGGACTCCGTCACATTCTCCCCCACCGATTCCATCGACGTCCTCGTCGTGGACCGGGGCCCCCCTGCCTACTCCCCCTACTCTTAGGCCTAGAGCGCTCGGCGGCGGACATCAGATTCAGGACGGGTCGGCTCTGATACCACTTGTCACGGGGCCATTACCCTCTCCCCAAAAGGCTAACCTATTGGGGTGTGCAGCGCCCACGCTTATAAGGCCCAAGGATCCCCTTCTCCTTTCCGATGTGGGACTCCATCACATTCTCCCCCACCGATTCCATCGACATCCTCGTCATGGACCGGGGCCCCCCTGCCTACTCCCCCTACTCTTGGGACTAGAGCGCTCGGCGGCAGACATCAGATTCGGGACGGGTCGGCTCTGATACCACTTGTCACGGGGCCATTACCCTCTCCCCAAAAGGCTAACCTATTGGGGTGTGCAGCGCCCACGCTTATAAGGCCCAAGGATCCCTTTCTCCTTTCCGATGTGGGACTCCGTCACATTCTCCCCCACCAATTCCATCGACGTCCTCGTCGTGGACCGGGGCCCCCCTGCCTACTCCCCCTACTCTTGGGCCTAGAGTGCTCGGCGACGGACATCGGATTCGGGACGGGTCGGCTCTGATACCACTTGTCACGGGGCCATTACCCTCTCCCCAAAAGGCTAACCTATTGGGGTGTGCAGCGCCCACGCTTATAAAGCCCAAGGATCCCCTTCTCCTTTCCGATGTGGGACTCTGTCACACAAAAGTAGGGGGAGTAGGCAGGGGGGCCTCGGTCCACGACGAGGATGTTGATGGAATCGGTGGGGGAGAATGTGACGGAGTCCCACATCAGAAAGGAGAAGGGGATCCTTGGGCCTTATAAGCGTGGGTGCTGCACACCCCAATAGGTTAGCCTTTTGGGGAGAGGGTAATGGCCCCATGACAAGTGGTATCAGAGCCGACCCGTCCCGAATCCGATGTCCGCCGCCGAGCGCTCTAGGCCCAAGAGTAGGGGGAGTAGGCAGGGGGGCCCCGGTCCACGACGAGGACGTCGATGGAATCGGTGCGGGAGAATGTGACAGAGTCCCACATCGGAAAGGAGAAGGGGATCCTTGGGCCTTATAAGCGTGGGCGCTGCACACCCCAATAGGTTAGCCTTTTGGGGAGAGGGTAATGGCCCCGTGACAAGACTCAGCTTCTTCTGGGTCTGAAAATAACTTGTGGCCACGTTGTTTGTTCTTACAACAAACTTTGACCCCAGGAGATAATGCCTCCACGTCCTTAGGCAATGGACCACTGCAGTCATCTCCTTTTCTTGAACAGTATACCGTCATTCGGTATCGTTCAACTTCCGTGACTCATATGCCACTGGTGTCCTTCCTGCATAAGAACACCACCAATAGCAAAATCTGATGCGTCAGTTTCTAATTCAAAAGGCTTGGTGTGATCAGGCAACACCAACACTGACTCCTCGGTCATGGCTTGCTTCAACCGATTAAACGCCTTCTGGCATTGATCCGTCCATTCCCATGGTTTCTCCTTCTTCAGCATATCCGTGAGGGGCACGGTGATGTTTGAGTAGTTCTGAACGAAACGCCGGTAGTAGTTGGTGAGACCAAGGAATGATCTCAATTCCGTCACTTTCGTCGATGGCTCCCATTCAACAATGGCTCAGATCTTTGCCGCTTCCATTTGTACTTGTCCTCCCCCGACAATGTGCCCTAAAAATGGTACCTCCTTTTGGGCAAAGGCACACTTCTCGCGCTTGACATACAAGTCATTCTCGCACAGGACTTGGAAAACCTGTCTAAGGTGCTCGATATGCTCCTCAAGCATCCGGCTGTACACCACAATATCATCAAGGTAAACCACTACAAACCAATCAAGGAACGGGTGTAATACCTTGTTCATAAGAGTGCAAAATGTGGCCGGAGCATTGGTTAGGCCGAATGGCATGACGAGGAACTCGTACGAACCATAACGAGTCACATAAGTTGTCTTTGGCTCATCCCCTTCAGCAATCCGAACTTGATAGTAACCCGAACGTAGATCAAGCTTGGTGAACCACTGTGCACTTCCAAGCTGATCGAAGAGATCTGCAATGAGTGGAATCGGGTACTTATTTTTGATGGTTAGTTTGTTCAATGCCCGGTAATCTATGTACATCTGGAGTGACCCATCATGCTTCTTCTGGAAGAGGGCAGGTGCACTGAACGGAGCCTTAGATGGTCGAATGTATCCCGCATTGAGCAGCTCCTTCAGTTGCTTCCTCAATTCTTCCAACTCGGGGGGCACCATGCGATATGGGGCCATGGTAGGCGGTCGAGCGTCAGGTACCAGCTTAATTTGGTGATCCACTTCTCTACGAGGTGGAAGCTTCTTAGGCAACTCAGGAGGCATCACGTCATTGAATGAATCGAGGACTTGGCTCACTTTAGTTGGGATTTCGCTCCCTTCGCTCTTGTTGTCCTCGATTCATTAATCTAGACCAATCACACTAATTTTTGATGGAATTCAATGGATATAGAGTATTAAAGATTTACAAACAAGCTTTTTGCTATGATTATAATGTTTTATGAAAACACAAATGTTAATTTCATCATCATTTTGTGTAAATTTGTCCTTCCAATGATAAGAAAATTCTTGTTATGAAAAATTGGCTTAGGAATTAAACCATTTAATACTTGTAATTGATGAATGACTAATTTTACTTGATGGAATTCAATGAATTTAGTGTACCAAGGATGTACAAATGAGTTTGTTGCAATAAATATGATGTTTATTGTAGACATGACAGTTAATTTTGAGATCATTTTGTGTGAATGAGTCCTTACAATGAAGGAAGGAGCATTGTTAGCTAGAAATGAAGAGATGGTCTCATTCTAGAATTGAATCACTCAATACACATTTTAAAAGGTAATTTAGACCAAATACACCCTTTTTTTTATGAAATTCAATGAATTTAGAGTATCAAAGATGTACAAATGTTAAATTTTCCTTTAGTTTGTGTAAATTTGTTCTTCTAATGAAAAGAGAAATTTTTGTTATGAAAAATTGAAGAGGCAATCTCATTGTTTAGGAATTAAACCACTTAATACTTACAAGGAAAGCTAATAAAGATCAATGACTCATTTTACTTGATAGAATTCAATAGGTACAGAGTACCAAAGGTGTGCAATCATGCTTGTTTCAATAATTATATTATTTTGTGTAGACACAAACATGCTTTTATGTATCAAGATTTTTAATTCTTGAATAATGAGATTGTCCCTTCATTTCTAACAAACAAAGCTCCTTCTTTCATTAGAAGCACTCATTTACACAATATGTGTATAAGAAATGGTAATCGACATAAATCACACCAAATTTTGTTGGAATTTAATGGATTTAGTGTACCAAATATGTACAAACAAGCTTGTTGCAATAAATATAATGTTTGTTGTTGACACAAAAGTCAATTACAAGATCATTTTATGTGAATGAGTCCTTGCAATGAAGGAACAAGTCTTGTTTGCTAGAAATGAAATGATGGTCTCATTCAAGGATTGAAAAGAGCTCAATACATATTTGAAAGGAAATCTAGACCAATCAAACCTTTTTTCTTTTTTTTGATGAAATTCAATGGATATAGAGTATGAAAGATGTACGAACAAGCTTGTTACAATGAATATAATGTTTTGTGTAAACACTAAGGGTAATTTCACCATCATTCTATGTAAATTTGTCCTTCCAATGAAAGGAGAAGTCTTGTGATAAAAATTGAAGTGACAGTCTCATTATTCAGGTAGTAAACCATTCAACATCTATAATGAATTTTAATAAAGGTCAATGATGCATTTTACTTAATTAAATTCAATGGGTACAAAGTATCAAAGGTGTGCAAACATATTTGTTCCAATGCAAAAGTTAATTTCACCATTATTTTGTCAAAATGAGTCCATGTGAGAAAGGCAAGAGCCTTCTTATTTAGAAATGAAGAGATAGTCTTATTATTCAGGAATATAAAGAGATAGGGGAAAAGGAAAAAGTGTTATTTTACTCTTCTAAAAATACCTTAAAAGGAAAATGTTTTTGTATGACCTTTAAATAAGGACAACAAAGACTTTAGCATCAAAGGCATAAAAAAATATATTGCAAAAATGGGTATTATTGATATTTTTACTTATATTCAAAATATTTATAATATTCAACGAAAACCGTTACTTAATTTTTTGGCATCAAAAAATTGTCTAATCCTTGAAAAAGCTTACCAAGAGTATTTAGCCAAAAACAACCAAAAGGTCAATAATATTTACCCTCTTGCTTCAAATCTTTCTTTAAAAATTAAGGAAAGTGAGGTTATAGGTTTGCCTTATAAGGCCAAAGCTATGACCAGTGTTGTAATATAGTAAGACAATTGTACTAATTTGTATCTTAATCGATGGGCTCTAAATTGATTAGAATAGAGGAAACAGTTGAAGAAATATTTCATAAATGGGACTCTATTCCTAAGCCTCTGGTTAAATTAGAAATAAAAAAAGGGATTTTATTTACACCCCTATCCTCAAAGGATATTAACTATAATATGACTAACAGTAGTTCTAAAAAAATAAAACTTGTGGAGGAAATAGTTAAACGGCTTAAAAGCCTTGGTCTAAAAGATAAAGAAGCTATAGTTCTAGAAAAAGAAAATTAGATTAAATCTAACAATAAAGGTGAAAATATCAAAGAAAACTTAGAAGAGTTAGATCAACTTCAACAAATGTTCTTCTTAAATCAACAACCATTTGAGAGTATACAAAGGAACCACTTTTTATTAATAAAATAACCTTTAATAAGGTTCCTACTACGTTATGCTATCCAAGATCAAAAAAATGTTGACTTGTTATTTGAAGAACAATTAAAGTATATTTATGTTCAATATGATAGTAGTAATATATTTGAATGGAATCTTGATGGTGTGATTGAACATCAGATTCTAATTTTGTTGCATTACATGATGATGTTTGTAACTGCTGCCAAAACAAAGTGTAATTCTAATTCTCAATTTGCTAAAATCATAACAAGTGGGTTTACTAAATAGCTTAAAGGTTGGTGGGATTTGTATTTAACTAATAAGGTAAATAATCAAAATTCTTTTGCTACAAAACCAAAAGCAACAATACCGATCTTTAATTGTGTTAATACACTAATTTATACAATCACCAATCATTTTATTGGTACTATCATTTTGTTAATAGACAAGACTTATGAATAACTTATTAATTTGAGATGTCCTAACTTGTCTCATTTTATGTGGCATAAAGATGTATTTTTCTCTAAGGTCTTTGCTCAAGAAGACGGTCAAAGTATCTTCTAGAAAGAAAATTTTCTCTCTGGTTTACCTACCCTATTTGCTGAGAGAGTTAAAACTAGGCTTAAAGCCAATCATTCTACAATAATTGATTATAATCACTGCACCTATGGTGAACTAGCTGCTGAAGTAGTCACTAAAGGAATTAAACTCTATAATAAAATTAAACTACATAAGTTGTTACAAATTGAGAAATTTCAAGGTAAAAGGGCTTTGGGTAGTTTTTGCAAGCTAATGGGTTATCCACACACAAGATACTCCATTAAACCAAGAAAAAAAGGTTATCAATCTTATGTGAAATGAAAAACTTCTTATCAGAAGAAAGGAATAAAGCAAAAAATATGCTTGTAAAGCTAAAACTAAAAAAACAAAACAATTGTTTGCTATAAATGTGGCAAAATAGGGCACAATTCAAATAAGTGCAAAACAAAGTGAAAAATTCAAGAGTTAAATCTCAATAAAGGTCTTAAAAAATCCTCGATGCACATTTTCTTGTTAAAAAGTGATTCTAATGAATCAAGTTTAGAAATCAAAGTTTTTGAAGATGATAGTTCTTTTGAGTCTAATTTAGACACTAGCTACAAAAGAAAATGGGATCCCTATCAATAATGGCTTATTAGTCTTAACAAAAAATAGATAACATCCTTTTGGATCTTATTGACAAAATTCCAAATCCTAAAGACAAACGAGAACAACTAGAAAAATATTTACATCTAACAAAAGATCATATGCTAGTTTTAGCCAACAAATTGCTGAAATAAAAGAAAGTTATAGTTTAAAAATTGTCATACATAAAATAAAAGAAAGCACTTCTAGCATAAAAACTAAAGAGGAACCAATAATTATGGAGCCTAAAGTTGACATTAAAGAATTAAAAATACAGCTTAGAAAATTAAAAGATAGGATTATTATCCTAAAGACTATTACTAAAGATAAAGAAGAAAGTACTTTAGATTTACTAGACACTCCATTGAAAGAAGATGAGTTAAAAACTCTTCAATATGTTAATCTTATTGATAGGGTTATGGGTAATAATAGGAATATTATGCACTTTGGATTAAAAAAATACTCTTCCTAAATTTTAGAAAATTATGAACAAAATATTTAATGATTATTTAGCATTTACTCTTGTTTATGTCAATGATGTGTTGTTTTTTCCTAATACCATTGAACAACATTTTAAGGATTTGAATATTTTCTTAAATATCGTGAAATGGGTGGGTCTAGTTGCTTCTTCTAAAAAAAGGAATTTATTTCAAACCAAGATTTGCTTTCTTGGTCACTTCTTTGAAAATGGAATTATTATGCCCATAAATTAAGCAATTGAGTTGCCTCTAAATTTCCTAATGAAATTAGGGACGATCAATAGTTGCAATGCTTATGGAAGTTTGAATTGTCTTTCAAATTTTATAAAGAGTTAGCTTATGATGATAAACCCTTATTTGAGAGACTTAAAAAGAATCCTCCAAATTGGATGGATCACCATAACTTTCCTCTTATTACAATAAAAATACAAGTTCAATTGGCAATGAATTCTTTGATATGTGCAGAAATCTCTACTGCATTCAAGAGTAGGAATAAATGCCCTTAGAGTTGTCTTGCAGTTTTTGTAGAAAATGCAGCTAAATTGGAATAAGAAGTTCCAAGATTGGTAATTAATTACAAACCTTTAAATAAGGTTTTACACTAGATTAGGTAACCAATACCTAATAAAAAGGATTTACTAAACCAACTTTATAAAGCCAAATTTTTTTCAAATTTTGATATGAAATTTGGTTATTAGCAAATCCAAATCACATAAGGAATTGAACCAAAGAAAGTTTGCTAGAAAAAAATGAAGTGATGGTTTCATTGTTCTAGAATTAAACCACTTAATACCTACAAGAAAGGATAATCATGTTCAATTACTCTTTTGTTTAATGGAAATCAATTGATATATAATGTAAATGTCATAAGGTAGTTAATATATTGATAAATAAAATGTTTAGTGCATATATTAATGATAATTTCATGATCAATTTGGGTGAATGAGACCTTAAAACTAAGTGAGAAAACTTATTAACCAAAAATGAAGTGGTGATTTCATTCTTCTAGAATTGAACCATTCAATACCTGCAAAAAAAGATGATCACAATGACTAACTCCTTTGTTTGATGGAATTCAATGAATTTAGATTGCCAAAGTCATAAGGTTATTACTATTGTGAGTAATACAAAGTTTGATGCATACACCGATGTTAATTTTATGATTTATGAATGAGTCCTTGTAACTAAGAGATAAAGCAATAACTTATTCTTGAATTGAACCACTCAATACTTACAAGAAAGGATAATTATGATGATTGACTCCTTTGTTTGAAGGAATTTAATGGATTCATAGTGTCAATATTGTAAGGTCATTATTGTCATTATAAATATAATGTTTGGCACATGCAATAAACCCAAGAGCCTAGTTCACATTAATAGAAATACAAATTCATCCATGTTGGGATAACATTAAAACTTGCTACCCAATTGGGTCTAAATAACTTAGAAATTATCTATGTAAGTGATAAACAACATAATCATTTTCATGACTCCATAGTAGGAGTAGTTGAATTAAGGTTAAGTGATGGACCTATTTGGTTCTCATGTTTTCTAAACTCTACATTGTCATATTCAAACTTGGAACTGTGATATTCAAAACATTTAAAAGGAGTCTTGTTAGTTAGAAATGTAGAGATGGTCTTGTTATTCAAGAATTGAAATGCGCAATACATATAAGAACAGGTAATCTAGACCAATCATGCCTTTTTTTGATGGAATTCAATGGATTTAGAGTATAAAACATGTACAAATGATCTTATGAAAATGAATATAATATTTATTACTAACACAAAATTAATTATGAGATCATTTTGTGTGAATGAGTCCTTACAATGAGAAGAGAAGCTTTGTTATTAAAAAATGAAGTGATGGTCTCATTTTTCAAAAATAAACAATTCAATACCCATGGGGAAAGCTAAAAAATATCAATTACTCAAATACTAGATGGAATTCGATGGGTTTAAAGTATCAAAGTTGTGCAAACAAGCTTGATTCAATGAATACAATGTTTTATGTAGACATAAAAGTTCTTTTCATCAACATTATGTGTAAATGGGTCTTTACAATGAAGGAAGGAGCCTTTTTTGCCATAGATGAAGAGATGGTCTTATTATTCAGGAACTGAAACACTTAATACGTTTAAGAAAAATGCAACATAGACCAATTACACCTTTTTCTTGATGAAATTTAAAGGATTTAAAGCACCAAATATGTACAAATGAGTTTGTTGCAATGAATATCATGCTTCCTATTGACACAAAATATAATTATGATATCATTTTGCATGAATGTGTCCTTATAATGAAAAGAGAAGTCATGTTATGAAAAAATGAAGAGAGGATTTCATTATTGAGAAATTAAACCATTCAATACCTATAAAGAAAGCTAATAAAAGATCAATTACTCATTTAATTAATAGAATTCAATGGGTTCTGAATACCAAAAGTGTGCAAACATGCTTGTTCTAATGAATACAATGTTTTGTGTAAAGATAAAAGTTAATTTCACCATCATTTTGAGTAATTGAGTCATTGCAATGAATGAAAGAGCCTTGTTAGCTAGAAATGAAAAGATGGTCTCATTGTTCAGGTATTAAAACACTTAATAGGTATGAGAAAAGCTAGTCAAGATCAATCAAAGCTTTAATTGAAGGAATTCAATGAATTTAAAATACCAAAGACATACAAATGAGCTTATTGCAAAGAATATAATGTTTATAATTGACAAAAAAGTTAATTAAGAGATCATTTTGTGTAAAGGAGCCCTTGCAATGAAAGAGAAGTCTTGTTATCAAAAAATAAAGAGAGGGTTTGATTATTTGGCAATCAAGCCATTCAATACTAATAAGGAAAGCTAATCAATATTAATAACTCATTTACATGACAAAATTCAATGGGTTTGAAGTACCAAACGTGTGTAAATGGGCTTGTTGCAATGAATACAATGTTTTGTGTCAACACAAAAGTTAATTTCACCATTATTATATGTAAATGAGTCCTTACATCAAAGGAAGGAGCCTTATTAGCTAGAAATGAAGAGAAGGTCTCATTATTTAGTAATTGAAACATTTAATAGCCATAAGAAAAGCTAATGAAGTTCAATCTAACCTTTGTTTGAAAGAATTCAATGGGTTTAGAGTACCAAAGTTATGTAAACATGCTTGATGCAGTGAATATAATGAATATGCATATGCTTGTTATCAAAAAATGAAGAGACAATCACATTGTTTGGGAATTAAACCATTTAATATCTATAACGAAAGCTAATTAAGATCTATGACTCCTTTTTTTAAAGAATTTCAATGGATTCAAAGCACAAAAGGTATACAAATGTGCTTCATCCAATGAATACAATGCTCTTATGTAGACATGCTCTTATTTAGACACAAAATTTAATTTCTCCATCATTTTGTATAAGTTAGTCCCCGAAACAAAAGAAGGAGCTTTGTTAGCTAGAAATGAATAAAATGTGTCATTTTTTAGGAATTGAGACACTCAATATGTATAACAAAAGCTAATCAAGACCTTACACCATTTTTTGACAAAATTAAGTGGGTATAAGTACCAAAGATGTACAAACAAGCTTATTAGAATGAATATAATGGGTGCTATTGACACAAAAACTAATTATGAGATCCTTTTGCATGAATAAGTCATTGCAATGAAATGAGATGCATTGTTAGCTAGAAATGAGGAGACAATGTCATCATTCAAGAACTGAGACACTTAATATGTATATCAAAAGCTAATCAAGACCTCTCATAGATTTTTTGATCAAATTCAATGGATCTAAGTGCCAAAGATGTACCAATGAGCTTGTTAGAATGAATATAATTGGTGTTGTTGACATAAAAGTTAATTATGTGATCCTTTTGTTAGAATGAGTCCTTGCAACCAAAAGAGGTGTCTTGTTATCAAAAAATGAAAAGACAATCTCATTACTAGAGAATTAAATCATTCACAGCCTATAAGGAAAGCTAATCTTGATCAATGACACATTTGCTTGATGGAATTCAATGGATTTAAGTACCAATGGCATACAAATGCATTTATTCCATTGAATAGAATGTCTTGTGTTGACATAAAAGTTAATTTTGCCATAATTTTGATTGAATAAGTCTATGCAATGAAGGAAGGAGGCATGTTAGCTAGAAATGAAGGGATGATCTCTTTATTTATGATTTAAAACATTCAATCAAAGCTTTGTTTGATAGAATTCAATGGATCTAGAGTTCCAAAGATGTGTAAATGAACTCATTGCAATGAATATAATGTTTACTATTGGTGTAAATGTTAATTTTGAGATCCTTTTGTGTGAATGAGTTGTTGCAATGAAAAGAGAAGCCTTATTATCAAAAATTGAGGAGGCAATCTCATTGTTTGATAATTAAACCATTCAATACTTGTAAGGAAAGAAAATCAAGATCAATGACTCATTTACTTGATGGAATTCAATGGATTTAAAGTACTAAGGGTGTGCAAGCATGCTTATTCCAATCAATATAAAGATTTAAGTTTGTATAAAAGTTAATTTCACTATCATTTTATGTAAATGAGTCCTTGCAATGAAGGAGGGTGCCTTGTTAGATAGAAATGAAGAGAAGGCCCCATTATTCAAGAATTGAAACATTAAATGGCTATAAGAAAGCTAATCAAGATCAAACTAATTGTTGTTTTGAGGAATTCAATCAGTTAGAGTCCCAAAGTTGTACAAATGAGCTTCTTACAAAAAATATAGTGCTTACCATTGACACAAAAGTTAATTATGAGATCATTTTGTGTAAATAAGTCCTTGTAATGAAAGAGAAATTTTTATCCAAAAAATTGAAGGGATGGTCTTATACTCGGGAACTAAACCATTTAATTCCTATAAAGAAAGCTAATCAAGAATATTGACTCATTTGCTTGGCAAAATTCTATGAATTTAAAGCATCAAAGAGTGAATTTCACCATCATTTTAGGTAAATGAATCCTTACAACGAAGGAAGGAGCCTTGTTAGCTAGAAATGAAGAGAATGTCTCATTATCCAAGATTTCCAACCTTCAATAGGTATAAGAAAAGCTAATAAAAAACAATCAAAGCTTTGTTTGATGAAATTCAATGGATTTAGAGTACCAAAGATATGCAAACAAGCTTGTTGCAATGAATATAATGTTTCTTGTTGGCACAAAAGTTAATTATGAGATTATTTTGTGTGAATAAGTACTTGCAATGAAAAAAAAGAAGCTTTGTTGTCAAAAAATGGAGAGGGAATCTCATTGTTTAAGAATTAAACCATTTAATATTTGTGAAGAAGGCTAATCAAGATCAATGACTCACTTACTTGATGGAATTTAATAGGTTCAAAGTACCAAAGGTGTGCAAAAGTCTCTATTCTAATGAATAAAATGTTTCATGCAAACAAAATTGTTAATTTCACTATCATTTTGTGTAAATGAGTCCTCGCAACAATGGAAGGAACCTTATTGGATAGAAATTAAGAGACTATCTCATTATTTTGGAATTGAAACACTCAATACACATAAAAAAAAGGTAATCTATACCAATTAGACTCTTTTTTTTTTTTTTTATGGAATTCAATGGATTTAGAGTACCAAAGTTATACAAATGAGATTGTTTCAAAAAATATATTATTTATCATAGAGACAAAAGTTAATTATACATCATTTTGTGTGAATGAGTTCTTGCAACAAAAGAGAAGTTTTGATATCAAAAAATGAAGAGATGGTATCATTGTTTAGGAATTAAACCATTAAATACCTACAATGAAAGCTAATTAACATCAATGACTTATTTGCTTGATGGAATTTAATTTATTTAAAATACCAAAGACATACATGCATGCTTGTTCCAATGAAAAGAATGTTTTATGTAGAAGCAAAAATTCATTTCACCATCATTTTGGGTAAATGAGTCCTTGTAACAAAGGAAGGAGCCTTGTTAGCTAGAATTAAAAAAAAGGCCTCATTATTTAGGATTTGAAAATTTCTAAAGGTATATGAAATGCTAATTGAGATCAATCAAAGCTTTGTTTAAAGGAATTCAATGGATTGAGAGTATCAATGATGTACAAACTAACTTATTGCAAAGAATATAATGTTTACTATTAACACAAAAGTTAATTATAAGATCACCTTTTGTGAATAAGTCCTTTCAATGAAAAGAGATGCCATGTTATCAAGAAATGAAGAGACAATCTTATTGATTGAGAATTAAATCATTAAATACTTGTAAGAAAAGCTAATTAAGATCAATGATTCATTTACTTGATGGAATTCAATAAGTTCAGACTACCAAAGGTGTGCAAACATGCTTTTTCCAATGAATATATAGCTTTGTGTGGACGTAAAAGTTAATTTCACCATAATTTTGTGTAAATGAGTCCTCATAACAAAGGAAGGAGCCTTGTTGGCTAGAATTGAAGAGATAATCTCATTATTTAGACATTGAAACACTCAATACATATAAGAAAAGGTAATTTATACCAATTAGAGTTGTTTTTGACAGAATTCAATGGATTCATAATACCAAAATTGTACAAATGAGCTTGCTACAAAGAATATAATGTTTACTATGACATTAAAGTTAATTACAAGAACATTTGTGTAAATGAGTCCTTGCAACCAATGAGAAGTCATGTTATCAAAAAATAAAGAGATAGTCTTATTATTTGAGAATTAAACCATTCAATACCTTTAAGAAAAGTTAATAAACAATGCTAAACAATCCAAACATAGAATACACAATTTTCAAACTCATAATACATAAGTCACAAAACTAGATTTAGAAAAAGAATGCTTAAGAGAAAAAGGACTTACATGAATATAACTTTCATTGAATGACATTACAAGCTTATAGATTATTTTGGAGTAAGTTTACAAATGAGGAAAAAAAGTTATGCCTTCTCCATGGGATGCTCCTAGTTGTCTCTAAAGTCTGCTAACAAACAAATACATGATAAAAGTTTTCTTCATAAAGTATAAAGTATCTTTATACAATGGCTTTACAGAAGCATTTTGTCCATTTTGTCCCCTTTACAACTCACACAGATCTTTTGAGCCTTGCATAATATCATCTAGTTGAGTGAGTTGATTAGAATCTTTTGTTTGACTACTTTCTGCTTGGTCTTTATTGAATTGTAAAATACTAGCCATCATTTCAATTAACTGTTCTCTTGGCACACTCTTGACTAGTGCTTTAAGCATTTAAGTTGGAGTCTTGATAGCTAGAGGAGCAAGTCTTATAATGTTGATTCCTAAATTAATAACTCCTTTAGTAGTGTAAACCCCTTCATTGAAATAGTCAAATTTTTCCCACCATTGAATGTTAATCCTTTGAATAAGCTATGGTACATGCTAAGTACTTTCTCCCAGGATATTAACTTGTATGGAAATGATATTATAGTCCCATTTGATGATCCATGGAACATGATACTAGACAACAAAATTCAAGATTTTATTCCTCAAGTTGAGATTCTTTTCACAAAATTATTCATAAATAGTTTTTACTCTTAAAGAGAGTGTAACAAGATGTATTCCCCATTTAAGGAACCATATTTTAAACCATTTAGGAATTTTAACCTTATTATAAGGAGATTAATATGAAGAAACCAATTATATTTTTTTTATGGGCTTTTGTAGAACAAAGATCTCTCCTAAGCTTTGATATAGTTAAAATAACTGATAGTCTTAACCTTCCACCAGTTTTTTATTTCTTTATAGGCTAGCAAATCACTTTGCCATTCATCTATCTTGAAAGATGATCCTTTTGATTTTAAATTTTGCATATGCCCAATCTTTGATAGATCCATAACTAGCACCTCGTTCAATTGGTTCAATGATCACTAGTCTTGTCTCAAAAAGAATCTACTAATAATAATAGTAATTTTTCATGGTGGTATAAGGATACATGTTATCATTTAAATAGAATCCTGCAACCTCATAAGGTAGAAGTTAAGCATAATTAGGCTCAATTGGACACAAGAAGTCTATATAAACTTTGGGATAAAAGAATATGTAACTTTTTATTCGTTATTTAGTTGTCACTCATAAGTGTCATTTGATAAAGGATCTAATTCCTTGTTGTTTTGACTTGATGAACTAAAAGCATCCTTAGTTGGTGAAAGAATTGACTTTGATGGGGACATAGGCCCTTATAGCATAGGCCTCTTACTTATGAAGTGGTACCCTACAAAAATTTATGAGTTAAACAGTCAAGAAAAGAATTTGTAAATATCAAAATCAAAGGTTAATGATATTCCATGCCATCTAGCAAAAGATTTGCTTTGAGGCTATATTTTTGACATCTTTTAAAAGAACATCTTTAGTAGCTTTACAATCAATTCTAATAAGAAATTTTTGATCTAATAAATCTCCTTCAAACTTTTGAATGCATAATACTATAGCAAGAATTTTTTTCTTAATTATAAAATATTTAACTCTAGCTTCTTTCCAAATCCCAGAAGTAAAGCATAATAAACTTTCTTTGTGGTAAACCTTTTATTTTAGTATTCCACCATATCCTTGGTCAAATTTTAAAGGCATTTGGATAGGGAACAATTAAACATGGAAGTTTGTAGCCTTTTGTTTTATTTCTTAACTACTTGTGTATGAATGTGTGTCAATTCAAGAGGATTCTTTCTAAATCTTTCAAATAAAGGTTTAGCAAATTCAATTGCTTGATCTATTGGAATTACACTACCATTTTCAATGAGGTGGCCAAGAAATGTAATCTTGGTTTGGAATAACCTAATTTTTCTAGTAGAGGCTACAAGGCTTGCCTTTTGCATTACAAATAATAAAATATTTATATGTTTAAGAAGGAGAAGGCTTATCATCTAGGGGTTGCTATTCTGATGAGAGAGTATGTTGACATTGATTTATGTAATCTCAACTTATATGAATAAGTCCTTGCAACTAAAGGAGAAAACTTGTTAGCAAGAAATGAACAAATGGTTACATTCTTTTAGAATTGAATCATTCAATACATACAAGAAGAGAAAATCAAATTAATCACTTCTTTGTTTGATGAAATTCCATGGATATTTAAGGCCAAGGTCATAAGGTTGTTGTTGCAATTAATATAACCTTTGGTGTATACATCAGTGTTGCAATTGATATAATTATTTCTTTTAATTATCTTATTTCTCCATTTAATTCATTTATTTCAAATTTAAGATCTTGTATAAAAGGGTCTTTAGAAGTAGAATTAGAAATATATCCTTTTACTCTATGAATCACTATTTTAAGGCCATAACCTTCTTTCAAAAATATTCTAAGATCCAAAATCTTAATATCTTCTTTTGTTAAGACTAATAAGCCTTTGCTTTGCTTTTAGACCTTATAATAATCACATTCTCCTTGACTTGAAATCAGAAGAATGATTTTATAGAATGTCTAATTCTATATCTTTTTGATATGAATCATTATCAGATAAGAAAATAGTCAATAATGACCCTTTATGGCCTTCATCAATAGAGAGTTCTTAAATTTGTGTAAATGAGTCCTTGTAATGAAGGAAGGAGCCTTGTTAGCTAGAAATGAAGAGAAAGTCTCATTAGTCAGGAATTACAACATTAAATAACTATAAGAAAAGCTAATCAAGATCAAACTAACCACTGTTTCAAGGAATTCAATAGGTTTATAGTATCAAATTTGTACAAAGGAGCTTGTTGAATATAATGTTTACTATTGACACAAAAGTTAATGTCTTCAACATTTTGTGTGATTAAGTCATTGCAACAAAAATGAAGTCTTGTTATCAAAAAATGAAATGATAGTCTCATTGTTCAAGAATTAAACCATTTAATACCTATAAAGAAAGCTAACCAAGATCAATGACTGAAGTTCCCGACTTCTCCCTAGGATCTACTACTCTCCTGATACTGAGAGGGGGGGTGAATCAATATCACCACAATTCGCAATTCGCAGGTAAGTGAACAACTTCAACCTCTTCTTAAAAGCAAACTCTTTCTCAGACTCGACTAAGGTAGATCTATTGCTACCTACTAATCACAATAGTCCCCAAAGTCACCTTTTAGACACCTTGCCTAGCAGACAATACGGATGTTCTTATTTAGGTCTTCGTTAGGTTATGAGTTGGCTGATACTTCAGCTGCATTCACAAGTCAATTCAAAACACAGAATGTAAAGCAAATTAAGGACACACGAGATTTACGTGGTTTCGTCAACGTGACGTACATCCACGGTGGTAGGGACTCTCCCTTACCGAGACTATCCACTATACTTGAGAATTCAGGTTACAATGGATGTCTTTGATTCTCTGCTCCTTTCACTATTGCAATTACTAAGTAAGTACAATACAAAGAGTGTCACTTACTGTGTCTACCATTCTTCTAACTTGTCTTGCCTCTGTTGAATTGAAAGGCTGCTCCACTGCTGCTTAGAAGTTCACCACAACGCTTTTTAACCTCTCTTGAAAAAGTCTGGAAATACGTTGAGTTCAATGCTTCGCCGAATTCCTTCTCTACGTTGTATCACACAACTCCTGCTTTTACCATCTCACGGTCTCACCCGTCTCCTTGCCCCACAATCTCACTGTCTCACGGCTCACCTGTCCGTTTCTCTCTCTTGCTGTCTAGTCAGATTTCTCTCTCTTCTCGACAGATTTCTCTCTCTTCTCGCCGGACTTCTCTCTCTTCCTGCCGGATTTGTCTCACCGTCTGCCGGATTTGTCACCGTCGACCGGATCCCAGTTCTGCTGTCGCCGGATCTCCTCTGCCCCTGCCGGATTTCCTTCTGCTGTCGCCGGATCTGCTGTCGCCGGATCTCCTCTGTCCCAGCCGGATCTCCTTCTGCTGTCGCCGGATCTGCTGTCGCCGGATCTCCTCTGTCCCAGCCGGATCTCTCTCACGCCGTCGCCGGATCTCCTCTGTTCTGGCCGTCAGGTTTCTTTTTCTCTCCTTCCCGTCAACTCTTTCTCTCTCTCGGCGGTTCTGTTTTTTGCCGATGGTTCTCTCTCTCTTCTGTATCGTTCTGCCGTCGCCCCCTTCACCAGCCGCTTTGATCGTCTCTCTTTTCTACCGATGGTGTAGGGTTGCTGTGTGCCTTGCTGTCTCCTCGCCGACGACGTCCTTTCTCTCTCTTCCAGGCGTTTTCTCTCTCTTCGTCCAACGGCTTCACTGTGCGGTTACTGTTCACTCGACGACACTGTTCACTCTCTTCGTCCTTACCGGTGGTGTTCTTCCGTGTAGGGTTTGGTGTTCTCTTTGGTTGGTCGGTTGTTTAAGTTTTGCTGAATGCTCAATATTGCCGACTCACCCTATTCTTTGTCTTCCAAGACCATTATATACTCTACTCCATGAAACCCTAATAGGGTTTACGTGGCGATTTTACGTTCTTGCCCTTCCGTATAGTTTTACTTTTTTGCCCTTCCATGTGGGTTTACTTTCTTACACACGTAAACCTAGTTGACAACAATTACAACCTATATAAGGCTGTGGGAACAACAATCTCCCCCTTTGTAATTGTTGGCAACACTTATAATAAAAGCCACTATGCAGCAGTTTCAACTTCCCCTAAATATGCACTCTCCTTTCTTAACAGCTCCGCCTGCACTGTTGCTTCTCTCCCCCTTTGCCAACCAATTACGTATTTGAAAAACTCGCAAAGTGAAGATGGAGGATTTACTTGAACTTCAGGCTTGAGGAGGCATTTGCACAGATAGACTCCATCTGTGCTTTTCAAACAACTCTGTGGACAGAGGTTTAGTTAGAATATCTGAAATTTGATCTCTAGTGCCAACATACTCCAACTGAATTGTACCCTGTTCCACTTGATCTTTGATGAAGTGATATCGGATGTCAATATGCTTGCTTCTCGAATGTTGAACCGGATTCTTGCTGAGATCAATAGCACTTTGATTATCACAAAGTATACTCACTGGTAATTTCATTTCAACACCCAAGTCTCCCAATTGTCTTAGCATCCATATCACCTGTGTACATGCTGCACAAGCAGCCATATACTCAGCCTCAGCTGTGCTCAAAGCAACACTGTTTTGCATTCTACTTAACCATGCAACACACTTTGAACCCAAGTAGAAGCTGCAGCCGCTGGTTGATTTTCTATCATCTATACTTCCTGCCCAGTCTGCATCAGTGTATGCTTGTAGTTTAACAGGATCCATGGTTGGATACCACAAGCCCATTTCCAATGTTCCTTTGAGGTACCTTAGGATTCTTTTCACTGCCAACACATGAGACTCTTTAGGATCAGCTTGGAATCTGCTGGCAGTACACACAGCTTGCATAAGATCAGGCCTTGATGCCGTAAGGTACAGAAGGCTCCCTATCATCTTCTTGTACTCTGTAGGGCTTGTACTCCTTCCTTCCTGATCTTTTGTTAACTTGCAGCCCACTGTCATAGGGGTACTGACAGATCTGCTATCTTCCATACCAAACCTTTTCAGCATCTCTTTGGCATATTTCGTCTGAGAAATAAAGATACCTTCTTCACACTGCTTTATCTGTAATCCAAGAAAGTACGTCATTTCTCCAATCAATGACATCTCAAATTCCTCACTCATCTTCTGTGCAAAATCTTGGCATAGTTCAGAGTGATCCCCACCAAAGATGATGTCATCTACATATACTATGGTTATCAGCTGGCCTTTCTCTGAATTGCACACATATAGGTTATTATCAACCGTTCCTCTTCTGAAATTCAACCTTCTCAAGTATGCATCCAGCCTGCTGTACCATGCTCTTGGAGCTTGCTTAAGACCATACAAGGCTTTCTTCAGCTTGCACACTTGTGTCTCATCCTCACTGATTTGTACTCCATCGGGTTGTTCAATATACACTTCTTCTTTCAGGAGCCCATTCAGAAAGGCAGATTTCACATCCATCTGATAGACTTTATACCTCTTGTGTGCTGCTAAAGCTAAGAACATTTTGATAGTTTCTAACCTTGCTACTGGTGCAAAAGTTTCATCAACATCTACCCCTTCTATCTGAGTGTAGCCTTTGCAAACCAGCCTGGCCTTGTTCCTCACTACCTTGCCATCTTCATTGTGTTTATTCCTAAACACCCACTTTGTTCCTATGACATTCTTATTAGTGGGTCTTGGAACCAGCTCCCATGTATCATTCTTTTCAATTTGATCCAGCTCCTCATTGATAGCTTTGACCCAGGCTTGGTCTTGAATAGCCTCTTCAATAGATTTAGGTTCAACTTGTGAGAGTAGAGCAGTAGCTCCCACCATTCTTCTTCTTGTTGTAACTCCTGCTGATGGGTCACCTATGATCTGATCTCCTCGATGAGCACTGGTCCATGTTTTCTTTGTCCTTCTTCCTTGCACCATCTTAGTTGTAAGAGGATCTCTTTCTTCCTGTTCAGACTCACTTTTCTCCGAGTCTAAACTTACTTCTTGTTCCTTTTCTTCAGGTTGGTCTGATTCTTCATCTACATTGAAGTCATCTTCTTCATTGTCCTCAGCTTCTCCATTCTGCATTGTTTTCCAGTTCTCATCTATTCTCACATCACTGGTAGTGATTACTTTTCCCAGCTTATGTAGGAAAACTCTGTAACCTTTTGTCTTTGCTGAGTATCCCACAAAGATGCCTTCATCAGACCTAGCGTTGAATTTTCCCAAGTTTTGCTCCTTGTTCTTCACAAAACATGGTCTGCCAAAGACTCTGAGATACTTGGCTGTTGTCTTCTTCCCACTCCATAGCTCATATGGAGTCTTATCAGTATTGGGCTTTAGTAGAACTCTGTTCAGTAGGTGCACTGCTGTAAATGTTGCTTCTGTCCAAAATCTTGTGTGAAGCTTGGATTCTAGCAGTAGAGTTCTTGCCATTTCAACCACAGCTCTATTCTTCCTCTCTACCACCCCGTTCTGTTGAGGTGTTCTTGCTGCTGCCATCTGATGGTGAATTCCATGCTTCTTAAGGTAATCTTCAAAAGCTCCATTTGTGAATTCAGTGCCTTGATCTGACCTCAATACTTTGATCTTCTTTCCACTCTCATTTTCAGCCAATCTTCTGTATCTCTTGAAGCAGTTCAGAACTTCTGACTTGTGTTTGAGGTGCATGATGCAGGTCCTTCTGGAATAATCATCGACAAACAGGACCAAGTACCTCTCATTATTCAACCCTTTTGTTCTCATCGGCCCACACAAATCAGTATGCACAATGTCAAGCACTGCTTCAGAACTGAACTCTTTGGTCTTATACTGCTTTCTAACATGTTTTCCTTTAGAGCATGCTGAGCAAACATACTCTCTCTCTCTCCTGAGGTCGGGAATATCTCTGATTGCATGAGTAGTGGTCAGCTTCCTCATGTTCTTTTGTGATAAGTGTCCCAGCCTCCTATGCCAGAGTTGATTTTCTTCTTCTTTGGTGAGTAGACAGCTGCTTGTCTTGTCCTCGTCAATCACATATAAATTTCCAGTTGTTCTCTTCCCGGCTGCAATAGTATTGCCTTATTTACTCTTTACCTGACAATCTGTTTTTGTGAATATTACCTTATGATCTTCGTTGCATAACTGACTGACAGATGCTAAATTGTATTTGAGTCCTTCAACGTGCAGAACATCTTTCAGCTTTCCTCTTCCAATTTTTACTGACCCCTGACCATTGATGTTGAGTGAATCATCATTGCCAAACTTGACTCTGCCTTCTCTTGATTTGCTCAGCTTTGATAATTTACTCTTATCTCCCGTCATGTGCGAAGTGCATCCACTATCAAGGATCCACTGCTTATCCTTGCAGTCAGCTTTGAGTGTAATTTCAGCTATATTAGCCACCTCCCTTTTAGCTTTATATTCCTTCTTTTAAACTGGTTGGAAGATAGCTTCTCCTTTTTCTCACCTTTGACTGCACTGCTTGTTTTCACTGTGCCATTAAGTGTCTTCTCTTGCTCAGGGAGAAGTGTCATGCATCTCTTGGCATTATGGCCATTCTGCCCGCACCTTTCACACTGTTCCAAGTCTGCCAATATAGCAAACTTGTTCTTTGAAACCACTGGTTTGGGCTTCCACCAACAATCCTTGTCAGTGTGTCCTTGCCTTTTACAGTATGTGCAAGAACTCACGACAGGTGTTCTCTTCTGAATTCTGTATTGTCTCCCCCTGTATGCAGCATCGTATCTTCTCAAGTTGGAGACATATACTGGCCTTCTCCACCAACAGTTACTCGCCTTATGACCCCAAACTCCACAATAAAGGCAATAACCTTGAAACTGTCTCTTCTTGGGTCTGATCACAGCTTGTCTTCTTCTGTTCATCACTTGCTGTGTAGGCAAAGTAGCTGGCTTCTTTACTTGTGTGACTTTCATTTCAGTCACCTTCTTCTGTTCAACCGTAGCCCTCTGCTGGCTGACTTTCTTTTCGTCCTTCTTGTTTGCCACCCTAGGTTGCTTCTTCAGATCTTCTTTAGTCTTAGCTATCTTCTTCTGAGTCACAACCTTCTCTTTTAACTTCTGCGGCACATTCTCATTTTCTTTAACCAATGCAGTCTCAGATTGCTGCACTTTCTCTACATTTTTCTCTCCTTTTTCAGAACTTGTTTCTCCTATCATTTTAAGCTTCTGCAAGTTCTCTTTGCTGCTTTTGAGTTGTTGCTGAAGTCTCAGCAACTCTTTCTCCATTTCTTCAATTTTTGAGGCCCTTGAGCTAAGCTCTACTGTAAGGTCTTCACATATTTTGATCTGTTCCTCAAATCTTCTCTTCAAATCAATATGCTCAGCCCTTATTTCACCGTTTTGACTTTCAGCTTCCTCAGACTTTGCTTCAACTTGTTTTATATGGGCCTCCAACCTTCTTATGGTTCTGCCCCTTCTGATTATCTCCTTTGAAGCTGCTTCCAGCTCAGCTTCAAGATCTGGCTCATCTTCATCAACTTCCTCTTCCTCTTCAGAGGTTGAGCTACCACTTTGTGCTGATGCCATAAAGACATACTCATCTGATGAGTCTTCATCTTCCTCCTCATCAGCTTCTTTTGTCTGACTCACATAACTCTTGAATGAGCCTCTCGTCTTCCTCTGTGGGTTGACAATCTTCTTATTGGACTTCTTTGATTTGAATGATGATCTTCTCCATCTTGAATTCTGCTCATCGTCACCATCCTCATCTTCATCATCAAGTTTCACTTTGCACCGAGAAGCAAAGTGTCCAGTTTTCCCACATCGATAACATCTCAAGGACAACTATCCTTTTCCCTTCTTAGACCCCCTTTTGAGTTTTCTTGTGAAGTAAGCCAATACTTCACCTTCACTTTCTCCCTCATCATCATCATTATCCTCACTGGATGATTCTTCTTTTTCTTTTATCTTCAAGTGTTTCATAGCTTTGAAAGCTGCCTCCTTTGATATGCTTGACGTTGAGGAGCTCTCAGTCGACTTTATTCTCATCTCATATGCAATGAGATTGCACTGAAGATCATGCAGAGACATAGAGTTGAGATCTCTACTCTCCTCTATGGCTGCCACCTTTGAAGCAAACCTCTCAGGCAAAATTCTCAGAATTTTCTTCACAATCGATGAGTCCTTCTTGTTCTTTCCATGACTTCTCAAGTCATTTACAGCGTCAATAACCCTGGTGAAGAACTCTTGAACTGTCTCATTTTTCTGCATTCTGAGAGATTCATATCTCTCCTTGAACACTTGAAGCTTAGCCTCCTTCATTCTGCCATCACCTTCATAGACTTTCTGCAATCTGTCCCATATCTCCTTGGCAGATTTGCAGTCCATAACTTTAGCATACTCAGCATCTGTTAATGCTGAAATGATGACATTTGAGGCCTTCCCATTTATCTCGAATTGCTTTAACTCCTCTAGGGTTAGGTCTTTACCTTCTTCCGGAGCCACAAAACCCTCCTGTATGCATTTCACCACGTTCATGCCCATGGTTGCAAGTACCACTTGCCCATGCCACAAAACTCTCCACATATGATAGTTGGTTCCGTTGAAGATTGGAACCTTCTTGCTATAAGTGGTGCTAGTGCTGGTACCGGCTTCTATTTCTCAGTATGCTGAACAAGTCAAACTTTTAGATCCCTTCAAAGTAGTACACCAAGCTGTTAAGCTTCAAACTGGTGAACCTGTGCTCTGATACCAATTGAAGTTCCCGACTTCTCCCTAGGATCTACTACTCTCCTGATACTGAGAGGAGGGGTGAATCAGTATCACCACAATTCGCAATTCGCAGGTAAGTGAACAACTTTAACCTCTTCTTAAAAGCAAACTCTTTCTCAGACTCGACTAAGGTAGATCTATTGCTACCTACTAATCACAATAGTCCCCAAAGTCACCTTTCAGACACCTTGCCTAGCAGACAATACGGATGTTCTTATTTAGGTCTTCGTTAGGTTATGAGTTGGCTGATACTTCAGCTGCATTCACAAGTCAATTCAAAACACAGAATGTAAAGCAAATTAAGGACACACGAGATTTACGTAGTTCCGTCAACGTGACGTACATCCACGGTGGTAGGGACTCTCCCTTACCGAGACTATCCACTATACTTGAGAATTCAGGTTACAATGGATGTCTTTGATTCTCTGCTCCTTTCACTATTGCAATTACTAAGTAAGTACAATACAAAGAGTGTCACTTACTGTGTCTACCCTTCTTCTAACTTGTCTTGCCTGTGTTGAATTGAAAGGCTGCTCCACTGCTGCTTAGAAGTTCACCACAACGCTTTTTAACCTCTCTTGAAAAAGTCTGGAAATACGTTGAGTTCAATGCTTCGCCGAATTCCTTCTCTACGTTGTATCACACAACTCCTGCTTTTACCATCTCACGGTCTCACCCGTCTCCTTGCCCCACAATCTCACTGTCTCACGGCTCGCCTGTCCGTTTCTCTCGCTTGCTGTCTAGTCAGATTTCTCTCTCTTCTCGACGGATTTCTCTCTCTTCTCGCCGGACTTCTCTCTCTTCCTGCCGGATTTGTCTCACCGTCTGCCGGATTTGTCACCGTCGACCGGATCCCAGTTCTGCTGTCGCCGGATCTCCTCTGCCCCTGCCGGATTTCCTTCTGCTGTCGCCGGATCTGCTGTCGCCGGATCTCCTCTGTCCCAGCCGGATCTCCTTCTGCTGTCGCCGGATCTGCTGTCACCGGATCTCCTCTGTCCCAGCCGGATCTCTCTCACACCGTCGCCGGATCTCCTCTGTTCTGGCCGTCAGGTTTCTTTTTCTCTCCTTCCCGTCAACTCTTTCTCTCTCTCGGCGGTTCTGTTTTTGCCGATGGTTCTCTCTCTCTTCTGTATCGTTCTGCCGTCGCCCCCTTCACCAGCCGCTTTGATCGTCTCTCTTTTCTACCGATGGTGTAGGGTTGCCGTGTGCCTTGCTGTCTCCTCGCCAACGACGTCCTTTCTCTCTCTTCCAGGCGTTTTCTCTCTCTTCGTCCAACGGCTTCACTGTGCGGTTACTGTTCACTCAACGGCACTGTTCACTCTCTTCGTCCTTACCGGTGGTGTTCTTCCGTGTAGGATTTGGTGTTCTCTTTGGTTGGTCGGTTGTTTAAGTTTTGCTGAATGCTCAATATTGCCGACTCACCCTATTCTTTGTCTTCCAAGACCATTATATACTCTACTCCATGAAACCCTAATAGGGTTTACGTGGCAATTTTACGTTCTTGCCCTTCCGTATAGTTTTACTTTTTTGCCCTTCCATGTGGGTTTACTTTCTTACACACGTAAACCTAGTTGACAACAATTACAACCTATATAAGGCTGTGGGAACAACAATGACTTATTTTCTTCATGTAATTTAATGGATTTATAATATCAAAGAGTTACATATGTGCTTTTTCTAATGAATAAAATCTTTTGTGTAAACACAAAAGTGGATTTCACCATGATTTTGAGTAAGTGAGTCGTTGCAATGGACGAAGGAGCCTTGATAGCTTGAAATGAGGAGAAGGTCTCATTATTCAAGATTTCAAACCTTCAATATGTATATGAAAAGCTAGTTGACATCAATCAAAGCTTTGCTTGATGGACTTCAATGGATTTAGGAAACCAAAGATGTGCAAATGAACTTGTTGCAAAGAATATATGTTTCCTATCAACATAAAAGTAAATTACGAGATCATTTTGTGTGAATGAGTACTTGTAATGAGAAGAGAAGCCTTGTTATCAAAATATGAAGAGGCAATCTCATTGTTAGAGAATAAAGAAGTTATGACTCTTGATTAGCTTATTTTATTGAGAGAGAATCATTTATTACTTGAATCTTAAGGTTGTTACCTAATTGCAATTGACATCAATGTCTACATAGAGCATCAAATTCATTTTAGCATATACATTAATACAATTTAGGTAATTTGAATCCATTGAATTCTGTAAAACAAAGGAATCATTCATTTTAATTAGCTTTTCATACAGGGTAGCATGGTTTGTTGCTAGATAGAATGTACTGTCACTTCACTTTCACTTTCAACTAATAAGGCTTCTCTTTTCATTCCATGGAGTCATTCATAAAAGAAACAATAAGAATAACTTATATGTCTACATCAATCAATGATTTCATTACTAGATGCATATGGTTCCATACTACATAGGTTGAATTACTTAAAAACCATTAAAGGAAGAAGTGATTACCCTTGATTAACTTTTTTAAGCATAAGAAAATCATTTATTACTTGACATATTATGTGATAATAGGACTTCTCCTTTAGGTAGCCAAATGCATTGAAGTGCAACAATTAAAGAATATACTACTCCTACTATGTTTCTTTTTTTAACTAAAAGATAATTGTTCATTGCTTGAATCTTTAGATAATTACCTGATACATTTGTAATAAGGCTTCTCCTTCTATTACAAGGAATCATTTAAATAAAATGAGCATGCAATTAACATTCATATCTACACCATCCATTAATTTTATTGTGACTTGCATGTCAATTCACTTTAGGTTCTCTAAATTCATTGAATTCCATCAAACAATAGAGTCATTCATCTTGATTAGCTTTTCTTACCTAGATAAAATGGTTCATTTCTTGAAACACAACATTAGCACTTTATTTATAGCTAATATGGCTTCTCCTTTTATTCTAAGGACTCATTATCTTGTGAAATTAACTTAAATGTCAACATTGATAATTAATTCCATTACAAGAATCACTTTATTCTATCTTAAGTAGTCCAAATCTAATGATGTCTATCCAATAAAGAAGCTATTAGTCTTGATTAGCTATCATTACTACAATAGTGTAATTCATTAATTGAAATTTTAGATCACCTTTTGATTACTTAACTATAGGACTTCTCTTCTAGGTACTCCACATCCATTAATGTCCATCAAATAATGGAGCTATTACCTTTATTAGCTTTCTTTACCTACAAAATATAATTCATTTATTGAAATTTGAGATTGTCACAATTTTCCACGCTAATGAGGTTTCTCCTTTTGTTATGAAGAATCATGCACACAAAATAAGTGTGCAATTAACATTTATGTATATGCCAAACATTAACTTCACTGCAACATGCATAATAATACACCTTGGGTGAATCATTAAATTCCATTAAAAAAAGTCATTTATCTTGATTGGCTTTCTTTACATGGATACTCTTTGGATGAAACAATTGATCAATAAATTATTATTAGCTAATAAGACTTCTCCTTTCCTTCAAAAGAGTCATTCATACAAAGAAATCATGAAATTAACTAAAATGTCTACACAAATCACAAATTCCTTTTACAAGTGCATGTTGTTTCATATTAGATAGTTTAGATCTATTGAAATCCATTCAATAACACATCTTTATCACTTGATTACCCTCCTTTATTGTAAGAGATTTGTTCAATACTTGAAACATGTGTTTTTCTCTTTATTACTTGCAATAAGGCTTCTCATTTGGTTAGTCTGAAGTCCATCAAATAAAAGAGATATTACTCTTAGCTATCCTTATTTACCAAGAGAAAATTGTTGATAGCTTAAAACTGAAGACCATCACTTGACTCCTTTGCAATAACGTTTTCCTTTCATTGTAAGGAATCATTCATAAAGAATAATCATTTAATTAACATTTATGCTTACACGGATCATTAATTTCATTATGACATGCATTTAATATTGTTAGGTTTTCCAAGTCCATTTAATTCCATAAAAAAAAGAGTCATTCATCTTGAATAGCTTTTCTTACAAGGGTAGAATGGTTCATTGCCTAAAACATGAGACTAACACCTCATTTCCTTGTATTAAGGTTTCTCTTTTCATTCCAAAGAGTCATTCACTTGAAGGAATCATGAAATTAACTTAAATGTCTAACACTGATCACTATTTTCATTATGAGATGCACGTGATTATGTCTTGAATAGTTTGAATCCAATGAACTGCATCTAATAAAGAAGCTATTACTCGTGGTTGAATTTCTTCACTATGAGAGAATTGTTCATTAGTTGAAACATAAGACATCTTGTGGTTAATAAAAATTAAGAGTTCTCCTTAAGGTACAAATTATTTGATGTTTATTAAGTAAAGGAACTATTGCTCTCGATTGGCTTCCATTACCAGAAGAGATTTGTTCATTACTAAAAACATGAAATTATCACCTAATTCTTTGGCAAAAGGGCTTATCCATTTGTTGCAAGGAATCATTCATACCAAATGAGCATCTAATTAATATCTATATCCACATAGAACTTTAATTTTGTTATGACATGCACATCAATGGATCTTAGATAGTTTGTATCAATTGATTTCCATCAAAAAAGGAGTCATTCATCTTGATTAGTTTTTCTTATGTTGATAGAATGGTTCATTGCCTAAAATATGAGATCATCACTTCAATTCTTGCTAGTAAGGCCTTTCCTTTCATTCCAAGGAGTCATTCACTTAAAGGATTCATGAAATTAACATAAATGTGTACACTAATCATTGATTTCATTATGAGATGCACTTGATTTTGTCTTTGGAAGTTCAAATCTATTCAAGTCCATTAAATAAACTATTACTCTTGATTAGTTCTTTTACAATGAGAGAATTATTCATTGCTTAAAACATAAGACAACATCTTGATTGCTTGACAATAAGACTCCTTTTCTGGGCAATCTAAATCAATTGAATTATATCAAATAAAGTAGCTATTATGTTTGATTAGCTTTTTTATCTCTCAAGAGAGATCACTCTTTATTATAAAGTTGAGACCATCATTTAATTTCATGCCAATACGGCTTCTCCTTAAATTAAAAAGAATCATTCACACAAAATAAGCATGCAATTAAAATCTATGTCCAAACTAAATATTAATTGCATTGCAACATGCATGTCAATACACCTTAGGTAGTCTAAATCCCTTGAATTTCATCAAATAAAAGGGTTATTTATCCTAATTAACTTTTTTTATGTGGATATTGTGGCTCATTGCCTAAAACATGAGACTTGCACTTCATTTCTAGCTAATAATGCTATTCCTTTCATTCCATGGAGTCATTTATACAAAGGAATCATAAAATTAACTTAAATGTCTCACCAATAAGTGATTTTATTTTGATATGCATGATATTTTATTTTGGTTGACTTGAATGCATTTAAATCCATCTAATAAAAAAGCTTTTACACTTGATTAGCCTTCTTTATAATGAAAGATTCATTCATCACTTGAAACAAGAGCTTATCTCTTGATTACTTTATAATAAGACTTATGATTTGGGTAATCTAAATCCTTTGAAGCCCATCAAATAAAGGACCTATTACTCATGATTAGCTTTATTAGCCAACATAAATTGTTTACTGTTTGAATAATGAGACTGTCATATGATTCCTTAGCAATAATTCTCTCCTTTTGTTGCAAGGAATAATTCACACAAAATATTCGTGCAATTAACATCCATGTCTACATAAAATTTTAATTTTATAGTAGCATGCACATCAATACACTTTAGGTAGTCTTAATCCATTGAATTCCATAAAACAAAGGAGTCATTTTTCCTAAATGGTTTTTCTTAACTCAAAAGAATGATTCATTTTCAAAAAGATGAGACTCACACTTCATTTCTAGGTAATAAGGCTTCTCCTTTTGTTTTAGGGAGCCATTCACATAGAGGAATTTTGAACTTAATTATCTACACTGATCACTAATTTTATTTCAAGAAGCATGTTATTATATCTTAGGTAATTTAAATCTATTCAAGACCATTCAATAAACAAGTTATTACTCATCATTAGCATTTTTTCTAAAGAGAATATCATTTATTGCTTTAAATATAAGGCTATCACTTGATTACTTGAGAATAGGACTTCTCTTCTAGGTCATTTGAATCCCTTTAAGTTCATTAGTTAAAGGAGCTCTTACTCTTGATTAGTTTTCTTTGGCATGCGAGAATTGTTTGGTACTTGAAACTTAAAACCATCCCCTGATTTCTTAGCAATATGGCTTTTGCTTTTTTGTGAGGAATCATTCACACTGATCAAGTAATTAACATCAATGTCTACATAGAGCATTAAATTCATTGTGATATGGTAGTCAATACTCCTTGAGTAGGCCTAATCCATTGAATTCCTTTAAACAGAGAAGTAATTCATTTTGATTAGCTTTTCTTCCCTCGATAGAATGGTTCACTACTTGAAAAATGAGAATGACACTTCATTTCTAGAAAATAAGACTTCTCCATCTGTATAGAAGAGTCATTCACACAATAATGGTGAAATTAACTTAATTGTTTACAACGATCATTCACTACATTGCATGATGCATGATATTCTATCTCAAGTCGTTTTAATCCATTAAAGTCTATCTAATAGAGAAGCTTTTACTCTTGATTAGCTCTACTTATAATGATAGATTCATTCATTACTTTAAACATGAGATCATCTTTTGATAACTTAACTACAAGACTTCAACTTTGGGTTGTTGAAGTTCCGGACTTCTCCCTAGGATCTACTAGTTTGTGATACTGAGAGGGGGGGTGAATTAGTATCACCACAATTCACAAATCGCAGGTAAGTGAACAACTTCAACCTCTTCTTAAAAGCAAACTCTTTCTCAGAGTCGACTAAGGTAGATCTATTGCTACCTACTAATCACAATAGTCCCCAAAGTCATCTTTTAGACACCTTGCCTAATAGACAATTCGGATGTTTTTGTTTAGGCCTTCGTTAGGTTATGGGTTGGCTGATACTTTAGCTGCGTTCACAACTCAATTCAAAACATAGAACATAAAGCAAATTAAGGACACACAAGATTTACGTGGTTCCGTCAACATGACGTACATCCACGGTGGTAGGGACTCTCTCTTACCAAGACTATCCACTATACTTGAGAATTCTAGTTACAATAGATGTCTCAATCCTCTGACTCTTTTCACTATTACAAATACTAAGTAAGTACAATACAAAGAGTGTCACTTACTATATCTACCCTTCTTCTAGCTTGTCTTACCTCTGTTAAATTGAAAGGCTGCTCCACTGCCGCTTAGAAGTTCACCGCAACGCTCTCTAACCTCTCTTGAAGAAATCTGGAAATATATTGAGTTCTTTCTGATGCTTCATTGAATTCCTTCTTTAGGTTGTCTCACACAGCTCCTGCTTTCATCGTCTCACGGTCTCACCCGTCTCCTTGTCTCACAGTCTCACCCATCTCCTTGTCTCACGGCTCGCCTCATGTTTCTGTTGTTCCGTCCAGCCCCTGTTCTGCCAGATCTCTCACCGTCGACTGGATCTCTTTCTGCCGTATCTCTCACCGTCGACCGGATCTCTTTTGGTTGGCCGAATCGGGTTTCTGCCCTGTTCTGGTCTCACGCCGTCCCGCCCCTATTTTGTCGGATCTCTTCACTATCCTAGCTGGATCTTTCTGGTCTCACATCATCGTCAAATCTCTTCACCGTCCCAACTGAATCTTTTCGGTCTCACGCCATCCAGTCGGATCTCTTCACCGTCCCAGCCGGATCTCTCTCACCATCAGTTTCTATTTTTCTGTCCAGCCAGATTGTCTCCTCACCGACTATTGTTCAGCCAGATTGTCTCCTCGCTGACTGCTGTTCAGCCGGATTATCTCCTCGCTGACCGCTGTTCTGCTCAGATTGCTGATTATGTGTCGTTCTACTCAAATTGCTGACTGTGTGCCATTCTGCTCAAATTGCCTATCCGTCTTTTTTGTTGTCTTTCAATGGCCTCTATATACTCCTCCATGAAACCCTAATAGAGCTTATTTGTGGCAAATTTATTGTCTTGCCCTCCCATGTGGCTTTTACATTCTTGCCCCTCTATGTAGCTTTTACCTTCTTACCCTTTTATGTGGCTTTACTTTCTTGCACATTTAAACCTAGTTGACAATAATTACAACCCATACAAGGCTGTGGGAACAATAATCTCCCTCTTTGTAATTGTTGGCAACACTCATAACAAAAGCCACTATGCAGCAGTTTCAACTCCCCTAAATATGCACTCCCCCTTTCTTAACAGCTCCCCCTGCACTGTTGCTTCTCTCCCCTTTTGCCAACCAATTACAAATCTGAAAAACTTGCAAAGTAGAGATGGAGGATTCACCTGAACTTCAGGCTTGAGGAGGCATTTGCACAGATAGACTTAATCTGTGCTTTTCAAACAGCTCTGTGGATAGAGGTTTAGTTAGAATATCTGAAATTTGATCTTTAGTGCCAACATACTCTAACTGAATTGTACCCTGTTCCATTTGATCTTTGATGAAGTGATACTGGATGTCAATATGCTTGCTCCTCGAATGTTGAACCGGATTCTTGCTGAGATCAATAGCACTTTGATTATCGCAAAGTACACCACTGGTAACATCACTTCAACACCCAAGTTTGCCAATTGTCTTAGCATCTATATCACTTGTGTACATACTGCACAAGCAGCCATATACTTAGCCTCAGCTGTGCTCAAAGCAACACTATTTTGCTTTCTACTTAACCATGCAACACACTTTGAACCCAAGTAAAAGCTACAGCCATTGGTTGATTTTCTATCATTTATACTTCCTACCCAGTATGCATCAATGTATGCTTGTAGTTTAACAGAATCCATGACTCGATACCACAAGCCCATTTCCAGTGTTCCTTTGAGA
This sequence comes from Rhizophora apiculata, assembly GCA_037832385.1. Lineage (NCBI taxonomy): Eukaryota > Viridiplantae > Streptophyta > Magnoliopsida > Malpighiales > Rhizophoraceae > Rhizophora > Rhizophora apiculata. Next base: position 8,414,681 of record CM075437.1, read on the forward strand.
TACCTTAGGATTCTTTTCACTGCCAACACATAAGACTCCTTAGGATCAGCTTGGAATCTGTTGGCAGCACACACAGCTTGCATAAGATCAGGCCTTGATGCCGTAAGGTACAAAAGGCTCCCTATCATCTTCCTATACTCTGTAGGGCTTGTACTCCTTCCCTCCTGATCTTTTGTTAACTTGCAGCCCACTGTCATAGGGGTATTGACAGATTTGCTATCCTCCATGCCAAACCTTTTCAACATCTTTTTGGCATATTTCATCTGAGAAATAAAGATACATTCTTCACACTGCTTTATCTGTAATCCAAGAAAGTACATTATTTCTCCAATCAATGACATCTCAAATTCCTTACTCATCTTCTGTGCAAAATCTTGGCATAGCTCAGAGTGATCCCCTCCAAAGATGATGTCATCTACACATATTATGGTTATCAACTGGCCTTTCTCTGAGTTGAACACATACAGGTTATTATCAACCATTCCTCTTCTGAAGTTCAACCTTCTCAAGTACACATCCAGCTTACTGTACCATGCTCTTGGAGCTTGCTTGAGACCATATAAGGCTTTTTTTAGCTTGCACACATGTGTCTCATCCTCACTGATTTGTACTCCATCGGGTTGTTCAATATACACTTCTTCTTTCAGGAGCCCATTTAGAAAGGCGGATTTCATATCCATCTGATAGACTTTATACCTCTTGTGTGCTGCCAAAGCTAAGAACATTTTGATAGTTTCTAACCTTGCTACTAGTGCAAAAGTTTCATCAACATCTACCCCTTCTATCTGAGTGTAGCCTTTGCAAACCAGCCTGGTCTTGTTCCTCACCACCTTGCCATCTTCATTGTGTTTATTCCTAAACACCCACTTTGTTCTTATGACATTCTTATTAGTAGGTCTTGGAACCAGCTCTCATGTATCATTCTTCTCAATTTGATCTAGCTCCTTATTGATAGCTTTGACCTAGGCTTTGTCTTAAATAGCCTCTTCAATAGATTTAGGTTCAACTTGTGAGAGTAAAGTAGTAGCTCCCACAATCCTTCTTCTTGTTGTAACTCCTGCTGATGGGTCACCTATGATTTGATCTCCTTGATGAGCACTGGTCCATGTTTTCTTTGTTCTTCTTCCTTGCACCGTCTTAGTTGCAAGAGGATCTCTTTCTTCATCTTCAGACTCACTCTTCTCTGAGTCTGAACTTACTTTTTGTTCCTTTTCTTCAGGTTGGTCTAATTCTTCATCTACATTGAAGTCATCTTCTTCATTGTCCTCAGCTTCTCCATTCTGCATTGTTTTCCAGTTCTCATCTATTCTCACATCACTGGAAGTGATTACTTTTTTCAGCTTATGCAGGAAAACTCTATAACCTTTTGTTTTTGCTGAGTGTCCCACAAAGATGCCTTCATCAGACCTAACGTTGAATTTTCCCAAGTTTTGCTCCTTATTCTTCACAAAACATGGGCTGCCAAAGACTCTGAGATACTTGGCTGTTGTCTTCTTCCCACTCCATAGCTCATATGGAGTCTTATTAGTATTGGGCCTTAGTAGAACTCTATTTAGTAGGTGTACGGCTGTAAATGTTGCTTCTATCCAGAATCTTGTGTGAAGCTTGGATTCCAGCAATAAAGTTCTTGCCATTTCAACTATAGCTCTATTCTTCCTTTCTACCATCCCGTTCTGTTGAGGTGTTCTCGTTGCTGCCATCTGATGGTGAATACCATGCTTCTCAAGGTAATCTTCAAAAGCTTCATTTGTAAATTTAGTGCCTTGATCTAACCTCAATACTTTGATCTTCCTTCCACTCTCAATTTTAGCCAATCTTCTGTATCTCTTGAAGCAATTTAGAACTTCTGACTTGTGTTTGAGGTGCATGATGCAGGTCCTTCTAGAATAATCATCAACAAACAAGACGAAGTACCTCTCACCATTCAACCCTTTTGTTCTCATCGACCCACACAAATCAGTATGTACAATGTCAAGCACTGCTTCAGAACTAAACTCTTTGGTCTTATACTACTTTCTGACATATTTTCCTTTAGAGCATGCTGAGCAAACATACTCCCTCTCTCTCTTGAGGTCTGGAATGTCTCTGATTGCATGAGTAGTGGTCAGCTTCCTCATGTTCTTCTGTGTTAAGTGTCCCAGCCTCCTATGCCAGAGTTGATTTTCTTCTTCTTTTGTAAGTAAACAGCTGCTTGTCTTGTTCTCATCAATCACATATAAATTTCTAGTTGTTCTTTTCCTGGCTACAACAATATTGCTTTCTTTACTCTTTACCTGGCAACCAATTTTTGTGAATATTACCTTATGGTCTTCGTTGTATAGCTGACTAACAGATGCTAAATTATATCTGAGTCCTTCAATGTGCAGAACATCTTTGAGCTTTCCTCTTCCAATCTTTACTAACCCCTGACCATTGATGTTGAGTGAATCATCATTGCCAAACTTGACTCTGCCTTCTCTTGATTTATTTAGCTTTGATAATTTACTCTTATCTCCCGTCATGTGCAAAGTGCATCCATTATCAAGGATCTACTGCTTATCCTTGTAGTCAACTTTGAGTGCAATTTCAACTACATTAGCCACCTCCCTTTTAGCTTTATATTCCTTCTTTTGAACTGGCTGGAAGATAGCTTTCTCCTTTTTCTCAGCTTTGACTGCACCGCTTGTTTCCACTGTGCCATTAAGTGCCTTCTCTTGCTCAGGGAGAAGTGTCATGCATCTCTTGGCATTATGGCCATCCTACCCGCACCTTTCACACTGTTCCAAGTCTGCCAATATAGCAAACTTGTTCTTTGAAACCACTGGTTTGAGCTTCCACCAACAATCCTTGTCAGCGTGTCCTTGCCTTTTATAGTATGTGCAAGAACTCACGACAGGTGTTCTCTTCTAAATTCTGTATTGTCTCCCCCTGTATGCAGCATCGTATCTTCTTAAGTTGGAGACATATACTGGCCTTCTCTACCAGCAGTTACTCGCCTTATAACCCCAAACTCCACAACAAAGGTAATGACCTTAAAACTGTCTCTTCTTAGGTCTTATCACAGCTTGTCTTCTCCTGTTCATCTCTTGCTATGTAGGTAAAGTAGTTGGCTTCTTTGCTTGTGTGACTTTCATTTCAGTCACCTTATTCTCCTTATTCTGTTCAGCCATAGCCCTCTACTGGCTGACTTTCTTTTCTTCCTTCTTGTTTGCGACCCTAGGTTGCTTCTTCAGATCTTCTTGATTCTCAACTATCTTCTTCTGAGTCACAACCTTCTCTTTCAACTTATATGGTGCATTCTTATTTTCTTTAACTAATGCAGCCTCAGATTGCTGCACTTTCTCTACATTCTTTTCTCCTTTTTCAGAACTTGTTTCTTCTATCATTTCAAGCTTCTGCAAGTTCTCTTTGCTACTTTTGAGTTGTTGATGAAGTCTCAGCAACTCTTTCTCCATTTCTTCGATTTTTGAAGCCCTTGAGCCAAGCTCTACTGTAAGGTCTTCACATATTTTGATATGTTCCTCAAATCTTCTCTTTAAGTCAATATGCTCAGCCCTTATTTCATCCTTTTGACTTTCAACTCCCTCAGACTTTGCTTCAACTTATTTTATATGGGCCTTCAACCTTCTTATGGTTCTGCCCCTTCTGATTATCTCCTTTGAAGCTGCCTCTAGCTCAACTTCAAGATCTGGCTCTTCTTCATTAACTTCCTCTTCCTCTTCAGAGGTTGAGCTCCCACCTTGTGCTGATGCCATAAAGACATACTCATCTGATGAGTCTTCATCTTCCTTCTCATCAGCTTCTTTTGTTTAACTCATATAACTCTTGAATGAGCCTCTCGTCTTCCTCTGTGGGTTGGCAATCTTCTTACTGGACTTCTTTGATTTGAATGATGATCTTCTCCATCTTGAATTCTGCTCATCATCACCATCCTCATCTTCATCATCAAGTTTTACTTTGCACTAAGAAGCAAAGTGTCTAGTCTGCCTATAATGATAACATCTCAAGGACAACTATCCTTTTCCCTTCTTAGACCCCTTTTTGAATTTCTTTGTTAAGTAAGCCAATATTTTACCTTTGCTTTCTTCCTCATCATCATCATTATCCTCACTGGATGATTCTTCCTTTTCTTTTATCTTTAAGTGTTTCATAGTTTTGAAAGCTACCTCCTTTGATACCTCTGACGTTGATGAGCTCTCAGTTGACTTTATTCTCATCTCATATGCAATGAGATTGCACTGAAGATCATGCAGAGACATAGAATTGAGATCTCTACTCTCCTCTATGGCTGCCACCTTTGAGGCAAACCTCTCAGGCAGAATTCTCAGAATTTTCTTCACAATCAATGAGTCCTTCTTGTTCTTCCCATGACTTCTCAGGTCATTTACAACGTCAATAACTCTGGTGAAGAACTCTTGAACTGTCTCATTCTTCTACATTCTGAGAGATTCATATCTCTCCTTGAACACTTGAAGCTTAGCCTCCTTCATTCTGCCATCACCTTCATAGACTTTCTATAATCTGTCCCATATCTCCTTGGCAGAGTCCATAACTTTAGCATACTCAGCATCTGTCAATGCTAAAATGATGACATTTGAGGCCTTCCCATTTATCTCAAACTGCCTAAACTCCGCTGAGGTTGGGTCTTTACCTTCTTTCGAAGCCATAAAACTCTCCTGTACACATTTCACCACATTCATGCCCATGGTTGCAAATGCCACTTGCATTTTTGCTCTCCACATATGATAGTTGGTTTCGTTGAAGATTGGAACCTTCTTGCTGTAAGTGGTGCTAGTGCTGGTACCAACTTCCATTTCTCAGTATGATAAACAAGTCAAACTTCTAGATCCCTTCAAGCTAGTACACCAAGCTGTTAAACTTCAAACTGGTGAACCTGTGCTCTGATACCAATTGAAGTTCCCAACTTCTCTCTAGGATCTAGTAGTTTGTGATACTAAGAGGGGGGTGAATCAGTATCACCACAATTCACAATTTGCAGGTAAGTGAACAATTTCAACATCTTCTTAAAAACAAACTCTTTCTCAGACTCAACTAAGGTAAATCTATTACTACCTGCTAATCACAATAGTCCCCAAAGTCACCTTTCAGACACCTTGCCTAATAGACAATTCGGATGTTCTTGTTTAGGCCTTCGTTAGGTTATGGGTTGGCTGATACTTTAGCTGCGTTCACAACTCAATTCAAAACACAGAACGTAAAGCAAATTAAGGACACACGAGATTTGCATGGTTCCATCAACGTGACGTACATCCACAGTGGTAGCGACTCTCCCTTACCGAGACTATCCACTATACTTGAGAATTCTAGTTACAATGGATGTCTTAATCCTCTAACTCCTTTCACTATTGCAAATACTAAGCAAGTACAATACAAAGAGTGTCACTTACTGTGTCTACCCTTCTTCTAGCTTGTCTTGCCTCTGTTGAATTGAAAGGCTGCTCCACTACCGCTTAGAAGTTCACCGCAACACTCTCTAACCTATCTTGAAGAAATCTAGAAATATGTTAAGTTCTTTTCGATGCTTTGCCAAATTCCTTCTCTAGGTTGTCTCACACAACTCCTGCTTTCATCGTCTCACCCGTCTCCTTATCTTACGGCTCGCCTCACATTTCTGTTTTTCCGTCCAGCCCCTGTTCTGCCAGATCTCTCACTGTCGACCGGATCTCTCTCACCATTGGTTTCTGTTTTTCCATCCAGCCCCTGTTCTGTCGGATCTCTCACCATCGACCAGATCTCTTTCTGTGGAATCTCTTTTGGTTGGTCGAATCAGGTTTCTACCCTGTTCTGGTCTCACGTCGTCCAACCCTTGTTCTGCCAGATCTCTTCACTATCCCAACCGGATCTTTCTAGTCTCACGCTGTCGCTGGATCTCTTCACTGTCCCAGCTGTATCTTTCTGGTCTCACACCATCCAACCAAATCTCTTCACCATCCCAGCCGAATCTCTCTCACTGTCGGTTTTTGTTTTTCCATCTAGCCAGATTGTCTCCTCACCAACCGCTGTTCTGCTCAGATTACCGACTGTGTGTCGTTCTGCTCAAATTGCCGACTATGTGTCGTTCTGTTGAAATTGCCGACTGTGTGCTATTTTGCTCAAATTGCCTATCCGTCTTTTTTGTTGCCTTCCAATGGCCTTTATATACTTCTCTATGAAACCCTAATAGGGCTTACTTGCGGTGAATTTACAATCTTGCCCTTCCATGTGGTTTTTACATTCTTGCCCCTCCATGTGGCTTTTACCTTCTTGCCCTTCCATGTGGCTTTACTTTCTTGCACACTTAAACCTAGTTGACAACAATTACAACCCATACAAGACTGTGGGAACAATAGTTGTCCAAATCCAATGAAATCTATAGAATCAAGGAGCAATTACTCTTCATTATCTTTCTTTTACAAAAGAAAATTGTTTATTGTTTGAATGTTTAGATTGTTATTTGATTCCTTAGTAATAAGGCTTCTCCTTTTGTTGCAAGTAGTCATTCACACAAAATGATCATCCAATAGACATCCATGTCTATGCTAAGCATTAATTTTATTGGGATATGTAGTTCAATACACCTTAAATAGTTTAAATCCATTGAATTTCATCAAATAAACTAATTCTTAATCTTGATTAGCTTTTCTTGTATGGATATTTTGGCATATTTCCAATGATGAGATCATCACTTCATTTCTCCCTTGTAAGGCTTTTTCTTTTGTTCTAAGAAGTCATTCTCACAAATGAAACATGAAATGAATTTAAATGTTTGCATTGATCACTAATTTCATTACAAGATGCATATTATTTTGTTTGGGGTAGTCTGAATCTATTAAAGTATATCCAATATTAAAGCTACTAATCTTACTTAGCTTTATTTACTATGATTGAATCATTCATTGCTTGAAAGATAAGAATGCCTATTGATTACTTGGCAATGGGTTTTCTCCTCTAAGTAGTTTAAGTCTAATGTAATCTATTGAACAAAGGAGAATTATTCTTTATTAGCTTTCTTCATTAGAAAAGAAACTTGAGACTATCGTCTAATTCTTGAGCCATAGGGCTTTCCATTCATTGTAAGGAATCACTTATAGAAAATAGTCTTCTAATTAACATGCATGTCTGCACTAAGCATTATTTTCATTAAACTTACACATTAATAGACCTTAGGTTATTTGAATCTATTGAATTTCACCAACCAAAGGAGTAATTCATCTTGATTGGATTTTCTTACCTAGATGGAATGGTTCAAAGCCTTGAATGTCCATATCAAACTTTGATTTCATTGTGAGATGCAAGTTATTTTGACTTAGGTAGTCCAAATCCATTCAAGTTGATGCATCACCTAACCTTGATTGAAAATTAAGAGTATTAATTCCTTATTACTCATTCAAAGTCAAAGACAAGTCGTGCAAGCAATGCATTGCTTCTAGAAGGGATGATAGACTAGCCAATGTAGAGCATTAGTAGAGCAATAATTCTACTTTTGTGGAGTATTTATTACCACCTAGTTGACCTAATAAATCAAGCATGCAATGGTGGAAAGCTAGCAACATTTTCTAATTACTCAATTTCCATATTTCTTTACATGTTTCCAACACTTATTATAAGCTTCTTGCATATTATCAATATGTCATTTAGTACAAATTGATGGAAATTGCTAATATTTTTTTTACAAAAGTACTAACATCTAGCATCTATCTATGATCATTTATATATATATTAGAATTCAATCTCTTTGATTTTAATTCTTATCACTTATTTTATTCAAGTGTGGCAAATTTTCAAAGTTCTTAGATTGGTGTGCTTGCATTGCACTATTACCTTAGTGGTAGATTTAACTATCCAATCTCTTCCCCATAATAGATCAATCTCTTTATTTGGTGTATTTGCTCAACTATACAGTAAGTAATCCATTAAAAGGGATATGTTTAAGAATCTATTAGTCTTTGCTTTAAAGAAGAATGGGACTATGCATATGTATGTTGATTTTCATGCTATCAACAAGGCCACCATAATTTAGTGCTACTTGATTTCAAGGCTAAATAATCTTAATGGACTACATGATTCCAAAATCTTCTCAAACGTGTGAAGAGAGATTATCATCAAATCCATATGATGGAAAGAGATGCCTTTTGGTGCTTGTAATGCACCTAATACTTTTATGAGATTAATAAATCATGTGTTGAGGAAGTTCATTGGTAGATTTATTGTTGTTTACCTTGATGATATTTTAGTTTATAGCTAGAAGCAAGTTGATCGTGTTAGACATCTTCTACATGTGTCTAAAGTGCTTAGGAAGGAAAAGCTTTATGGCAATATCAAAAAAGTGTTAATTGTTTTAGAATCAAGTCACTTTCCTTGGTTATGTAATCCTGTATAAAGGAATAAAAGTAGATGAAGAGAAGGTCTAAGCTATCCAAGAGAGGTATGTTCAAACCTCTACCTATGAAGTCATAAGCTTTCATGGACTTACATCATTCCATTAGAGGTTTGTGCAAGGATTTGGCACTCTTACAACCCTATTGATAGAATATAATGTATGAGAATAACTATTTGCAAGTGGACTAATTGCTTTAGAATATAAATAATGAATAGAGTATTGTCCTATGAGGATTGAAAGCAAATAAGTACCAAAACACTAGTGATCCTAACTTTATTTAAAAGACTGATTTCAAAACATAAAAACAAAAAAAAAAAACTAAATAAGAGCAAATAAAACCTAAATAGAAAAATCAATTGCTAAACACAATGTGATTTAACCAAGAAAGAATATACTAGGGTTTTCAGCTTCGTCACACTAGTGTTACAAAGAATTCTTAATAAACTGCTATCAAGAAAAATGTTATTCATAAGATAGCATAATTTTCTATGTTATTGAAAACTTTAGCCCCCATTGCAATATCACTTGGATCTTTTACCTATACAAAAAATTTGAGTTATCTTAATGATGGCTTGTTTGATTTCAAAATTATTTACTTGTATGGCTGACCTCCTAATACTTTATGTGGTCCTTATGACTAAAGGTTTTGAATTTTCTAGCAAGGACCAATTAGCCTCATCACTTTCTTCATTCACCATCTCCACTCTTTTTCTTCTGTTTAACACATGAATTGTTCTTTGAATTTTAGGATCGAATGGCATAAGATTTTTTTATGTCATGTACTAGGAAGAACCTTGCAAAACAAAAAGAATCAAAGGTGCCAACAATGAAAATGCTCCATGTAAATATAAGTGATGCCAACACTTAGAGTGGGCACTAGGATACCTTCTCAAATAATTGTGTTAATTAGGACATATGGTCTAGTTGCAGAATATTACAAGATTAGCAAAATAATTAGTTTATAAGTAGCATTATGAACAAATATACCTCTATAGTTTAATCATTTAGCAACTAGACATTGTTTGCTATACACAAACAATATATGGATAAAATGTCAAAAATATTATGGACTGTTAGTGTTTTTCTAGCGTATGTAATGTTGTTAAGGTAGAGTATAAAGGGAAAGCTAGCATGTCCTACTTGTACTTATGATACTTCTTTTGAATATTTGTATCATAGTAGAAAGACATGTTATATGCACCATTATAGGTTCTTAAATGTTGATCACTCTTGAAGAAGAAATAGAAAATTATTTCATAGTAAGATGGAGTTGAGAACTACTCTAACTCTTTCATTAGGGATAAAGACTTTATCAAAATTGTCTAATTTTGATAATCAGTTTGGAAAAAGCAAAAAGTAGTCTTTAATAGTCCATGGAAGAAAAAAATTTTTTTTTTCTTTTTGCCATATTGGGTGAGTAATTGTCACAATTTATATGTGATGCATATAGAGAACAACATTTACGATAACATTCTTAGGACTCTCCTTGACATTTTTGGTAAAATAAAGGATCGTGCAAAGACTCATTTTGATTTATAGGACATAGGGATAAGAAAAGAGCTTTTACTTATTTTTTCTAATGATGGTCAACACATTTATCTATCTAAAGTATGTTTTTCAAGGACACTAGAGGAGAAAAACCATGTTATGTACCATTATAAAAGGTGTCAAATTTCTTCAAAGTTGTGTATCTAATATATCTAGACATGTGAATGAGAAAGAAAAGAAAATTGTGGGGTAGAAGAGTCATATGCACATTTATTGATGCATTATATTTTTCCAATTCTAGTTAGGAAGTTAATGCCAAAGCATGTTGTGCAAACTAAAAGTATATATTCATAATACAAGTCATCTTGAAGGTTCCATCACATAAGGGTATTTGGTTGAAGAGTAACTATTATTTTACTCAAGATACATGCATGATGGGATGTTGACTCAATTTACGAGATATAATCAACAATTTGGCACAATAATAAAGGTGTAAATACCTCAACTTCCCAATAAAGGATGGGCAAATGGGAGTAAAGGGGAAAGGAAGGGTAAGACCCTTACTTTGGATGTTGTTTCTCTTAAAGAAGCACATATATATGCATTGTTTAATTGTAGAGATGAACAAGTTGACAGATATATTGAGTAAGCTAAATCTAACTTTAAATTGTCATTTAAGCTTGTCTCCTTAAATTACCCCATGTATTGCTCATTATTATTTTTATTGCTCAAAGCATAGACAACCAATGAGTGGATGAAAAAGAAAAAAAATAAGCAAGAGCTAAATGTAGAAAAACCATTGCCTCAACAAATGACAAAGTGTTCTTTAAAACTATATAACTATTGCATATATATCTTTTAACTATTGTATATGTAATATTAAAAGTGTTGCAGTAATAATATAAAATCATTATCTAAAATATGCTTATTTATCATGTTCATATGTATTATTATAGTTTGTGGATACCACTATGTAAGATCTATTGCAATGTTTGCAAATTTAATAAACTAAAAATCATTATATTATGCAGTGATTTTTACCACATTAGAAGGGGTTTGGATCCACTGCTATAACCCATATGTCTTGTAGTGATTTAAATATTATGAAAAGATAGGAGAACAAAATTATTATGAGTTAAAATGACACTTGTTGTCCCATTTAAATATTAATATATGATTTGATAGTGGGGGTAATTCAATATGTTAGGAATAAAAATTATTACAAAAAAATTTTCATTTTATCAAAAGTATAAAATAGCAAACTATGTATTCATAAGAAATTATTTTTATTTTTTCATTTTTTTCTCATCTCATTTCCATATAAATGGAAAATTATTGTCTTGTCCTTTTCTTTCTTATCATTTTCTTTCCATCACTTTTCCAACAAAACGAACTAGGGTTAATTTTGGTGAACAATAGGAATACATAGCAACAATAGAATTACAAAGATGTAAATTCAAAGCAGGCTTACGAGCTACTCTCCCCAATCTTATGGGTAGTCCCTTAGATAGATAGGCATATAAAGCATTCAACAATCTTGAGATGTAGTCTACTAAAAGCCAAACATTAACATAGAATCATTTTGTCATCAATCAATCACTTCTTCTTTATTCCTTAAACATTTATACTATAGCCTACATGTGCTTTGAACCGCCGACTTTTCCTGCTCTTTTTGGCCGAATAGCTAGCTTTGGTGGCCATCGCCACAATCCTTAACATCGAATCCACTGGCTGCTAGCTTTTGAGAAAGAGAAAGGTGCACCCCAAGATCATGATGAATTCATGAAGATTGGAAGACAAGCAAATTGTTAACCCCTTGATTGTTACTATTCATAAAGACACTCAATGGAGGTGTGTTCATGGGCATTCCTTTGTGGCTCTTGTCCTTAGTCTTGAGGTTCTTTTCATCATCACTGCTGCTCCAGCTGGTGGAATTTTCCTTCCGGTTGTGATGCTAAGAATTGCCCATAAACGCATTTTTCTTTAGAAAGCAGAATATTTCCATTGAAGCACCTTTGTTTTCTCTAGCAATTGTGATGACCCTCTTGCCTACCTCTTCAGAATCCAAGAAATTTTTCTTGCCATGAACTTTTGTTCCCTTTGGAGCGGGGCCATTTGCTAGATGAGCTCTTAATGCCAAATGGACCCAGGGAGGATCTTGGTTGGGATGGTTTGCTGCCATATTGATGATTATGTGAAGCCCTGGAGACCTGGGATTTTGCCTTGTCTAATCCAAAAACATGGGCATTTGGCTATTTATAGTATTTGATTGGTGAACAGAGCAATGATGCCTTAAGCTATTTAATAAACATCAATGGTTGAAATAATACTGAGAGAGAGATGGATAGAATGAGGACAAGGCATTGGATTCAGAGAGCACTTGGAGTTGACAAAAGCTTCTCACACCACAAAGTAAGGTTGGGATTATATATCAACCATGACTTCTACGTTTCTGCATGATTTTAGCATTTCTCTTACTGTGATGATGGTGGCTCCCTCTGCATCTCTCAACATGAAAAATGACACAATGTCTCAAGATATGGTGCATGGTGACCTGACTACATTGCTGTAATGAATACCCAAGAAAAAAAATGGCATAAAACTTTTGTTAGGAGATGACCTCTAAGTTATAACCCTTAAAAACAATAACAAAAATAAAAAAAAAATAATTAAAGATAATGTTAAGGGATGATCTCTAAGTTATAACCCTTAAAAATAATAATAAAAATTAAAAAAAAATTAACTGAAGATAATGGATACCAAATTTATGTGATTTAATCAATTTGACTTACGTCCATTGGTGAAAGTGGGAGTAAATATTATTAAAGTGGAGAATAGGAAAATAAAAAAAGTTTTCTTGAACTTAGTTAACAAAAGTCCAAATAATGAACTAAAGGCACATGGAGTTTTAACTCACTTAATTTTTATTATTTTTACAATACATTATATTACTCTTTATTTATAAGGAACAAAATCAATCAACTCTGTTTAATTTCTCGATGTTGGACTTTAGCTACCAACATAACAAATCTCCATCTTGGCCCAATTCTCATATGCAGACATAGTAACAATGCTCTACCTTCTTCACAAACTCCCAAATCATCATATCACACTAATTAAGTCCAAGCACTACTTGAACATAGCAACTGGAATAGACTTTGTAAATATATCTGTAAGATTGTTTTTGATACTAATTTTCTAGATTAAAACCTTTCGCTTGGCAATTGTCTCCTGAATGAAGTGATATCTCATGTCAATATGTTTCATTCTCTCATGATACATCTGATCTTTAGTTAAGTGTATTGAAGTTCCTGACTTCTCCCTATGATCTACTAGTTTGTGATACTGAGAGGGGGGTAAATCAGTATCACCACAATTCGCAATTCGCAGGTAAGTGAATAACTTCAACCTCTTCTTAAAAATGAACTCTTTCTCAGACTCGACTAAGGTAGATCTATTGCTACCTACTAATCACAATAGTCCCTAAAGTCACCTTTCCAACACCTTGCCAAATAGACAATTCGGATGTTCTTGTTTAGGCCTTCTTTAGGTTATGGGTTGGCTGATACTTTAATTGCGTTCACAACTTAATTCAAAATACAGAATGTAAAGCAAATAAAGGACACACGAGATTTACGTGATTCCATCAATGTGACGTACATCCACGGTGGTAGGGACTCTCCCTTACCGAGATCATCCACTATACTTGAGAATTCCAGTTACAATAGATGTCTTAATTCTCTACTCCTTTCACTATTGCAAATACTAAGCAAGTACAATACAAAGAGTGTCACTTACTGTGTTTACCCTTCTTCTAACTTGTTTTGCCTCTGTTGAATTGAAAGGTTGCTCCACTGTCACTTAGAAGTTCACCGCAACGCTCTTTAACCTCTCTTTAAGAAATCTGGAAATACGTTGAGTTCTTTCCGATGCTTCACTGAATTCCTTCTCTAAGTTGTCTCACACAGCTCCTGTTTTCACCGTCTCACGATCTCACCCGTCTCCTTGTCTCACAACTCATCTCACATTTTTGTTTTTTTTGTCCAACCCCTGTTCTGCCAGATCTCTCACCGTCGACTGGATCTCTTTCTGCCGGATCTGTCACCATCTGCCGGATCTGTCACCGTTAACCGGATCTATCTCACCGTCTGCCGGATCTGTCACCATTGACTGGATCTGTCTCACCGTTTGTTGGATCTGTCTCGCCGTCTGTCGGATCTGTCTCGCCGTCTGCCGGATTTGTCTCCCTGTCTGCCGGATCTGTGTCGCCATTTGCCGGATCTGTCTGTCCTAGCCGGATCTCTCTCACGCCGTCGCCAGATCTCTTTCTATCCCAGCCGGATCTGTCACCGTCCCAGCCGGCTCTCTCTCACGCCGTCGCCGGATCTCCTCTGTCCCAGCCGGATCTATCACCGTCCAAGCCGGCTCTCTCTCACGCCGTCGCCGGATCTCTTTCTGTCCCAGCTGGATCTGTCACCATCCCAGCCAGCTCTCTCTCACGTCGTCGCCGGATCTCCTCTGTCCCAGCCGGATCTGTCACCGTCCCAGCCAGCTCTCTCTTACCCCGTCGCTGGATCTCTCACCGTCTGCCGATGGTGTGCCGACCTGCTCAGCTGCCAACTGCTGGTGTGCCGACCTGCTCAGTTGCCGACTGCTGGTGTGCCGGTGGTGTACCGATCTACTCAGTTGCCCACTGCTGGTGTGCCAGTGGTGTGCCTTTCTCACGGGTTTCTCTCTCTTGCCGGTGGTGTGCGTAGGTTTTCTGTCTGTTTTTCTCAATAGCCAATACGTCATTTGTTGTCTTCCGATGGCCTTTATATACTCCTTCATGAAATCCCAACAGGTTTACTTGCGGCGAATTTACTGTCTTGCCCTTTTCATATGGCTTTTACGTTCTTACCCCTCCATGTGGCTTTTACTTTCTTGCACACTTAAACCTAATTGACAACAATTACAACCTATACAAGGCTATAGGAACAACAATCTCCCCCTTTGTAATTGTTGGCAACACTCATGACAAAAGCCACTATACAGCAGTTTCAACTCCCCCTAAATATGCACTCTCCCTTTCTTAACAGCTCCTCTTGCACTGTTGCTTCTCTCCCCCTTTGCCAACCAATTACAAATTTGAAAAACTCGCAAAGTGAAGATGGAGGATTTACCTGAACTTCAGGCTTGGGGAGGCATTTGCACAAATAGACTCAATCTGTGCTTTTCAAACAGCTTCTTAGTAGTGGGTCTTGGAACCAGCTCTCATGTATCATTCTTCTCAATTTGATCTAGCTCCTCATTGATAGCTTTGACCAAGGCTTGGTCTTGAATAGCCTTTTCAATAGATTTAGGTTCAACTTGTGAGAGTAGAGTAATAGCTCCTACCATTCTTCTTCTTGTTATAACTCCTGCTGATGGGTCACCTATGATCTGATCTCCTTGATGAGCACTGATCCATGTTTTCTTTGTCCTTCTTCCTTGCACCGTCTTAGTTGCAAGAGGATCTCTTTCTTCATCTTCAGACTCACTCTTCTCCGAGTCTAAACTTACTTCTTGTTCCTTTTCTTCAGGTTGGTCTGATTCTTCATCTACATTGAAGTCATCTTCTTCATTGTCCTCAGCTTCTCCATTCTGCATTGTTTTCCAGTTCTCATCTATTCTCACATCACTGGTAGTGATCACTTTTCCCAACTTATGCAGGAAAACTCTGTAACCTTTTGTCTTTGTTGAGTATCCCACAAAGATGCCTTCATCAGACCTAGCGTTGAATTTTCCCAAGTTTTGCTCCTTGTTCTTCACAAAACATGGGCTGCCAAAGACTCTGAGATACTTGGTTGTTGTCTTCTTCCCACTCCATAGCTCATATGGAGTCTTATCAGTATTAGGCCTTAGTAGAACTCTATTCAGTAGGTGCACGGCTGTAAATGTTGCTTTTGTCCAAAATCTTGTGTGAAGCTTGGATTCCAGCCGGAGAGTTCTTGCCATTTCAACCACAACTCTGTTCTTCCTCTCTACCACCCTGTTTTGTTGAGGTGTTCTTGCTACTGCCATCCGATGGTGAATTCCATGCTTCTCAAGGTAATCTTCAAAAGCTCCTTTTGTGAATTCAGTGCCTCGATCTAACCTCAATACTTTGATCTTCTTTCCACTCTCATTTTCAGCCAATCTTCTGTGTCTCTTGAAGCAATTCAGAATTTCTGACTTGTGTTTAAGGTGCATGATGCAGGTCCTTTTGGAATAATCATCAACAAACAAAACGAAGTACCTCTCACCTTTCAACCCTTTTGTTTTCATCGGCCCACACAAATCAGTATGCATAATATCAAGCACTGCTTCAAAACTGAACTCTTTGGTCTTATACTGCTTTCTGACATATTTTCCTTTAAAGCATGCTGAGCAAACATACTCTCTCTCTCTCTTGAGGTCGGGAATATTTCTGATTATATGAGTAGTGGTCAGTTTCCTCATGTTCTTCTGTGACAGGTGTCCCAGCCTCCTATGCCAGAGTTGATTTTCTTATTCTTTGGTGAGTAAACAACTGCTTGTCTTATCTTCATCAATCACATATAAATTTCCAGCTATTCTCTTCCTGGCTGCAACAGTATTGCCTTCTTTACTCTTTACCTGGCAACCTGTTTTTGTGAATATTACCTTATGGTCTTCATTGCATAGCTAACTGACAGATGCTAAATTATATCTGAGTCCTTCAACATGTAGAACATCTTTCAGCTTTCCTCTTCCAATCTTTACTAACCCCTGACCATTGATGTTGAGTGAATCATCATTGCCAAACTTGACTCTGCCTTCTCTTGATTTGTTTAGCTTTGATAATATACTCTTGTCTCCCGTCATGTGCGAAGTGCATCCATTATCAAGGATCCACTGCTTATCCTTGCAATCAGTTTTGAGTGTAATTTCAGCTATATTAGCCACCTCCCTTTTAGCTTTATATTCCTTCTTTTGAACTGGTTGGAAGATAGCTTTCTCCTTTTTCTCAGTTTTGACTGCACCGCTTGTTTTCACTATGCCATTGAGTGCCTTCTCTTACTCAGGGAGAAGTGTCATGCATCTCTTGGCATTATGGTCATCCTACCTGCACCTTTCACACTATTCCAAGTCTGTCAATATAGCAAACTTGTTGTTTGAAACCACTAGTTTGGGCTTCCACCAACAATCCTTGTCAGCGTGTCCTTGCCTTTTACAGTATGTGCAAGAACTCACGACAGGTGTTCTCTTTTGAATTTTGTATTGTCTCCCCTTGTATGCAGCATCGTATCTTCTCAAGTTGGAGACATATACTGGCCTTCTCTACCAGCAGTTACTCGCTTTATGACCCCAAACTCCACAATAAAGGCAATAACCTTGAAACTGCCTCTTCTTGGGTTTGATCACTGCTTGTCTTCTTCTGTTCATCACTTGCTGTGTAGGCAAAGTAACTGACTTCTTTGCTTACGTGACTTTCATTTCAGTCACCTTCTTCTCCTTCTTTTGTTCAATCGTAGCCCTATGCTGACTAACTTTCTTTTCTTCCTTCTTGTTTGCCACCCTAGGTTGCTTCTTCAGATCTTCTTTATTCTCAGCTATCTTCTTCTGAGTCACAACCTTCTCTTTCAACTTCTGTGGTATATTCTCATTTTCTTTAGCCAATGCACCTCAGATTGCTGCACTTTCTCTACATTCTTCGTTTCTTTTCCAAAACTTGTTTCTCCTATCATTTCAAGCTTCTGCAAGTTCTCTTTGCTACTTTTAAGTTATTGCTAAAGTCTCAACAACTCTTTCTCCATTTCTTCAATCTTTTAAGCCCTTGAGCCAAGCTCTACTGTAAGGTCTTCACATATTTTGATCTGTTCCTCAAATCTTCTTTTCAAGTCAATATGCTCAGCCCTTATTTCACCGTTTTGACTTTCAACTTTCTCAGACTTTGCTTCAACTTGTTTTATATGGGCCTCCAACCTTCTTATGGTTCTGCCCCTTCTGATTATCTCCTTTGAAGTTGCTTCCAACTCAGCTCCAAGATCTGGCTCTTCTTCATCAACTTCCTCTTCCTCTTCAGAGGTTGAACTACCACCTTGTGCTGATGCCATAAAGACATACTCATCTGATGAGTCTTCATCTTCCTCCTTATCAGCTTCTTTTGTCTGACTCACATAACTCTTGAATAAGTCTCTCGTCTTCCTCTGTGGGTTGGCAATCTTCTTATTGGACTTCTTTGATTTGAATGATGATCTTCTCCATCTTGAATTATGCTCATCATCACCATCCTCATCTTCATCATCAAGTTTCACTTTGCACTGAGAAGCAAAGTGTCCAGTCTGCCCACAATGATAACATCTTAAGGACAACTGTCTTTTTCCCTTCTTAGACCCCTTTTTGAATTTCCTTGTGAAGTAAGCCAATACTTCACCTTTACTTTCTTCCTCATCATCATCATTATCCTTACTAAATGATTCTTCCTTTTCTTTTTTCTTCAAGTGTTTCATAGCTTTGAAAGCTGCCTCCTTTCATACCTTTGACGTTGAGGAGCTCTCAGTTGACTTTATTCTCATCTCATATGCAATGAGATTACACTGAAGATCATGCAGAGACATAGAATTGAGATCTCTACTTTCCTCTATGGCTACCACCTTTGAGGCAAACCTCTCAGGCAGAATTCTCAGAATTTTCTTCACAATCAATGAGTCCTTCTTGTTCTTTCCATGACTTCTTAGGTCGTTTACAACGTCAATAACCTAGTGAAGAACTCTTGAACTGTCTCATTCTTCTGCATTCTGAGAGATTCATATCTCTCCTTGAACATTTGAAGCTTAGCCTCCTTCATTCTGCCATCACCTTCATAGACTTTCTGCAATCTGTCCCATATCTCCTTGGCAGATTTGCAGTCCATAACTTTAGCATACTCAGCATCTGTCAATGCTGAAATGATGAGATTTAAGGCCTTCCTATTTATCTCAAACTGCCTTAACTCCTCTGGGGTTGGGTCTTTACCTTCTTCTGGAGCCACAAAACCCTCCTGTACGCATTTCACCACATTCATGCCCATGGTTGCAAATACTACTTGCATTCTTGCTCTCCACATATGATAGTTGATTCTATTGAAGATTGGAACCTTCTTGTTGTAAGTGGTGCTAGTGCTGGTACCGACTTCCATTTCTCAGTATGCTGAACAAGTCAAACTTCTAGATCCCTTCAAACTAGTACACCAAGCTATTAAGCTTCAAACTGGTGAACCTGTGCTCTGATACCAATTGAAGTTCCCGACTTCTCCCTAAGATCTACTAGTTTGTGATATTGAGAGGGGGGTGAATCAGTATCACCACAATTCGCAATTCGCAGGTAAGTGAACAACTTCAACCTCTTCTTAAAAGTGAACTCTTTCTCAAACTCGACTAAGGTAAATCTATTGCTACCTACTAATCACAATAGTCCCCAAAGTCACCTTTCAAACACCTTGCCAAATAGACAATTCAGATGTTCTTGTTTAGGCCTTCGTTAGGTTATGGGTTGGCTGATACTTTAGCTGCGTTCACAACTCAATTCAAAACACAGAATGTAAAACAAATTAAGGACACACGAGAGTTACGTGGTTCCGTCAATGTGATGTACATCCACGGTGGTAGGGACTCTCCCTTACCGAGATCATCCACTATACTTGAAAATTCCAGTTACAATGGATGTCTTAATTCTCTACTCCTTTCACTATTGCAAATACTAAGCAAGTACAATACAAAGAGTGTCACTTACTGTATCGAACTTCTTCTAACTTGTCTTGCCTCTGTTGAACTGAAAGGTTGCTCCACTGCCGCTTAGAAGTTCACCGCAATGCTCTTTAACCTCTCTTGAAGAAATCTGGAAATACGTTGAGTTCTTTCCGATGCTTTGCCGAATTCCTTCTCTAGGTTGTCTCACACAGCTCCTACTTTCACTGTCTCACGATCTCACCCGCCTCCTTGTCGCACGGCACGCCTCACTTTTTTTTTTTTTTTTGTCCATGATGAGAACCATAGAGATGATGGGTGGAAGGCTTCAACGGTTGCAAGAGGTCCATTGCACATCCCAGAAGGCCCAATCACACGAGTTAGAGCCAAAAAGATTAAAAAAGCACTAAATGGGCTGATTCAGGACATTTAGGCCAACCTAGCTTCAAATGGGGCGAATTCAAGTTTGACAAGGAGTCCAGCCCTAATTAATATAATTAGAATACTTAATAGGTTAGAATAAGTAATAGCATTTCTTTCTAAATAAGAGTTTATTATTTATGTTGGAATTTGTCCACAATTAGGAATTCCTCCAAAATAAGGATTTGTTCAAAGTAGGAATTTATGCCTCTTTAGGATTGCTATCTTAACCTATAAATAGGCTCCCCTTGTAAGCTCTGGAGAGGCAGACAACTTTGAGTGAAATAGAAAGTAAGGGTTTTTCTTTCGATTCTTTTAGGGACTAAAGAACTTATCAAGAGGTACTTCTTGTGGCGTTCTAATTGACTTATCACTCCCAATTCCTTTCTTTTTTGGAGTGTGGCGTCCATATCCTTCTTAAATATGCTAGGTTCATGTTCCTTCCCAGAGTGGGTCTAGGGTTTGTGATATTAAACTCTGGGTTAGCTTTCCTGGTTATTCTTTGATTCCCTATGTGCGTTGGGTCCCTAAGCCACGTCTTTTTGGGGTTTTTCGCATCAGTTGGTATCAGAGCCTGATTCTAAATCAGGTTGAATCCACTCACTCTTCAATTTTCTATCTTTTGATTTAATTATTGTTGTTTAGTTTGTCTATTATGTGCATTATCATTCAAATGCACAAATCTATTTATTTGCAATCCTTCTCTCTTTGCTTGTCTGTTTAAGCTCATAAACGTGCTAATTTCAATTCCAATTGGTATGTTTAAGTATTCTACTATTATTTTGTTTTGAAAAAATAAAACCAAAAAAAAGAAAAAAAAAAAGGGGAAGAAATAAGAACAAAAGAAAGAAAACATCAAATTCAAAGTTATTGATAAGGTTAACAGTTTGGTCATATTGGCCACAATAATAATAAAGTTTTCTTACTCAACTCCAATTCTACCATCTGTTTTGCTATTTTGTTACCCAAGTTGTCCTCTAGGTTATATTACCCCTATCCTGATTTTTGTGAATTTAGTTCATTAAATCTATTTATGTTGACATCCTTTTTTCGCTTGATTCTTGTTCTCCAATTTGTTCAATTCTACGCCATTTAGCTTATTCTGTTCAAAATCAATACCCTTGATTTACGTTGTTTAGTTCTTTATAGAGCTGAAAGGGAAAATTTGAGTGGTAAAAGGTAAGAGTGAAAGTTCATATAAAAAAAAAAAACCATAAAGAGTGTAAACACGAGGGAGTGTGACATAATCTTTTGAGTGAAACACGTGAGGGAGTGTTCTGTGAGGTATCCCATTTGTTTTGTGCAGAAGTAAGACTATGACGTCCAAAGACAAAGGTGTAGCTCAAGAGGGAGCTAGTGATGTGTCCTTCATGATCAAAGCTATGCAACAACAATTTGAGCGCATGAATACCAGATTTGATGATATGAGGGAGAGGATGGAGGAGCAAGCTATTACAATAGCAGAGTTGCAAAGGAAACATAAGGAATATGAGGCTCCCAAAGCAAGAAGGCAGTTGACACGTGCCTATGACCATGAAGATGATGTAGAAGATGATGAAGTTGATGATCAAAATACGATGGTTAGAATTGGTAACAATAGAAGGGATCGAAGAGAATTTGGGAGGCAAGGCACCTACAATCATAATTTGGGTAGTATTAAAATGACAATTCCTTCATTCCAAGGTAAGAATGATCCTGATGCATACCTAGAATGGGAAGAGAAGGTTGAATTGGTTTTTGATTGCCACAACTATTCCGAGGAGAAAAAGGTAAAGTTTGCTACCGTTGAATTTACTGATTATGCTATTATTTGGTGGGATCAACTTGTTTTGACTAGGAGAAGAAATCATGAGCGGCTTATTGATACATGGGAGGAGATGAAGGCTATCATGAGGAGGAGGTTTGTCCCTGATCGCTATTATAGGGAGTTGTACCAAAGGTTGCAAGGGCTCACTCAGGGCACCAAAAGTGTGGAGGACTACCACAAGGAGATAGAGATTACCATGATTAGGGCCAATGTAGAAGAAGATAGAGAGGCAACCATGGCTCAATTTTTGCAAGGGCTAAATAGGGACATAGCAAATGTGGTTGAATTGCAGCACTATGTGGAATTGGAAGGCATGGTGCACATGGCCATGAAAGTTGAAAGGTAACTTAAACTAAAGGGCTCCACACGGGTTGGGCAGAATTCTGGTTCTACCTCATCATGGAAGCCAAACTGGAGTAAAAGGGACGAGATGGCCAATTACAAGTCCAAAGCCGAGCTACCTAAGCACAAGAATGTGGATTCTAGCAAGGAGACAGGTAAATTCGAACCCCAACCGAGGTAGAAATAGAGATATTAAATGTTTTAAGTGTTTGGGCAGGGGTCACATTGCATCTTAATGTCCAAATAAGCATGCAATGATCCTGAGAAGTAACAGTGATGTTGAAACTGAAAGTGAATCAGATGATGATTCTGTGCCACCATCAAAGGGTGAATGTGATGGAGAGGAGTATCCAGTTAACGGAGTAGCTCTCGTTACGAGGCGAGCATTGAATGTACAAGCAAAAGAAGAAAATAAGGTGTAACGAGATAACATCTTTCAGACAAGGTGTCTCATCAAAGATAAGGTATGTAGTATGATTATTAATAGTGGGAGTTGCACTAACGTTGCTAGCACAACTATGGTTGAGAAGCTGGATTTACCTACTATGAAGCATCCTATACCATATAAACTATAGTGGTTGAATGAGAGTGGTGAAGTGAAGGTAAATTAGCAAGTGCTCGTATCATTTTCTATCGGAAGGTACCGTGATGAAGTTTTATGTGATGTTGTACCCATGCATGTGGGACATATTCTATTTGGAAGACCATGGCAATTTGATAGGTGAGTTATGCATGATGGCTTCAAGAATCGATATTCCTTTCTAATGAACGAAAAACCTGTCATTCTTGTACCATTATCACCTCAACAAGCATATGAGGATCAATTAAGGATTAAAAATGAGAGTGAACAGAAAAGAGAGATTGATAAAAGAGAAGAAAGAGAAGAAAACGTGAGGACACAAGAAAAAGAGAAGAAAAAAGAAAATCTCTATGCAAAAGGAAGTGATGTCAAAAGAGCATTCTATGCCAAACAACCTATGATTGTACTTTTGTACAAGGAGGCTTATTTTAACACTAACAAGTTTGACTCATCTTTGCCTAGTGTTGTTGTTGCATTATTGCAGGAATTTGAAGATGTATTCCCTGACGATATCCCAAGTGGATTGCCACCTAATAGAGGAATTGAGCATCAAATTGATTTCATCCCAGGTGCATCCATCCCTAACCGGCTAGCATATAAGAGTAATCCTGAGAAGACAAAGGAGCTTCAAAGGCAGGTTGAGGAGCTTATGTCCAAAGGATATGTGAGGGAAAGCATGAGTCCATGTGTTGTGCCTGTCCTACTTGTACCAAAAAAAGATGGGACTTGGAGGATGTGTGTTGATTATCGAGCAATCAACAAAATCACTGTAAAGTATCGTCACCCCATACCTAGATTAGATGACATGTTAGATGAATTGCATGGGTCATGTGTTTTTTCTAAGATTGATTTGAAAAGCGGATATCATCATATTAGGATGAGAGAGGGAGATGAATGGAAAACAGCTTTCAAAACTAAGTATGGGTTGTATGAGTGGCTAGTTATGCCATTTGGTCTCACTAATGCACTAAGCACTTTTATGCGACTAATGAATCATGTTTTACGTGCATTCATTAGTAAATTTGTAGTGGTGTATTTTGATGATATCTTGGTCTATAGTAAAACCCTAGAAGATCATCTTGATCATTTACATTCTGTTATAAGTGTTTTACGTTCTGAGAAATTGTATGCTAACTTACATAAATGTTCCTTTTGTACTGATCAGATCACATTTCTTGGCTATGTTGTCAGTGCTAAAGGTGTTGAGGTTGACGAGGAAAAAGTTAAGGCAATTCATGATTGGCCTACACCTAAGTCAACTAGTGACGTGCGTAGCTTTCATGGTCTAGCTAGTTTCTATAGACGCTTTGTTAAAGACTTTAGCCCCATTGCCGCACCACTCACTGAGCTTATCAAAAAGAACATGAGTTTTAGGTGGGGTAGTGACCAAGACAAGGCTTTTAATTGCATCAAGGAAAAATTAAGTTCTGCACCTTTACTTGTTTTACCTAACTTTGCAAAAGCTTTCGAGATTGAGTGTGATGCCTCAAGTATTGGCATTGAAGCTGTTTTGATGCAGGAAAGGCGCCCAATTGCTTACTTTAGTGAAAAGCTAAGTGGAGCAAGCCTTAATTATCCTACTTATGATAAAGAGATGTATGCATTGGTACGAGCTTTGGAGACATGGCAACATTACCTTTGGCCTAAAGAGTTTGTCATCCATACTAACCATGAATCTTTGAAGCACTTGAAGGGACAAGAAAAGTTGAACAAAAGACATGCCAAGTGGGTTGAATTTATTGAGACCTTTCCCTACATCATCCAATATAAAAAAGGTAAGGAAAATGTGGTAGCTGACGCATTATCTCGCAGGTATGCCCTTATCTCTACACTTACTGCAAACTTATTAGGATTTGAACACATTAAGGATTTATATGTGAATGATCCTAACTTTGCTAATGTATATAGAGCATGTGAGGTGTCAGCCTTTGAGAAGTTTTATAGGCATAAGGGTTTCTTATTTAGGGAAAATCGTTTATGCATGCCTATGAGTTCTTTGAGGGAGTTGGTTGTAAGAGAAGCTCATGAGGGTGGTCTAATGGGTCATTTCGGAGTTAGGAAAACCCTAGATGTCCTAAATGAACATTTTTTTTGGTCACGAATGAAACGAGATGTTGAGAGGATATGTGCGAAATGCATAACATGCAAACAAGCTAAATCTAGAGTTTTACCTCATGGCTTGTATACCCCTCTACCCATACCTAACCATCCTTGGGTTGATTTATCTATGGATTTTGTACTATGATTGCCACGAACAAAAAGGGGTAGGGATTTTGTATTTGTTGTTGTTGATAGATTTTCAAAAATGGCACACTTCATCCTATGTCATAAAACTGATGATGCAAACAACATGGCTGACTTATTCTTCAGAGAAGTAGTACGTTTGCATGGCATGCCACCAAGCATTGTTTTAGATCGGGATACAAAGTTCTTAAGCTACTTCTGGAAGACTTTATGGGGTAAGTTAGGTACTAAGTTATTGTTTTCAACTACTTGTCATCCACAAACTGATGGGCAAACTGAGGTAGTTAATCGAACTCTTTCTACTCTTTTGCGTGCTATTATTCGAACAAATTTGAAAACATGGGAAGATTGCTTACCACATATCAAGTTTGCGTATAATCGGAGTGTTCATTCTACTACTAGTTACTCTCCATTTGAAATCGTATATGGTTTTAATCCATTGACTCCTTTGGATTTGGTACCTATACCTGTCAATGAGTATGCCAGCTTAGATGGGGAACGCAAGGCTGACATGATAAAAAAATTGCATGAGAAGGTGCAACAACATATTGAAAAACAAACTGAGCACCACGCATCCCATGTCAACAAGGGACGAAAGAAGGTGGTGTTTGAACCTGGTGATTGGGTTTGGGTGTATATGCACAAGGAACGGTTCCCAGCTCAAAGGCGTTCGAAGCTACAACCCAGAGGAGATGGTCCCTTTCAAGTTGTAGCTCGAATTAATGACAATGCTTATCAGTTGGATCTTCCTAGTGAGTATAATGTGAGTGCAACATTTAATGTTTCTGATCTTTCCCCTTTTGATGTAGGTGATGATTCAGGGATGAATCCTTTTAAGGAGAGGGGGAATGATGAGAACCATAGAGATGATGGGTGGAAGGCTTCAATGGTTGCAAGAGGTCCATTGCACATCCTAGAAGGCCCAATAACACGAGTTAGAGCCAAAAAGATTAAAGAAGCACTAAATGGGCTGATTCAAGACATTCAAGCCAACCCAGCTTCAAATGGGGCGAATTCAAGTTTGACAAGGAGTCTAACCCTAATTAATATAATTAGAATACTTAATAGGTTAGAATAAGTAATAGCATTTCTTTCTAAATAAGAGTTTATTATTTATGTTGGAATTTGTCCACAATTAGGAATTCCTCCAAAATAAGGATTTGTCCTAAGTAGGAATTTGTGCCTCTTTAGGATTGCTATCTTAGCCTATAAATAGGCTCCCTTTTTAAGCTCTGGAGAGGCAGACAACTGTGAGTGAAATAGAAAGCAATGGTTTTTCTTTCGGTTCTTTTAGGGACTAAAGAACTTATCAAGAGGTACTTCTTGTGGCGTTCTAATCGACTTATCACTTCCAATTCCTTTTTTTTCTGGAGTGTGGCATCCATATCCTTCTTAAATACACTAGGTTTGTGTTCCTTCCCAAAGTGAGTCTAGGGTTTGTGATATTAAACTCTGGTTTAGCTTTCCTAGTTGTTCTTTGATTCCCTGTGTGCGTTGGGTCCCTAAGCCACATCTTTTTGGGGTTTTTCGCATTAGTCCAGCCCCTATTCTATCAGATCTCTCACTGTCGACTGGATCTCTTTTTGCCGGATTTGTCACCGTCGACTGAATCTCTCTCACTGTCTGTCGGATCTATCACCGTCGACCGGATCTATCTCACCGTCTGTCGGATCTATCTCGCTGTTTGCCGGATCTGTCTCGCCGTCTGCCGGATTTATCTCCCCGTTTGCCGGATCTGTCTCCCCGTCTGCCGGATCTGTGTCGCCGTCTGCTGGATCTGTCTGTCCCAGCCGGATCTCTCTCACGCCATCGCCGGATCTCTTTCTGTCCCAGCCAGATCTGTCACCATCCCAGCCAGCTCTCTCTCACGCCGTTGCTGGATCTCTTTCTGTCCCAGCCGGATCTGTCACCGTCCTAGCCGGCTCTCTCTCACGCTGTCGCCAGATCTCCTCTGTCCCAGCCGGATCTGTCACCGTCCCAGCCAGCTCTCTCTCACCCCGTTGCCGGATCTCTCACCATCTGCCGGTGGTGTGCCAACCTGCTCAACTGCCGACTGCTAGTGTGCTAACCTGCTCAATTGCCGACTGCTGGTGTGCCGACCTACTCAGTTGCCGACTGCTGGTGTGCCGATGGTGTACTGATCTGCTCAGTTGCCCACTGCTGGTGTGCTGGTGGTGTGCCTTTCTCACGGGTTTCTCTCTCTTGCCGGTGGTGTGCGTAGGTTTTCTATCTATTTTTCTCAATAGCTAATACGTCGTTTGTTGTCTTCTGATGGCCTTTATGTACTCCTCCATGAAATCCCAATAGGGCTTACTTGTGGCGAATTTACTGTCTTACCCTTTTCATGTGGCTTTTATGTTCTTGCCCCTCCATGTG
Organism: Rhizophora apiculata; assembly: GCA_037832385.1. NCBI lineage: Eukaryota > Viridiplantae > Streptophyta > Magnoliopsida > Malpighiales > Rhizophoraceae > Rhizophora > Rhizophora apiculata. The sequence continues at coordinate 8,441,983 of CM075437.1, forward strand.
GCTTTTACCTTCTTGCACACTTAAACCTAATTGACGACAATTACAACCTATATAAGGTTGTGGGAACAACATGTATTGCACTTTGACTGTCACAATAAATGGTAATAACATCTTAATGTAGACTAAGCTCACCATGCAAACCTTTTAACCATAAGGCTTTTTTAATTACCTCAATCTTTGCCATGTATTTTAATTCAGTAGTAGACAAAGCAACAACATATTGCAGAGCAACTTTCCAACTAACAACAGAAGCACCAACATAAATGTTGTTCCCACAGACTTGTATGGGTTGTAATTGTTGTCAACTAAATTTAAGTTTGCAAGCAGAAATGGATCATATCTCATGAATTACAGGATAAGATTAGCATGTCAAATAACCTCGTAAAGTGATCTCTTTGGAGTGAACTTGTAGAGGGAGTTTAGCATTGTCTAAGTTTTAGTGTGACAGTGTGACAGGGTTATATACGGATAATAAGTTCATAAGAAATTAAATCTGCAAGTCCGTAAGCCTGTCCTGAGACTAAATCCAGGAGCAATTCCGGAGGAGCGGAATAATTCCGGGTTTACAGATAGACAGGGAGTCTGGAAGAAGGGAAGGTTACGGAATTTTAACTTAGCATTTCCAAAAGATGTGCAATTACGGGGGCAATTTCTTCTGTACATTTTTAACTGTTCATAGACAATCCTGGCCATTCATTCAAGCATTCAAAGGATGAGATTTTAGTAGAAAGAAAAGAGTAAGAAAAATAAATTAAGAAGGACGATAATGCTAAATCTTGAATGGACCAATAGTATAAAGCCACATGGAGGAGCAAGAAAGGAAGTCTACCACAACTACAGTAAACCCTACTAGGGTTTCCATAGAGGGCAGTATATAAACCAAGATTTATCTCTTTTGAAGGTGTTCGTGTGAGACAACCTAATGAAGACATTCTGTGAAGCTTAAAGAAAGCTCAACGAATTTCCAGATTTCTTCAAGAAAGGTTAAAAAGTGTTTTGGTGATCTTCCAAGTGGCAGTGAAGTAACCTATTCAAATCAAGCAGAGGCAAGACAAGCTAGAAGAAGGGTAGACACAGTAAGTGACACTCTCTGTATTGTGATTGTTTTGTATTTGTAATAGTGAAAGGAGTAGAAGATTAAGACATCCATTGTAACTACATTGTAATCATAGGGGATACTACACCGGTATTCTCAAGTATAGCGGATTGTCTTGGTAGAGGAAGAATCCCTACCACCGTGGAATAGGTCATATTGGCCGAACCACATAAATGTCTTGTGTCCTTGCTTTGAATTTACATTCTGTATTTTGAATTGAGTTGTGAACAAAGCTAAAGAATCATCAAACCCATAACCTAAAAGAAGACATAATCAAGAACAACCAATCTGTTTAATAGGCAAGGTGTCTGAAAGGTAACTTTGGGGACTATTATGATTAGTAGGTAACAATAGATCTACCTTAGTTGAATCTAAGAAAGAGTTCATTTGAAAAGAGTTTGAAGTTTTTCACCCACTAACATATAGACAAGAGCTAAAGTATTAAAGAAGTATAGTACTTTGGCTTAAATTATTAGAGTTTTTCAAAAGGGTGATACTGATTCACCCCTCCTTTCAGTATCATAGACTAGTAGATCCTAGGGTGAAGTTGGGAACTTCAATTGGTATTAGAGCTTAGGTTCACCAGTTTGAAGCTTAATAGCTTTGTGTACTAGTTTGAAGGGTTTCTGAAGTTTTAATCTATTCAGCATACTAAGAAATAGATATCAGTACCAGCACTAGCACTACTTACAGCAAGAAGGTTCCAATCTTTAATGGAACCAACTACCATATGTGAAGAGCGAGAATGCAGGTGGTATTTGCAACCATGGGCATGGACGTGGTGAAATCAGTACAAAAGGGTTTTGTGCCTCCAAAAGAAGGTAAAGATTCAACCCCGGAGGAATTAAGGCAATTTGAGATCAATAGGAAGGCCTCAAATGTCATCATTTCAGCATTGACAGTGTTGAATATGTTAAAGTTATGGACTACAAATCTGCTAAGGAGATATGGGACAGATTGCAGAAGGTCTATGAAAGTGATGGCAAAATAAAAGAGGTCAAGCTTCAAGTTTTCAAAGAGAGATATGAATCTCTTAGAATGCAAAAAAATGAGACAGTCTAAGAGTTCTTCACCAGGGTTATTGATGCTATAAACGACCTTAAAAGTCATGGGAAGAACAAGAAGGACTCATCTATTGTGAAGAAAATTCTGAGAATTCTGCCTAAGAGGTTTGCCTCAAAGGTGGCAGCCATGAAGGAGAGTAGAGATCTCAATTCTATATCACTGCATGATCTCCAGTGCAATCTCATTGCATATAAGATGAGAATAAAGTCAAATGAAAGCTCCTCAACATTAAAGCCATCAAAGGAGGCAGCTTTCAAAGCTATGAGACACTTAAAGATAAGAGAAGAGGAAGAATCATCCAATGAGGATGATGATGAGGAAGAAAGTGAAGGTGAAGTGTTGGCTTACTTCACAAGGAAATTCAAAAAGGGGTCTAAGAAGGGAAAAGGACAATTGTCCTTGAGATATTATCATTGTGGGCAAACTAGACACTTTGCTTCTCAGTGCAAAGTGAAACTTGATGATGAAGATGAGGATGGTGATGATGAGCAGAATTCAAAATGGAGAAGACCATCATCCAAATTAAAGAAGTCTAGCAAGAAGACTACCAACCCATAGAAGAAGAAGAGAGGCTCATTCAAGAGTTATGTGAGCCAGACAAAAGAAGCTGATGAGGAAGAAGATGCAAACTCATCAGATGAGCATGCCTTTATGGCATCAGCTCAATGTGGTAGTTCAACCTCTAAAGAGGAAAAGGAGGTTGATGAAGAAGAACCAGATCTTGAAGCTGAGTTAAAAGCAGTTTCAAAGGAGATAATCAGAAGGGGTAGAATTATAAGAAGGTTGGAGGCCCATATAAAACAAGTTGAAGCAAAGATTGAGGAAGTAGAAAGTCAAAAATATGAAATAAGGGCTGAACATATTGACTTAAAGAGAAGATTTGAAGAACAGATCAAAATATGTGAAGACCTTACAATGGAGCTTGCCTCAAGGACTTCAACAATTGAAGAAATGGAGATAGAGTTGCTGAGACTCCAGCAACAACTCAAAAAGAGTGAAGAAAACTTGTAGAAGCTTAAAGTGGTAGGAGAAACAAGCTCTGCAAGAGAAAAGAAGAATGAAGAGAAAGTGCAGCAATCTGAGGCTGCACTGCCTAAAGAGAATGAGACTTTGCCACAGAAGTTGAAAGAGAAGGCTGTGACTCAGGAGAAGATAGCTGAAGAAAAGAAGACAGTTATCAAACCAAAGCCAGGGCCAAAAATGATATATGTGGTTAAAGAGCAGTAGCCCATAGCTGCTAAGTCTCAGAACGAAAAGACTAATCAACTAGGAACAGTGAAGACTGAAAATAAAGAAGATTTGAAGAAGCAACCTAGGGTTGCAAACAAAAATGAAGAAAGGAAAGTCAGCCAGCCAAAGGCTATGGCCAAACAGAAGAAGGAAAAGAAGGCAGCTGAAATGAAAGCCACACAAGCAAAGAAGCTAGCAACCTTGCCTACATAGCAAGTAATGAACAAAAGAAAATAAGCTGTGGTTAGACCTAAGAAGAGGCAGTTTCAAGGTCATTGCTTTTATTGTAAAGTTTAGGGTCATAAGGCAAGTAAATGCTGGTGGAGAAGGCCAGTATATGTCTTCAACTTGAGAAGATCCGATGCTACATACAGGGGGAGACAATACAAAATTTAAAGGAGAACATCTATCGTGAGTTCTTACACATACTGTAAAAAGCAAGGACACACTGACAAAGATTGTTGTGGAAGCCCAAACCAGTGGTTTCAAAGAACAAGTTTGCTATATTGGCAGACTTGGAACAATGTGAAAGGTGCAGGCAGGATGACCATAATGCCAAGAGATGCATGACACTTCTCCCTAAGTAAGAAAAGGCACTCAATGGCACAGTGAAAACAATTGGTACAGTCAAAGCTGAGAAAAAGGAGAAAGTTATCTTCAAGCCAGTTCAAAAGAAGGAATATAAAGTTAAAAAGAAGATAGCTAATATAGTTGAAATTGCACTAAAGGCTGACAACAAGGATAAGCAGTGGATCCTTGATAGTGGATGCACTTCACACATGATAGGAGATAAGAGTAAATTATCAAAGCTGAACAAGTCAAGAGAAGGCAAAGTCAAGTTTGGCAATGATGATTCACTCAATATCAGTGGTCAGGGGTCAGTAAATATTAGAAAAGGAAAGCTGAAAGATATTTTACACGTTGAAGGACTTAAATATAATCTAGCATCTGTCAGCCAACTATGCAATGAAGACCATGAAGTGATATTCACAAAAACAGGTTGCCAAGTAAAGAGTAAAGAAGGCAATATTGTTGTAGCCGGGAAGAGAATAGCTGGAAATTTATATGTGATTGATGAGGACAAGACAAACAGCTGTTTACTTACAAAAGAAGAAGAAAATCAACTCTGGCATAGGAGGCTGGGACACTTAACACAGAAGAACATGAGGAAGCTGACCACTACTCATGCAATTAGAGACATTCCAGACCTTAGGAGAGAGAGAGAGTATGTCTGCTCAGCATGCTCTAAAGGAAAACATGCCAAAAAGCAGTATAAGACCAAAGAGTTCAGTTCTAAAGCAGTGCTTGATATTGTACATACTGATTTGTGTGGATCGATGAGAATAAAAGGGTTAAATGGTGAGAGGTACTTCATCTTGTTTGTTAATGATTATTCTAAAAGGACCTACATCATGCACCTCAAATACAAGTCAGAAGTTTTGAAATGCTTCAAGAGATACAGAAGATTGGCTAAAAATGAGAGTGGAAAGAAGATCAAAGTATTGAGATCAGATCAAGGCACTGAATTCACAAATAAAGCTTTTGAAGATTACCTTGAGAAGCATGGAATTCATCATCAAATGGCAGCAGCAAGAACACCTCAACAGAATGGGGTGGTAGAGAGGAAAAATAAAGCTATGGTTGAAATGGCAAGAACTCTATTGCTGGAATCCAAACTTCACACAAGATTTTGGACAGAAGCAACATTTACAGCCATGCACCTACTGAACAGAGTTTTACTAAGACCTAATACTAATAAGACTCCATATGAGCTATGGAGTGGGAAGAAGACAATAGCCAAGTATCTCAGAATCTTTGGCAACCCATGTTTTGTGAAGAACAAGGAGCAAAGCTTGGGAAAATTCCATGCTAGGTTAGATGAAGGTATCTTTGTGGGATACTCAGCAAAGACAAAAGGTTATAGAGTTTTTCTACATAAACTGGGAAAAGTGGTCACTTTCCAGTGATGTGAGAATAGATGAAAACTGGAAAATAATACAAAATGGAGAAGCTGGGGACAGTGAAGAAGATGACTTGAAGATAGATGAAGAATCAGACCAGCATGAAAAAAAGGGGAAAGAAGTAAGTTCAGACTCAGAGAAGAGTGGGTCTGAAGATGAAGAAAGAGATCCTCTAGCAATTAAGACTGTGCAAGAGAGAAAGACAAAGAAAACTTAGTCTAATGCTCATCAAGGAAATCAGATCATAGGTGACCTATCAGTAGGAGTTACAACAAGAAGAAGAATTGTGGGAGCCACTGTTTTACTCTTACAAGTTAAACCTAAATCTGTTGAAGAGGCTGCAAAAGACAAAGCCTGGGTCAAAGCTATCAATGAGGAGCTGGATTAAATCTAGAAGAATGATACATGGGAGCTGGTTCCAAGACCCACTAACAAGAATGTCATAAGAACAAAATAGGTGTTTAGAAATAAACACAATGAAGATGGCAAGGTGGTGAAGAATAAGGCTAAGCTGGTTTGCAAAGGCCACACTCAGATAGAAGGAGTAGATGTTGATGAAATTTTTGCACCAGTAGCAAGGCTGAAAACTATTAGAATGTTCTTAGCTTTGGCAGCACATAAGAGGTACAAAGTTTATCAGATGGATGTGAAATCAACCTTTCTGAATGGGCTCCTGAAAGAAGAAGTGTATATTGAACAACCCGATGGAGTACAAATCAGTGAGGATGAGACACACGTGTGTAAGTTGAAGAAAGCCTTGTATGGCCTTAAACAAGCCCCAAGAGCATGGTACAGCAAGCTGGATGCGTATTTGAGAAGGTTGAACTTCAAAAGAGGAACAGTTGATAATAACATATATGTGTCCAACTCAAAGAAAGGCCAGCTAATAACCATAGTATATGTAGGTGACATCATCTTTGGAGGAGATCACTCTGAGTCATGCCAAGAATTTGCACAGAAGATGAGTGAGGAATTTAAGATGTCATTGATTGGAAAAATGACTTACTTTCTTGGATTATAGATAAAATAGTGTGAAGAAGGTATTTTTATTTCTCAGACAAAATATGCTAAAGAGATGCTAAAAAAGTTTGACATGGAGGATAGTAGACCTGTCAGTACCTCTATGATAGTGGGCTGCAAGTTAACAAAAGATCAGGAAGGAAGGAGTACAAGCCCTACAAAATATAGGAAGATGATAGGGAGCCTTATGTACCTTACAGCATTGAGGCCTAATCTCATGTAAGCTATGTGCATTGCTAGTAGATTCCAAGCTGATCCTAAGGAATCTCATGTGTTGGCAGTGAAAAGAATCCTAAGATACCTCAAAGGGGCACTGGAAATGGGTTTGTGGTATCCTGCCATGGATTCTGTAAAACTACAAGCATACACTGATGTAGACTGGGCAGGAAGTACAAATGACAGAAAATCAACCAGTGGTTGCAGCTTCTACTTGGGTTCAAAGTGTGTTGCATAGTTAAGTAGAAAGCAAAACAGTGTTGCTTTGAGCACAGCTGAGGCTGAGTATATGGCTGCTTGTGCAGCATGTACTCAGGTGATATGGATGCAAAGACAATTGGTAGATTTAGGTGTTGAAGTGAAGTTACCAATAAGTGTACTTTGTGATAATCAAAGTGCAATTGATCTGAGTAAGAATCCAGTTCAACATTCAAGAAGCAAGCATATTGACATCCGGTATCACTTTATCAAGGATTAAGTGGAAGAGGGCACAATTCAGTTGGAGTATATTGGCACTAAACATCAAATCTCAAATATTCTAACTAAACCTCTATCCACAGAGCTGTTTGAAAAGCACAGAATGAGTCTGTTTGTGCAAATGCCTCCTCAAGCCTGAAGTTCAGGTGAATCCTCCATCTCTACTTTGTGGGTTTTTCATATTTGTAATTGGTTAGCAAAGGGGGAGAGAAGTAACAGTGTAGGGGGAGCTGTTAAGGAAGGGGGAGTGCATATTTAGGGGGAGTTATAATCCATCTGCTTCTGGACTATTACTCTAAGAAGATTATGTAGGACTGTTGCATAATGGTTTTTGTTGTGAGTGTTGCCAACAATTACAAAGGGGGAGATTGTTGTTCCCACAGCCTTGTATGGGTTGTAATTGTTGTCAACCAGATTTAAGTGTACAAGCAGAAGTGGCTCATATCTAAGGAATTATAGGATAAGACTAGCATGTCAAATAACCTCGTAAAGTGATCTCCTTAGAGTGAACTTGTAGAGGGAGTTTAGCATTACTTAAGTCTTAGTGTGACAATGTGACAGGGTTGTATACGGATAATAAGTTCATAAGAAGTTAAATCTGCAAGTCCATAAGTCTGTCCTGAGACTAAGTCTAGGAGCGATTCCGAAGGATGGAATAATTCCGGGGTTATGGAAAGACGGGGAGTCCAGAAGAAGGGAAGGTTACGAAATTTTAACTTAACATTTTCGGAAGATAGGTAGTTACGGGGGCAGTTTCTTCTATACATTTTTAACTATTCATGGACAATCCTGGTCATTCATTCAAGCATTCAAAGGATGAGATTTCAGTAGAAAGAAAAAAGCAAGAAAAATAAATTAAGAAGGAGGATAATGTTGAATCTTGAATGGACCAGTAGTATGAAGCCACATGGAGGAGCAAGAAATGAAGTCTGCCGCATCTACAGTAAACCCTACTAGGGTTTCCATAGAGAGCAGTATATAAACCAAGATTTATCTCTTTTGAAGGTGTGCATGTGAGACAACCTAGTGAAGACATTCTGTAAAGCTTAGAGAAAACTCAACGAATTTCCAGATTTCTTCAAGAAAGGTTAGAGAGTGTTTTGGTGATCTTCCAAGCGGTAGTGAAGCAGCCTATTCAAATCAAGTAGAGGCAAGACAAGCTAGAAGAAGGGTAGACACAGTAAGTGACACTCGTTGTATTGTAATTGCTTTGTATTTGTAATAGTGAAATGAGTAGAAGATTAAGATATCAATTGTAACTACATTGTAATCATAGGGGATATCACACTGGTATTCTCAAGTATAGTGGATTGTCTTAGTAGAGGAAGAATCCCTGCCACCGTGGAGTAGGTTACATTGGTCGAACCACATAAATCTCTTGTGTCTTTACTTTGAATTTACATTCTGTGTTTTGAATTGAGTTGTGAACAAAGTTAAAGAATCATCAAACCCATAACCTAAAAGAAGACCTAATCAAGAACAACCAATCCATTTAATAGGCAAGGTATCTGAAAGGTAACTTTAGGGACTATTGTGATTAATAGATAACAATAGATCTACCTTAGTTGAATCTGAGAAAGAGTTCATTTCTAAGAAGAGTTTGAAGTTGTTCACCCACCAGCATATTGACAAGAGCTAAAGTATTAAAGAAGTAGAGTACTTTGGCTTAAATTATCAGAGTTTTTCAAGAGGGTGATACTGATTCACTCCCCTTTCAGTATCACAGACTAGTAGATCTTAGGGTGAAGTTGGGAACTTCAATAAAATTCATAACTTATAAGAGATCTTCTTCTATTAAAATTAATGGCATAGTCAAAATTGACAAAATCAATCAACATATCTAAATTTTTATCAAACTCCAAACATGTGTCCAAAGTACCTTGCAAGTATCTAAGAATTCATTTCATAACCTGTCAATGTGATTTTCTTGGAGAAGACATATACCTACTAACCACACTAACTACTTCTAAAATATCTGGATATGTGTAAATATTGCATACATAAGATTGTTGATAGCACTCGAATATATAACTTTTTCCATATACCTTTTCTCTTCTTCTGACTTTGGTGATTAAGCAGCTAATAATCAAAAATGACTAACAATGGGAATACTAATAGTTTTGGCATTTTATATACCAAATTATTCCAAGACCTTTTCAACATAATTCTTCTGGATCAAATATAACTTACCACCTTCATGATAGCTTCTAATTTCATGCCAAGAATCTTCTTTGTGGCTCCTAATTCTTTCATCTCAATTTCACCATTTGAAAGTGCTTTTAAAGTATGAAACTCTAACAAATTCTTGGCAGCAATGAGCATGTCATTGACATAAAGCAACAAGTAAATGAACAAGTCATCATCTAACTTTTAAAAGTAAATACAACTATTATGTATACTCTTAAAATAACCATGACCTAATATAAAAGAATCAAATCTCTTATACCACTATCTTAGAGACTGCTTCAACCCATACAAGGATTTTTTCAACAAACAAACATAGTCTTCCTTACTTTTAACTTTAAAACCTTGGGGCTACTTCATGTATATTTTCTCCTTAAGCTTGTCTTGTAAGAAAGTTGTTTTAACGTCAAGTTGCTTTAACTCTAAATCATACATGGCCACCAAAGTAAGTAAGAGACATATCAAACTGTGTTTAACAACAAGTGAGAAAATATCATTAAAGTCAACACCTTGTACCTAACTAAAGCCTTTTGTGACCAAACGTGTCTTGTACCTTGCATCTTCAACCCCCAGTATACTTTCCTTCTTTTTGAAAACCCATTTACAACTAATGATTCTCTTTTTTGAAGGTGGCTTTACAAAAACCCATGTGTCATTCTTGATGAGAGATTTTATTTCTTCATTCATTGCAACCAACCACCTAGATAAGTTAACATTTAAGATTGCTTCTGAATATATAGATGGTTTATCATTTTCACTAGTCTCCTATGTAATTAAAAGAGTATAAAAAACATAATCATTATATCTCTATGGTGATCAAATCTCTTTTCTTATTTTGTCTTTGGCTATAGAATGATCCTCTTCTTTGTCTTTAGAGAAATCTATAATATTTGATAAATCTGAAAGAATGTTAGGACTCCACTTTTGAACATTTTGATTCACAACTTTAAACTCTACTTGCTTGTGTGCATTCTTACCTTTACCTACATTAAAAGGAATAAGACTTTTCTTTTGGATGTAACATAGAGGATTCATCGAATGTAACATCTCTGCTAATCATAAATTTTGGTGAATCAAAATGCCATAAATGATATCCCATCACTCCAAATGCATGCCTAAGGAAAATGCGCCTTATAGCTTTATGTTCCAATTTCCCATCATTAACATGCAAATATGCAAGACATCTAAATATCTTTAAAACAAAGTAATTAGCAGGAGTATATGACCGGACTTCCTCTGGAGTCTTAAACTTTATAGATGTTGAAGGTGCATAATTAATGATATGACAAGCTGTAGAGATTGCCTTTGCCCAAAAGTTTTTGATAAACTAGCATTGGAAATCATACAATAAGCTTTCTTTAAAAGTGTTTTGTTCATACGTTTAATAACACCATTCTGCTAAGGAGTTATCCTAACTATATGGTGATGAACAATAACTTCATTTTCACAAATTTCATTAAATTCACCTTTACAAAATTCCAGACCATTATCTGTCTTGAGCCATTTTATTTGCTTTCCTGTTTGCTTCTCAATCAATACCTTCCACTTCTTAAATGTTTGGAAAACATCATTCTTGTACTTTAGAAAGAAAACCCAAACTTTTCTTAAATAATCAACAATGAAAGTCAACATGTACCTGGTACCACCTTTTAACAAAATGCGAGATAACCGCTAAAGATTTAAGTGAATATAATGCAAAGTGCATTTTGTCCTATAAATTGCAGTAGACTTCAAACTAACACACTTCTACTTCCTAAAAATACAATGCTTGCAAAAGTCCAACTTTCCAATACATTGTTGACACAGAAGGCTTCTTTCACTCAACATAAATAGACCCTTCTTGCTTATGTGCCCTAACCACATATGCCATAATTTCGTAATATTTGCCTATGAATTAGATGATGTAGAGACCATAGTAGTGCTTGTAACTGTAGATCCTTATAGAATGTACAAATTTTTAGATTTACAAACTTTCATAACAATGAGAGCATCATTACTAACTTTTAGAACTCCACTTTCATCGATGTACCTATAGTTAAGAGTCTCAAGTATTTTCAAAAAGATGAGATTCTTTTTCAATTTTGAAATATGTCTAACTTATGTAAGTATTCTCACAGCATCATCATAAGTCTTGATTCTAACTATACCAATTTAAATAATTTGCAAACTACATTATTGCTTATCATAACAACTACACTTTCAATAAGTTCATAGATGCAAAACTAATTCCTATTGGGACACATATGGTACATACAACTAGTATATAAGATCCATTCGTTGGCAAATCTTAATTTATCAATAGTAAAGAAAATAATTTCTTTACTTTTATCTTTTGTAATATTAGATTAAATTGATTCATTACTTTTATATTTATCCTTATTTTTAACTTTTAGCTGTAAGCAATAAATTTTGATATGTCCTTTTCTTTTATAATAATTGCACTACATAACTATTACATATATATATTTTATAATTATTATATATATAATATTAAAAGCGTTGCAATAATTATTTAAAACTGTTGTCTAAAATATATTTATTTAACAAGTTCATATGTGTTGTTATAATTTGTGGATGTCATTGCATAAGATCTATTGTAACATTTACAAATTTAGCAAATTGAAAATTGTTACATTTAATCTTATACAGTGATTTTTATTATAAAAGATTCACTGTTATAACGTTTTTATCTTATACTAATTTAAATATTATAAAAAAAAAAATAAAATTATTATTAATTAAAATAATATTTGTCTCATTAAATATTAATATATAATTTGATGGTAGGGTAATTTGATAAGTTAATCATAAAATTTATTATAAAAGTTTTTTTTTTTTTCATTAAAAGCCTATAGTGAATTGTGCATTCATGAGAAATTTTTTTTAGATTTTCATTTTTTCAAATCTTTTCCAAAGGAATGGAAAATTAATGTCTCGTCCCTTTTCTTTCTTAACATTTTCTTTCCATCCCTTTTCTAACAAAACAAGTTAATCTTGGGGAACAATAGGAATACAAAGCAACAATAGAATTACAAAGATGTAAATTCAAAGCAAGCTTACGAGCTACTCTCCCCAATCTTATGGGTTGTCCCTTAGATGGACAGGTATATAAAACATTCAACAATCTTCTGATGCACTCTGCTAAAAGCCGAACATTAACATAGAAGAATCATTCTGTCGTCAATCAATCACTTATTTTTTATTCCTTAAAATTAATATTGTAGCCTACATGTGCTTAGAAACGCCTGCCTTTCCCACTCTTTTCTATTAAGCGGCTAGCTTTGGTGGCAATTGCCACGATCCTTAACATTGAATCCACTGACTGCCGGCTTTTGAGAAAGAGAAAGGTGCACCCCAGGATCCTGGTGAGTGTATGAAGATTGGAAGACAAGCGAATTGTTAACCCCTTGAACATTACTGTTCATAAAGGCACTCATTGGCATTCCTTTGTGGCTCTTGTCCTTAGACTTGAGGTTCTTTTCTTCATCACTGCTGCTCCTGCTGCCGGGATTTTCCTTCCTGTTGCGATGATAAGAATTGCCCTCAAACGCATTTTTCTTTGGAGAACGGAATATTTCTATTGAAGCACCTTTGTTTTCTCCAGCAATTGTGATGACACTCCTGCCTATCTCTTCGGAATCTGAAGAAATTTTCTTGCCGTGGACCTTTGCTCCCTTTTTTTCCATCTCTTTAAAGGGTTCATTCCTAGGGATATGACCAGCAGTTGGCTTGCGAGCCTCTGGGAAATTTCTGTCTGAATCAGTGCCTTTGGTCCATGGCCAATCATTAGACTTGCCAATAGTCTTTTGAACATCCACAGTTTTCGATTCTGCTTCTAATGGGATCTTGGGTTCCAGGTCTGCATCAGATTTTATCCGAGAAGGTAGTAGAGTTAAAGGAGAAGGTGGTGGAACAGGCTCTTGATATTGACTTAGCGGTCGCTGAGGCTGACCAATTTGCCTGAATGTAGGTCGAGCAAGAAGTGGCCGAGGATGGGAGGAGGGGACTCAGGGGCTGGGGTTGGAGCAGGGCCATTTGCTGGACAAGTTCTTAATGCCAAACGGACCCAGGGAGGAGCTTGGAGAGGTAGGTTTGCTGCCATATTGATGATTATGTGAAGCCCGAGATCCTGGATTTTAACTTGTCTAATCCAGAAACTTGGGCATATGGCTATTTATAGTATTTCGACTGGGAACAGAGCAATGATGCCTTAAGCTGTTTAATAAACAACAATGGTCGAAATAATAGTGAGAGAGACACGGATAGAATAAGGGCAAGGCATCGGATTCGAAGAGCATTTGGAGCTGACAAAAGCTTCTCGCACCGCAAAGCATGATTGGTATCATGTATCAACCATAACTTTTTTTTTTTTTTTCCACAAATATGATACTGTAAATATGATTTCTCCATTTCTGCATGTTTTTGGCATTTCTCTTACCGTGATGATGGCGGCTTCCTCTCCATTTCTCAACATGAAAAATTACGCAATATCTCAAGATGCGATGCATGGTGACCCAGTTGCATTGCTGTAACGAACTTCGTTGCTGTCTGTCTGCATTTTGACTTTGCATGTTGAGAGGAGTCAATTGGTGATTCTTGCCTTCTCTTATTTGGCTTCGTCTTGCCCTAGAGAAATTTCGATGCCAATAATGCTTTTAAATTTTGTAAAATTAGTAAAATAATTAATCTCAAGTACTATTTCCTATATCTAAAAATTTAAAAGTTTTAATTCAAATTTTTTTTATCTTTTTATTTATATAAATTAAGAGATAAATATAAAATTTTAAAATAAAATATATTCAGAATAAATTTAATTAATATAATTTTTTTTAAATAATAAAACGAATTTATATCAATTATAAAAATATTTTTATAATTATTTCAAAAAATTTTTTAAAAAACATGATGGATTGTCGCAATAGTCTCCTAAATTTGAGAGCTTGATGGATGCAGAAAAGGAATAGTGTTTGGAACCCGGATTTTTTTTATACAAAAATTATTATTTCAATTTCCTCGGCTCTGGTCTATCTATAAAGCCTAGGTGGAAGCACAAAAAGAAGAAAGAATCGGGAAGGGTGCCCACTAGTGTTAGGAATTGAGAGCAGCTAGGAGTGTTATACTACGTGTTTGCGTGATTGGAACATTATAAGAAACTCGATCTAAATTATCAGATTCTTTAGTGTTTGAGAGCATGATTATGCTTGGCAGAGGTTGTAGCCAAGCCAAACATTAGTTGCAAATTGCAATACCTCTATTTAATTGCCTTTATTGCTATGCCCTTAGACTTTATTTATTTTTCTTTCTATTATAAATATAATTCATCACAATAAAATATATAATAATGATAATTCTCCGATTTATAAAAGAAGAGGGAAGGTTTTGAAGATGATTTATATGTTTTTTATGATTATTTTGTAAATTAAATAAAAAATAATTTTTTTAAAAATTTTGAAAAAAATTTATATATTTTTTTAATAATTTTATTAATAGAAACAAATGAAATTAAAATATTTTTTTAAAATAATTTACTTGTAACAAATTTTTATTTTTAAAAATAAAATAAAAATTTTAAAAATTTTTTAGAAAGGTTTGAATGTATTTTATAATAATTTTGTTAAAAAAATATATAATAATAAAAATTTGAAAGCATTTGAATTTATTAAAAGGAAATTATATTATTTTTTAGTAATATGAATATTAAAAATAGAAAAAATTTTTTTTTTTTAAATTTGAAAAGAATTTGAATATTTCTTTTATTTTTGGTGATTCTATGTATTAAATATTGAAAAGAAATTTTTGGGGTATTTTTAGAGATAATTAGAATGTTTTTTATGTGATCCAATGAATCACAAATAGAAAAAATATTTTTTAAAAATTTTTGGATAAAATTAAAATATTTTTTATATGATGATAATTTTTATAAAAAAATTAAGATATTTTTATATAATAATAAAATTTATTAAAAAAATAAAAATAAATTTTTTAAAATTTTAAAAAATATTTTAATAATTATATAATATTTATCTATATTAAAAAATAAGAATATATTTTAAAAAAAATTTAAAAAAATATCAACTTATTTTTACAATAATATTTCATAATAAAAAATAAATAAAAAAATTTAAAAATATTTAAAATAATTTTAATAATTATTTTAAATATTAAAAATATAAAAATAATTTTTTAAAATATTTAAAAAAATTAAATTTTTTTATAATAATTTTATATAATAAAAATTAAAAATATTTTATTAAATATTTTTTAAAATTATTGATCTGTCTTGTGTCAATAAGGGTCACCAAGATGTCTCGTAATAATATTACCGCTTGAAATATTATGCCATTTTCGTTTTTTTTTTTTCCTCCTTGTTTTGTTCTTTTTCTTGTTTTTTGTTTTTTCCTTCCTCTTTCTTTCTTCTTCATTTTTTCTTTCTTTTTCCTTTTCTTTGTTTTTTTTCTTTTTTTAGGCTTCCAAACCCCCATTTTATGCCTGTTATTTTCAGTCCAAAATTGCTCTTTTTCCCTCTACATTCATCTCCCCTTTGGTCATTTTCACATGTTTTATGTTTAGAAAGTCTTAATCACGAATTTTGGATATGATTTCTGGTGTGGGAAGCCAAAAATAGGCCCTGAGAATATTGATTTTTGGAACTATCTGTGGTAAAAAGAGAGGTGGCAATTGCCAGGCACCCCCAACCTCTGGTTCGTGCGTGGGAGGCACCAACTGGTAGATTATCACTTGCTAAGTCGTCCAATGTCGGTTTTGTGCGGCGATGGCACTGGAGGCAGCACATGTGAAGGGAGGAGTGGGTGATGTCGATGGGCTTTTGTTCAACAGTCAATGCTTCCCCGACCTTTGATCAGCATGTGGAGAGCATGATTGGATAGATCGGTGCCTGAGGAGTCAACTAGTGCCAGTTTCATTCGGCTGGGCATGTGCTCCAACAGCTAGCAGTGGCTAGTTTCTGGTTTTCCGTTGATTTGCGTGTTTCTCAACCTCTTCTCGCCACGTGGCCTTCAATAACGCGTAGATTGATGGCTCTAGTAATGGCACCCACGACATTGTCCAGCAAGGTTGCCAGCAGCGCTGACGAACCTCCTGCAAGAGTCAGCACACTCCTTTCTCTCTGTTTTTCTTTATTTTCTCTGTATGTTTATTTTTTGGTGTGAAGAGCTCCTGTGGGCTTGGTTCAGTTGATTTTTGGTGGACAATCGCTGCAATGCTTAACATAAGTCTCTCTTTTGGCCAATTTTGGGTGCTAGATATGTGTTTGGGTTCTTGATGTGTTGGTGCTATCTTGTTTATGGGTAGTTTATGCCTCAGTGTGTTGATTATGGTTGTTTTGTGGCAAATTAATTATGTCCAATTACTTTATGATCACCCATGGCTATGTTAGTTGATTAACAGTTCTTATAATTGTATATTCAATCATTAATGCTTGAATTTAATTTGTTCCTTGCATGAATACAGATTTGAGTACTATCTTGGATGGTATACGAGGCTTAGCTTCCTTTACTATGATAAACTACTTACTCGCTAAAGGAGCATTTACCGTATCAATTCCTAGAAGCTTTAATTTAGGCTAGATTAGTTTATCTTTGGCTTTAGTTAAAAGTATTAAATGCAATGTTAATAAAAATGGAAGAAAACATTAAATTACTTGCTCTTTTTCTTTCAACTAAAGTGTCTTTTGGATGTGTGTGACATTGGAGCCTAAAAGGGATGGCTTTGTCTGTGTGTATGACTTTGACTATGGTTTTGTTTCTTTAATGGATTTTTTTTTTTTTTCCAATGGATTTCTATGTGAAGGTCAAGCCATATTACCAAACATAAATATTGAACAATCATTGAAAACTCACTGGACATAATTATTTGCTTCTCATCTTCACTTAATAGATCTTCATTCATGCCAATTGGGTCTTGAGGTTCTAAATCATCAACTTCATTCTTAAAACATTCACTTGGGTACCTACTCATCCATAGACCCTTGCATATTCTTCATTTTCTTCATCAAAGACCACTAGGTTGCCTATTAGTTTTGAGAACCTTGTCTTAAACTATTGCTTGTAACATGCCTAGAACACAAAATTTTACATGTAGATATACTTGATGCTAAGACAAGAAATTTTCTTTTTACTTTTCTTTCTTATGGACAAAAAGTTACCAAAGATTAAAAAAAGGAAAGTTCTTTTTCTAGTTTTCTTTCACTTTCTCAGTGACCAAATAAGAAACTTTACCTAAGAAAAAAAATTAAAGAGAAGAAGCAATAGCAATAGCTAGTTTGTAAGATTCTGATAAGATCTTTCTAATTAGAAAATTATTATTATTAATTATTTTATTTAATATTTTTTTTATTATTTCCAAATTAAGAGGCGATATTATATTCATAATAATAGTTTGTCAAATTTATATAATTATAATACTTACGACTTTTAGAATTAACTAATCAATAATATTATTAGAATTTTTACCTTATTGGAGGCTGATTTCCTTAAAATGATTAATTTTATCTCTTTTATTTCTACAAAATCCTTATTTTCAATCCTCAATTCCCCATCCCTATTTTAAATGCATAATTCTAAAACCCTAGGTTCTCAACATCTGATATTAGAGCGACGTTCTTAGAGATTCCGTTTCTATTCCATCCACCACCATAAAAAAAAAAAAAATACTTGAATAAGACAAGCCTTGAGGACAAAGTTAATTTGAAGAGCAGGAAAATAATAAGATCTTTATTATTATTAATTATTTTATTTAATATTTATTTTTTATTATTTCTAAATTAATAGGTGAGATTATACCCGTAGTAGTCTGACAAATTTATATAATTGTAATATTTTACGACTTTTGAAACTAAACAATTAATGATATTATCAGAGCGTTTACCTTATTGGAGGCTGATCCTCTCGAAGAGACCATTGGAGGCCGATCCCCTCAAAGCGATCATTGGAGGCTGATCCCCTCAAAGAGATCAATCCTATCCCTTTTTCTGATTTCAAATCCCCAAATCTCAATTCTTATTTCAAATCCCTAATCTCAAAACCCTAAGTTCTCACCATCTAGTACCTAGGGTTTTAGGATTAGGGATTTGAAATAGGGATGAGGAATTGAGGATTGAAAATAAGGATTTTGCAGAAATAAAAGAGATAGGATTGATCACTTTGAGGGGATCAACCTCCAATGATCACTTTGAGGGGATCGGCCTCTAATAAGTTAAAAGTTCTGATAATATTATTGATTGCTTAGTTCCAAAAGTCGTAGGGTATTACAATTATATAGACTTGACAGACTATTATTATAGATATAATATCGCCTATTAATTTAAAAATAATAAAAGATAAATATTAAATAAAATAATTAATAATAATAATTGCATAACTAGAAGGATCTCATCATTTTCCCGCTCTTCAAATTAGCCTTGTCCTCAAGGCTTATCTCATTCAACTATTCTTTTTTTAATTTGAACTTCTTCCATGGAACTTCCTCCAAAAGCTTATCTCGATGAATGGTTTTTTTCAATCTCACCTTTTTTCATGGAATTTTTCTCATATGATAATTGAATGCTGCACTGCTTTTAGCACAATAATTTCTCTTTGAAAAATGTCATAAAATATCAACTATGACTTGTACATTGAGCTTGTTACACATCTTCAAAGAAATAAGTTGTTTGATCAACTTCTCATCCATAAACTCATTAGTTCTATTTATTTCAACCACAATGACTTGTTCTTCCTTGAAAAATTTAAGGATCTCCACGGATTCATCAATTTTCATAGATGACAAATTAAAATATTTAGTTAAAGGTATGATAAATTTACCAGAATTTTTGTCATCCATAATTTTATACTCTAAGTTGATATCATTACCAAAATCTTAGCCTTTCACAACTTTTAACTCTAAATTAATGTCATCACCAGAATCTTTATTTTCCACAACATCATACTTTGAATCGATATCATCACCAAAATCTTTGTCGGCACCATGCTTTGAATCAGTATCATCACTGAAATCTTTGCCTTCCACAACATGATGCTTTGTCTCTTTAGCTTTCTCAACCTCAGTAGGTTTACTAATTTTTTTAGCAATTAGGTGATGAATTTTAACACTCAGCCTCTCTTTATATAGGTGAGCAAAGGAGATAGTAGCTATCATTGTCCATGGGGAACGAGATTTAACTTTATGTCGAATGTCAGGAATAAGTCTTTCAATGAAAGTTTCCACCAATTGCCTTTCTAACTAATCTTTAGATCGGTTGATCAGTCACTCAAATCGACTCTAATATTCTAGGATAATGGATGTTTGATGAATTGTTGTAAGCTCTCCTTCAATATTATCTCTTGATCGATCCTGTATTATAAAAAGAGCCGCTTGTTCGATCTACTTAAAAGACTCTTGCATGTGAGACAATGATTTTTCAATTCGAAATATTCTAGTGTCAGAATCGGATAAGTTGTGTGAAAACATGTTGTAAGACTGCCAACTAGTGAATTTTTTTTTTTTTTTTGTGGTGGTGGATGGAATAGAAACAGAATCTCTAAGAATGTCGCTTTGATACCAGATGTTGAGAACCTAAGGTTTTAGGATTAGAAATTTGAAATAGGGATGAGGAATTGAGGATTGAAAATAAGGATTTTGCAAAAATAAAAGAGATAGGATTGATTGTTTCAAGGGGATCAGCCTCTAATGATCGCTTCGAGGGGATCAGCTTCCAATAAACTAAAAGTTCTAATAATATTAGTGATTGCTTAGTTCCAAAAGCCATAGGGTATTACCATTATATAGATTTAACAGACTACTATTATAGATATAATTTCACCTATTAATTCGGAAATAATAAAAGACAAATATTAAATAAAATAATTAATAATAATAATTTCCTAATTAGAAAGATCTCATCAGATCCAAGGTGTGATAGAACCAAACTCACTCAACATTAAGAGGAGGAAATAAAACAATAATTGATCTAATTAGAAATATTTTTTTTTTCAAATTTGCAATATATGTTGTACCATTAATAAAGATTGAAATTTACTTTCACTTATATGACTTTTACTTAGCAATTTGAAACTAAAATATTCTAAGTATATTTGCTTTGCTTGATTAAAGATTATTTGATCAACATAGAGGATAAAAGATGAATGGATTTTGATAGTTTGAGTAATGATTACTTAAATAAGGTTGATGATTTCTTAAATAAAGTTTTTGCCATGTTTGTTGAGGGAGATGAAATCTCTTACCCTTGTAAAAAATGTTGTAATTATTGGTACTTTAGTTATGTAGTTTATAAACATTTAGTCATTTGGGGATTTATACAGGATTATAAGATATGAATTTTCTGTGGTAAGAGACTACAATCAAGTAGGATGATAAATGATGATGAAATTAAAGTTGGTAATAATGATGATATTGTTGGACTCTTATGTGACACCTTTAGGGATGTAAGAGAATTAACAGATCTTGACAATGTTAGGGAGAGTCCTACTATACAAGGTAAAAAGTTTTACAAGTTAGTGGAATAAGGGTAATAAGAACTATACCTTGATTGTAGGACCTTTTCAAGGCTTTTTTTTACAATTAGATTATATTTTTTTAACTGTCTCCGTGGTCTTGGTAATGTAACATTTAGAGATATGTTGAACTCAATCAAGATGGCATTCATTGATACTAAGGTTCCTAATTTGTTTAGTCAAGCTAAAAATATAGTGATAAAACTAAGGCTTAACTATAAAAAAATTCATGCATTTCCCAACGATTATATGCTTTTTTTTTAGACAAGCATGAAAAGTCAAAGATCTGTCACATATGTGGAGCTTTTAGGTGGAAAAACATCAAGGAAGTTAAAGTGGATGAAGTCTTTAATGTATCCTTAAAGGTCCAATAGGTGACAACAAAAATTTTAAAATATTTCTCTTTGAAATCTAGGCTTCAAAGACTTTTCATGTGCTTAAAAATAACTATTAATATGGTTTGGCATAAAAAGCATCAACTTAAGGAGGTAACATGAGACATCTTGTTGATGATCAAGCTTGGAAGGAATTTAATCTATTGAATCCATTTTTTGCAAAGAACCCTCACAATGTGAGATTAGGTTTAGCTAATGATGGATTCAATTTATTCCAAATACTGAGCATTGCACATAACATATGATTGGTTGTGCTCATTAATTACAACCTAACGCCAAGACTATGTATGAAACTAGAATATATGATGCTCTCTAGGATTATTTTGGGCCATATTCACTTGAAAGAGAGATAGATGTGTTTTTATAGTCATTAATTAAAGAATTGAAGGAGTTGTGAGAGTATGGTTTAGAAACATATAATGCATATAATAAATAATCTTTTCAATTGTAAGTAGCCTTATTATGGACTGTTAGTAATTTTCCAACATATACAATGTTGTCGAGGGTGGAGAATAAAGGAAAAGCTAGCATATCTTATTTGTAATTATGACACTTCTTCTAAATATTTGTATTATAGTACGAAGATATATTATATGGACCATCATAGGTTCTTAGATGCTAATCACCTATGGAGAAAGAAAATCTTTTAATGGTAAGATAGAGTTAAGAACTGCTCCAACTTCTTTGTTAGGGTCAGAGATTGTATTAGAGTTGTCTAATTTTGATAATTAGTTTGCAAAGAAGCAAAAGGTAGTCTTTAATAATCCATGGAAAAAAAAATCTATATTTTTTGTTTACCATGTAAGGAGAGCAATAAATGGCGTCACAATTTAGATGTGATGCTTATAGAGAAGAACATCTATGACAACATTATTGGCACTCTCCTTCACATTTTTGGTAAAACAAAGGATCATGCAAAGGTTTGTTTTGATTTACAAGACATGGGGATAAAAAAAAAGTTTCAACCTATTCTTTGTAATGATAGTAAATACATTTATCTATCTAAAGTATGCTTTTCAATGACACCAGAGGAGAAAACCATGTTCTGTACTATTATAAAAAGTGCTAAACTTTCTAAGGGTCATGCATCTAATATATCTAAATGTGTGAATAAAAAAGAAAAAAAAATTGTAGGGTATTATTGGTGCATTACTTTCTTTCAATTGTAGTTAAGAAGACGATACCAAAGCATGTTACATAAACTTGTATGTTCATAATAGAAGTAATCCTAAAGGTTCCATTACATAAGGGTATTTAATGTTTTACTCAAGATATATGCATGATGAGATGCAAACTCAATTTACAAGATATAATCAACAGTTTAGCATAATAAAAAAGGAGCAAACACCTCTATTTCCTGATAAAGAACATGTAATAGGGAGTAAAGGGGAAAAAAGGGTAAAGCCATTACTTTGAATGTTGTTTCTCTTGAACAAGCACACAAATATGTATCGTTTAATTGTAAAGATGAATAAGTTGAGAGATATATCAAGTAAGCTAAATCTAGTTTTAAATTATCATTTAATCTTGTCTCCTTAAATTACTCAGTGTATTGCTTATTATTGTCTTTTTATTATAAAGTATACGCAACTAATGAGTAGAAGATAAAGAACAAGATGAGCAAAAGTAAAAAAATCATAGTTAGATTTTCCAACTTAGTTTCAAAAACCAAGTTTAAATAAGGATGTTCCTCCTTATATTCAATGAATTATCTATTGGTTATAAATACCGTTGCAAATCGATTATAATGGTTATATTATTGATGGTTATAAATTCCATATAAGGAAACGAGATGTAAGGTGTAAGATACAAAATAGTGGCATTACACTAATAGCATTAATCGATAGCTTTATTAATTCAAAACACTTAAAATCCAATGAAGGGAGAAGTGAGCTAATATGGAGCAATTATTAAAATTATTGAATTGGAACGATTACCGAAGTCAATTTGATGTTGTTTTATTAAAATGTGATTAGTTTGAGTTGTAAAATGATGACTATGGACTTACATTTATTAACTCTAACAAATTGTTCATATCTGAATGATCTTTTTGTATTGGTATCCTAAGTTCACCAAGTTTTATATGGAGGATCCAATTGAGAAAGACTTTTATTATGTAATACATAGATTTCTAGAGAGTTATTTAAGTTGGATGGAGAAGACAATATAAATGTGAAAAATATATTCCTGAGGAAGCCAAATGTAATGACTCAAATGTAAGGGTTATTGGTAGTTTTAAGTAATCTGCAGTTTAATAGAAAGACATGCCCAGTACCCTAGTTTCACTTGATATGAAACAAATGATTTACCTTTTGAGAAAAAGATTTAGATCAATTAAATGATAATGCAAATGGCAATGAAGCATTTATTGGGAGTGAATGCATGCAAAATAATTAGAAAAAATATGTTAATGTGTTTTTTTCTATAATCTTTTTGTGATTGACAAAATAAGCCAACTGAATTTTGTGGATTCTTCTGTCAATGTGTTGTATATTCTTGTAGCTTTATTGACATTCAATTTTAATAATTTATTATTGAATTGCCAGGTGTAAAAAAATCAAATATCACAGTGACCACCTGCCATTAGCCATGATAGAAACATGTCACTCAAAGAAAGAAAAAGGACTATCATCATAATTGCAAAGAAAAGATGAGCAACTTTCTTCCAAAGGTTATTTTAGTACAATGACAGTTACATGAAGATACACTGCCCACAAAGAAGTCTATTTTGCGAACTAACGCAGCGCCAAATATTATTGAAATTAGAGTATTCAAAGTAAGTGGGGTCACAACTGATATCGAAACAAGTGTAAAAGGAGATGAATAGCCAATTAATGTAGTATTTAGCTGGTGTAGAATGGTACCAATAACATTTCCAATTAGACATAAATTTTTGATAATCAACATTCAAAAAGGGGATATTGTGGTCAAATGGGAAAACAACCTTCTATGGTAGAAGGATATCCGCTGAGTTCTCTCTCCTNCACGCTCACCGCACCCGCCTGAGCTTACTCCATCTCTCACCTTCTCCCATCTAATGTAAAACACATTATATTCTCCAACAATAATAAAACATTTCTAAAATATATAACTATAAATATATATATTTCAATAACTCTATTACTCTTTATATTAAAATATTCATAATGATCATTTAATCGATTACATGATAATATGTTTTTATATAGTAGCCATTAATATGGTATTTTTCTCTCTCATGTTATAAGTCTATCTACGTACAATATAATTTAAAATTAAATTATAAATTTACTTTACCCAACATTTTTATTCATAATATTAATTTAAAGTTTTTACTATTAATTTTTACATTATCTCTTCTCTCATTACAATCTAAACTATAAATTGCTACTAACCCTCCTTTTTTAGGTCTATTTAATACTCAATTATAGGGATTGACTATGAGTAATTTGATAAATTAATATAACAATTATTAAACAAATGTTTCTTGTTTTTATTATTTCATCAATTACAGAGATATGACCATACTTTCATAATAATTATTTTCCGTAGATTTCAGAAATTTTTGTTCCTCTATTCCATTTAGAATGGAATGAAACATTATTGTTTATTCATTACTTTCTTTACATTTTTTCACCCTTCTCTATGGTTATATTTTTGGTGACCAACAGTGAATACAAGACAATAGAAATTACACAAAGATGTAAAATTCAATGCAGGCCTTACTCTCTCTCGTATGGGTAGTCCTTAATGGATAGCGTATGTAACATTCACAATCTTGGAATTGCACTCATGAAGCCGAACTTAACATAGAGAATCTCTGCATCAATCTCACTTATTTCTTATTCACTTACGACTGGATGGCCTACTATGTGCTTTGCGAGAACGCCTGGCTTCTTGCGTTTGTCTGTCAAGCGGCTGAGCTTTTTTCTCTGCACGATCCTTTAACATTGAATCGCAGCTGCTACTTCTGAGAAAGAGAAAGTGCAAGCAAGGATCATGGTGAGTGCACGAAGATAAGACAGTGTATAACACTTGCAACGTTAACCTCTATAAGCACTAACAGTGGAGGCGTTCGATGGCATTCTTGTGGGCTCTTGTCTTAGTCTTGGGTTCTTTTCTTACTCTGCTGCTCCTGTGCTGCACCTTTTCCTTCCTGTTCGATGATAAAATTGCCTCAAAAGATTTTTCCTTCTCGAGAACGGAATATTATTGACTACAACATTAATAGTTCGTTTCTATTTAGTATATTATTTCAGCAGGTACTCTTATGGGTGATAATGGTTTGTAATTGGGATTGTATGGGCTGTAATAGATTGCGTGATAAGATAAGTGTGATTACTTGTAGGATTAACCACAGGAATTGAGAATAGAGTCTCTGCTCATAAAATTATGTCTGTTTTCCACAGAGTCGAGAGTTGCGAACCAGACAAGGTGTTTGTTGTTTCCACAAATATTGGTCACTCAGAACGCGATGGAGCGTAATCAATAACTCGCTGAAGGTAGAACTACATTTGAGCCATCAAATGAAGCGCCTCTCGGTTTCTGTGGATTGTTGGGAGTGTTCAAGAAGGTTTCGAAGATACAGATCTACCGTCAGGATATAGAGCGCTTCAAAATAAGAAGTGAAAGCAAATCGATCAAAAAGAATAAGCGCTTTACATGCTAGTTCCCGCGCTGTTGATCGTAGTCGGGCTTTGAGAAGGATTAGCGAGTGTGCGAAAACTTCAACAAGAGCTGGGACATCTGGAGACTGCCTACAAGGACGCCGACCGAGTTAAGACCAAGTTCGCTCCCCCCACTTTCCGCGTGAGTGCGAAGGCACTCAGATGAGGAGTCAGAAGAGTGTGCCCGATCCACGCGTGTTCTAACCGTCGGTGAATAAGCTTTCACGAGATGGAGAAAGTTGGTTCTCTGATGCAGGGTCGTGGAGAAGATTCTGAGGTCGTTAACCGGACATTTCCTTTTAGAATGGTATGTTGCCATGCAAGATCAAAGCCTCTAGCAACATGGTAGACGAGCTTGCCGCTCTCCTCTATGGCACAATGAATATCATAGAGAAGAAGAAGGAGGAGACACTTTGAGCCAGACTTCAAACAAAATCCGATCAATGAACGAAAAGATACCTCACTATTCTCCAAAACTTATCGACGGTAATGGTGTGGCCGTGGTGGTCGAGAGAAATAGTCGGCGGTGGGAACCAAGCCATCGGTCAGAAGGTATCATGAGGCAGAATGGGCAATCACAACCACAGAATTGGCAGTGGAAGAGACCGCGGTCGTGGAAACGAGGTGGCTCGGTCAAAGTCAATTCATTCCACAATCGAGTGCTCAAGTGTGGGCCAATATGGCACTATGCGCAGATTGCGAATTCCGAATAAGTGTTACAATATGTGGAAAGGTGGGATTTTGCAAAAGAATGTCGCGTGAGAAAGGTGGAAAGACAACAACTAGCCACCGGAAGATGAGATGAAAGAACGGTTTTCTCCTTAATGAGCATATAACCAAAGTCCACAACCCACCAACCACACGGTTGGCCTCGACCGGCTGCAAGCAACCATATGTGCTGGCACCGCGCATTACTTTCCTAATGCAGATGCGAAAGTGAAGCTGATTGTTCGTTTGGAGATGGCTCGAGTTGAGGTCAAAGGCCAAGGTACCATTGCAATATTTACAAAAGTGGTATTAGTTGGGTCAATCCAAGTGTGTATCACCCAAAATTAACAAAACAAAAAAACCTTAACGTACCCAGACCTCCAAGAGCAACATTGTAAAGTATGGCGGAGACACCTAATGGTGTGTTATTCGGTTTTCTCTTAGAAAGACCGGACATTACTAGTTGAAAGACACGGAAAGGAGCGTTCATCGCTCCTTGAAAATGGGGAGAAATCGATGTACAAATTGAATTTCAGAAGGTGTAACCGAGAAAAATGTTGTGCAAGTCAAACATAAACGACAAGCGTCACTGTGCATCCTCGTTTTGGTCACTACTCATGTAAAGCCCGTAAAACGAAGTTGCGCAAAGAGTGTGTGTGTGTGAATCGACGGGAAATTTGTGAGA